>JARHVA010002936.1:1862500-1965000 GCA_037957365.1 Torreya grandis
AACTAAATTTAAGTAATAATTTAATCATATTTTATTACCTAATTATGTGTCATCCACCATTGTCTCACCATCCATGTGAATTTCAAGTAAATTATCCCCCTCTATGGACATCTACGAACTTATTCTATTATTTGTCTCCTAAAAAAAACCCTACAGTCATATCTTGAGTCCATCCCAAGCTATGCCTAAGTGGCCTCTCTATAGTCCAACTCTACCCTAGCCCACTTGCTGGGTCATTTGAGACATATGTTATCTATGTTATCTCTTACTCCTACTACCTCCATTGATACCATGTCCTCAATGGTAACTTCTCATCCTATTATGGAGCTAGTGGTGGTACCTCTGATGCTCTTACCTCTAAACCCATCTCCTTTTGCTCTACTACCTATCATGCTTGACTAGTGCATGGTCTCTCATAATGTGTCTTGAGTATTGACCTTGCCACTAGTTTCCCTCACCCTCCTCTCCCTCATGGATGTATAACATGTTAGGCCCAAAACATGGGAACCATTATTGATACCACTAGGTGAGGTATCCTCATCTACCCTAGTACTCATGCCACCAAATGTGGCTCCATCCACTAAATGTAGTGATCTATCACCTCCATCCACACTAAAGTTGATGTAATTATGTCCCATGTAGGACATGTTGTAGCAATGTGCCCATATGTCTTCCATACTATATCTTCCCATCTCACTATCCATAGTGTTAGCATGTGAGGCATGATCCACACTTCTTGGCCCTATCTCCATCTATATACTCACGGTCACCTATCATCAACTACATGGGGTAACCTAACTAGTTGATACATGGGAAACTTCTCATAGACCCTAGCCATTAGTAATATGATTAGTCTAATAGACTTTTACCTTCTGAGTAATACTCCATACATATCATGCATGAGTTATACCTAAATGAAAGATCCTAGATCATATAACACTCTCTCCTCTAGTATCATCTAGCTCAATTCTATCATGAAGTGTGGTACCTTTTCATATAACTTGTGGAAAAACACTTGTACTATCATAAGTATTATCATAACCTTCCAAATATCTAGAACCTATGAGATATACACATCAAACATACTCCCCCTTTGGCCTGAATATATCTTCTCTAAGCCTATAGCTCATACAACTAAGGCTCTCCTCTTATCATCACTATTAGGTATCCTAGTGGTCACAAGTATCCCTACTATCATCAATCCTTGGATGGCATGTACATCCTCCAAGGTTATTCCCACCTATATCATATCCCCCTCCACCTCCTAGCTAAAGGTATTAGTCAATCATTCCTATCATCCCAAGAACATGACTAGCAAATCCTAGATCAAGGGTATCCTACACATCTTTTCTATGTCACTTAGGACTACAAAGAACTATTGCACTCCAATAGATCTAGTATCCATGATGCATCTACAAAATGCCATAATCTAGGTTACCCTTGCAATTATGAAATAACAAAAGATGTATTTGATCCTCTATGTCATGTATAGTCAAAATACATTCTTTTTAAATTTTAATGAAAAACAATCCTAAACCACTTAAATTTATTCATTTGAACTTATTTGTATCCTACTCACCCCTTTTAGACCTTAGTTGGTCATTTTAGGTCATTCTAGCACTCTTTCAGCCACTTGCAATAATTTTCATATTAATCTAGTTTTTTATTCAAACTAGTTTGACCAATATTTCCCTATTTTTAGCCTAGTTGACTTAAAAATCTAAGTCAACACTCTTATTTTCCTCCCCCTAGTAATGCATTTCCATACTAGACTTTTTTTTCTCAATCAATAAACTATACTAGGTTGGTAGTCTACAAAATATCTAGGGTTGACACATATGTACTGGATTAGTTGTGTGGATTTTTCCAAATTTCAGCCTACTGGGTCGACTAGGTTTACCCATTTGTTTTTCCATATTGACCCCTTATATTTTAGAAAAAAGTGTCTTCTGATAGTTATCTCCCCAAACCCTTTAAACCCAATTCCCTAAATGGTTTTTATACCCATAGCATATGATTTGGTTTCATTTTGACATATATAAATGCTTATATTTACAAATTTCTAAAAATACACTTAAAATACTATAATATTTAAAAACTAGCTTAAGATTCTCAATTACCTACCTATCCTGCACCTAATGTCATCGTTGGGGGTCCATCTCATCTATCCTATCATCTCCTCACCATCCTAACTCATTTGGTCTCTCAGAGCTCTTTTTCTCTTCTTCACAAGTCAAAAATAACAAATGACTTTCATTTCACCCTATTTAAAATCACTTTTCACAATTCAAATATTTTAATTATTTTTTGGTAGATTTCTTATTTTACCTCTTTCTTTGTTTATACTCATCTATTTTTTCAACTGTAAAATGTTCTAGATTCATGATGACATAGATAATATTTTCCACTATCATATTCCTATCTTCCAATTTTTTTTATTTGTGACTATTTTTTGTACTAAATTCTATAGGTTTACCTAGTGTTCTTCATGTTAGACACCTTCACTTCTCTTATAGTCTAGTTCTTTATCTACAACACTAAGGTAAGTAAAGGTATGTGTTTTTCAATTATGTCCTTTCATTTCTATTATTTACTACTTACTGCACTCTACCTAACATTATCATTATGTGTTATCATGCTCTATTTCTTGAAGTACCATCATGTGACACGTAATGAGCTTTAAGTGGGGCATATGTATACACATAATATTTTCAAACATTTATCAATTATTGACACTTTATATCTCTTAGGAACCCATCAATTCATAATCTCTTTGAGTTCACACCTTAAAGGGTGCATTGAGAAAGGGGTAGGTAGATCAATGGTGGTTCACAAGATTATTGTCCCTTTTGCCACTTATTTATCTATACACTTATCTCCTAAAACCATTAACCCTAAGCTTGTTCTTATTTGTTGTACCCATTCTAGGCATTTGATACATTTTATCCTCCTATTCCTTACCTAAATATCTTTTTTTTAGTTGGTTATACTGGGTGGATTGGGTTTAACTTATATAGTTTTAGGGTATTTTTCACTTAGGAGCTAGTTAAACTTTAGCCAACCTAGCTCATAACCTAAAAATTATTATCTAAAATTTTACTAGGTCAACTAGGTCAACCCTATTAGCTGACATTTTTGGAAGGATTTAGGGAAACATCATCCTATATATACAATTTTATTTCCATTGATTATCAATGAGAAGCTAATGAAGTAAGAGCGAATGAACATCTACTTATTGACCATTCTAGTGAATGAACATCTACTTATTGACCATTTTACTTGAGAAGTAAAGCTTAGGGTTACATATTTATTTTTGAGATATGGATATTGTCTTGTGGGGAAGTCTTTTGGATGCATTGATAGGCTATGTAGCCTAGATATAATTTATCTTTGTCATCCTTACATACCATAACAACCTCTTGCAAATCACCTTGGCCAAGGGAAATATTAAGGCTCGATGGGTTCATCTTCAAAGGTATTTATTCCTAGCTTTATTTCTACTCTATAAGATTAGATAGATAACGCATTTGTGCTTCTCTTCCATGTAATAGGATTCCATATACATTGATGTGAGTATATTTTTTATATACATGTTTATTTTTATTATTTATAACCCCCATTTTGTGCCACAAGCTTTGGTGATCACTAGATTAGATTTAATTTTCTTTTTATTAGAATAAGTGAGATGTCAAAACCTAGGACCCCCTTATGGTTATTACATGATTATGTTATAGTGTAGGCTTTTAAATCCTCCTTATCATGGTGTATTGTGATAAGCTATCCCTTAATTGGGTCTAGTGGATCCCCATATTATTCATTCTCCCTCTTATAAATTATATTTCAAATTAGAAGTGTAGGTATGGTCTATCTTCTCTAAGTTAGTATTGATTTATAGACATATGAATTTATGATTGCATATAGGTCCTTGTTCACCTAAATGCCACCATAATGTCTTATGTGATAATGTGTTATGTAGAAGTGTTGGTGATGAGGTTTGAACTATTATCTAATTGGTATGAGTCTCATAACAAAACTTCTTGTCATAACCTTGTATCCTAGTTCTCTAACATGGCATCCACATGAAACACTCTTGCATAAGAACCTTTTAATATGGTTTCTTAGTTTTTTGCTTAGTCCATTAGTGTTGTCTTACTTCAATTTGAGTAGATGAAATATCATGTTGGTGTAGCACCATTTTAGTGTATATTTCCATTATTCAATCTATTTTCCCTTTTCATCCCAATAGATTTAGGTTTTTGAGAGATAATTTAAGTTATAAGTCAAGGGAGGTAGCCCCATAAAACTAGAGGTTTGCTTAGAAAATAGGTAACCCACATCCTATAGGTCAATCCAATGTTAGTCCATGTTTGAAGAGGGTTTGAAAAGTCCTCCTTACAAGGGTGAAACTTGGGTAGATAATAGTTTTGGTACACCCAATGGGACTAGATTTCAAGTGCCTTGAATCATGCCTTGGTATCCTTAGAGGACATATAGAAGCTAAGGACATTTGATAGCAACATTTACAATCATATCAGAGGTAATAAAGGTCAAAGTCCATGGTTTCATTTATTTTCATATTATTAATGATGAATTATATATGTATATAGTGTAGAATTAAGTTGCTCATTCCTTTATTAGTATCCCCACGATCCATCTCCAAATTCATCATGGCCCCTATCAAATCCATTTTGACCCCTATCATCCATATATCCACCCTTGTCAGCCCTATGATGAGTCTCCTTGTTTCCAAGACTGCCAACACTATTTTGAGTATCATCAACCTCCTTGGTAGTCTAATTGTTAATATGATTAGTCATGGTATCACCATGATGTTCTTGACTAGCATAATCATGTCCCAAGTCAATCCATATATGGCCTTAAATAGACCCTATTGGACTATGAGATACATATGGTGAACATTGAAACACTAAAGGGGTATGGACAAGAAATACATAAGCATTTGATTGAAGGAATTACAGATTCATTATAGTAGGCCAAAGGAAAATGGTCATATTTCATGAGAGAGGGTCATTCAAAAGTCAATAATGACACATTTGATATTTAGCCATTGTTTTTTTAATTGAATCATTAACTATGCATTTTCATATGGTGCTAATAGGTGTTAAAATGCATCCCAATGCCACCTAGTGACTTTATATATTTCTCAAAAACCTAAAACCCTCCAAAGAATACTTTTAACACTTAGATGATTTTACAAAATTTATTTGTATCCATGTGACACCTTTTCATGGATCTCAAATGCCTAGATTCCAAGAAGACTTAGTAGGACTTATCTAATTTCAAAAAATTGATCAAGGACATGTTGCTCTTTTCCACTACATTAAAAGACCTATCTAGTTCTACAAAGGAAGCTCCTAGTAGAACATGTTGATAACCCGATAGTCCTGAACCCATTCTCAATTTTTTTAAGACAATCATTTTTTATTTAAGTTTTCCTAGTGAGGAAATGATGTTAGTAATGATCTAAGTGAACAAGTGAGCTAAATGATGCCACATGGAAAAATCCCACTACTTTACTACCATAGAGATTTTTGTGTTGGCATAGCACTATGTTTGAGCCTTAGGCAAACACATGGGTGAGATGTGGATGCATGGTGAAATACCAATACTTCACATCCCCACAATGGTTGATATAATGGTGAAAACTTATCAGAGCCCTAGGAAAATAAATGGGAGAGATGTGGCTACATGGTGAAATCTTATTACTCCATATCTATACAATGGTATTTGCAAAAAAATAGTATGAAAAATCAAAAGGTAATCAAGATGATTACATGTGGTAGAATATCACTTCACCATGGTGAAAACCGTCATCATATCACTTCAAAGATGTGATAAAGCAGTAGAAGGAGAGTAAAGGTTGTATAGAAAGGACCAAGAAAACAAAATACACACTAGTAGTGTATCTAGAAAGGCATGAGCATAAAATTGATAGCACATCTATCCATCAAAATTTTCAAGATCTTGAAAGAGTGAAATAAGGCCAAACAACCATAAATCATCAAAAAGGAAATAATAGAGCTAAAACCTATAGATATCAATGAGTTTCCAAGTGTCAAAGTGGAATTTATATTTTATAACCACATAGTGAGGGACACATAGAGGGAAAGTGAGTATAAGCCATGTGTCAAGACCCCATCTAAGCAAAGGACACACCAATTGCATAGCTAGCAAGGTAATAGCTTAAATTTGAGGGCCTGTATGGTTGTTAAAACCATAAAAATATTAAAATAGACTATGAATTCAATTTTATTTTTAGAATCAAATCACAATTCAATTAAATCATAAATAAGATGGAATTTATTATAATTATGTGTGTAATAATATCATAAAAGACACCACATGGCAATCAACTATTAAAATTTTGGGCATGCTTTTAATTTGTTAGAGATTTTGAACCACCTACTCAACCACGTTCTCCCAACCATGTTGATGATTCTTGAAACCACCCCATCATTAGGTGAATTTGATTTTAAATTTGCATTTGAACTCCTCATGTCTACATGCCTATATAAGATCAAATATTGAGCTATAATAAGGGTTGAATCCTTTTAGTTTTAGTAATAAAGTAGTGGACCAAACATGTTTGGTTCTCCATAGTTGGCCAAATATTTTAATAGTGTTTTCTTGTTGTTGTGAGAAAATTAATTTTTATAACTGAACCATCATTGTAAATATTACCATTGCTAATCAACAAGAAATATCTTGATATTTAGTTTATTATGTAATCAAATTTTCATCTCCTACACATTTTATTTTATGGTGGTCATGTTCCTCTTTTCTCATAACATCTCCCAGATTCTTGCACCATCCTCTAGTTGGAGTTATTATAGGTCTAGCTTGGTTGAGGACTCATTTCTATGAGATTTACTCAGCTGATCACTTTAGCTTCATCTTTATGGTCATAGGGCCTTTTTCTCTTCCTATTTGAATTTCTCTTTTCTCTTTTTCTTTTATCAATATATTAAATTAGGATTAATAACAATATATTTATATTATTTAATCATAATATCTAAAGGTTTTCTAGCATTGTTTAATTATTGTTGAATATATTAGTGGTGAAGCAATAAAGCTTTAGAGTTTATATCTTAATCATTTTGAGTCAATTTCACTAGCCATTGCTCCTTTAAATGGAATAATCATAATGAGCCACTAAGTGAAGATAAGTACACCTAGACTAGGTAGAAGAAATCGTAGGGGGATTTGTTCATGTAATTATCCTTTAAAGAGAGGACAAGGTTTAATAACCTATGCCTAATTATTGGCTGTGTCAAAACACACATCAATACGTGTATTATAATAATTATAAAGTTTCCTTTTTCTATTTTGTTACTAAAGATGAATTTCATGCTCTTATATAACTAACACATGGGGTAATGTGTATTGGTCAGTATAATAGACATGTTATATCCCACAATTTCCTCCACATGGGATATTTTTGGCCCACTCTTAAAAAATATGTCATCACATTCACTAAAAAGTGTAATATCTACCAAATACATGATGATATTATTTTATATCCTCTGGCCAATATTAAAAAATTAGAATATAATTCATCTTTTTCCTTGTGGGGATTAGATCTCATTAGAAAATAATCCCATTTTCAAGATGGTCTTATCTTCATAATTATACCCACTAAATATTTCAATAAGTGGGTTGAAGTTATTCCCATTGTTAATTTTATGGTATCACTATATACAAATTCATACTTAATCAAAATATTTTTGTCTTTATAATTCCCCACACCATTATTTTTTACAACAATGGGAGTTTAAAAAATATGGATATGAAACAATTATGTGATAAATTCAAAATCATGCAAAAATTATCCACACCTTATCATATTAAATGTAATGTCCAAGTATAGGACACTAATAAAATCTTTATAACATCTTGAAAATTTTTATTCAGGATTCTCATTGGACTAACATCTCAAGATTTATCCTTCACTTTGGGCTTATCTCACTAGAAATCATATTGATATTGGAGTAACACCATTTTACTTAGTATATGAATTTGAATATGTCTTAAATTTATTATTTGAGATACTTTATTTATGAATTTATCTTCATGTTATTATTCATGATGAATAAGTTTATGAAACCCATCTTCATGCTTTAGCCTTCTTGATGATCATCATCTCAGTGCTTTTTAACATAATCACTATTATAAATCTTGAATTTCCAAACAAATTTTAAAAAGATCAAAGTTCATACCTTAAATTTTGGTGATTTAGTCCTTTAATTAGATTATACCCATGAGAAAGAGGGAAAATACACCCAAAATGGAGTTTTTTCCTAGTTACAGACATTCTTGGTATTAGTAAATACATATTACAAACTAACAAAGGACATATTTTCAAAGAACCAACTAATGTTCATTTTTTTATTAAAATATTTTCTTAAAATGTTACTTATGATCTTAAATGTATTTCATAAATTTTTATATAGTGTGGTACCAAAATTTATTGCAAGTTTTTCAAAGCTTCCTAAAAGGGAAACATTACATCAATTTCAATAGCCTTAGTTATTATCATTAGTAATTTGATCTATATAAAATATTTTCCATATACTATTTACTTAATGAGTTTGAATCATAATACCATGGATATGACTTAGTCATTCCTCATGAATATTTCTATGTTTCTTTTTCATTTTGTAAGTTAAAATTCAAGTCTCTTTTGAAACTTTAGTTTCTAGCTTTAAATACTTAATCATTGTTTACAACTCATTGGTTTTACTTTTATGAGTTATAGTGTAATACCTTTGATAGGACCAATAATTCATCATAAAACACCCTTATCTACCATAAACACCCTATATTGTTACACTTATTTATTTTGCCTTTTATGAATTCCACTATATGACCTCGATTAGGACTATGCCTTGCTCACAAATATTCATTTCATAACTCAATTTTATTTACAACCTTAGATAAGTGTCTTCCCCAAAAAATAAGAAAATTCTTGAGAATTTTATCTTAATACTCTTAAAGTTAGTCATATTATATTTTTGTAACAACTCTAACAGTTTATTCTCATGTGTCCACTTGCATAAACTATTCCTTATGATGATGATAATTCATACTTACCTATCATTTTACCCTATTAAAATTACACATTTTTTTATTTGAATTACTTATGTAATTACATGTTTAGTAACAGAATCTCCCATCATTCCATTTCACTATGGACACACAAAGTTCAGTCTAGATATCACATTATGTTTTAACATGCAAATATAGGAATCGTAAACACCATGCTCTCTTTCCTATCCACTAATTGTAATCTCTCTAGTGATAGTCATTTTTAACACTCATCTTAGTTATTATAAATAATTAGCGAGGAGGAATATAAAAAAACAATAAAATTTGAAGTCCAAATCATTAAAACAAAAATCAATGATCAAAAGGTAATTATAAACTCAAAATTCAAAATCACATCAAAACACATGATTATCATCAATTAAATCTCTTATCCTAGGTGAATCTTAAACTTCAAAGTTAGAATTATGATAGAGATGAGGTCTAATGGGGTATGGTAAACAAATATATTTGGGTAGGATGTCTCATATTTGTGTGTGTGTGTGTGTGTGTGTGTGTGTGTGTGTGTGTGTGTGTGTGTGTGTGTGTGTGTGTGTGTGTGTGTGTGTGTGCGTGTGCGGGTGTGTGTGTGTGTGTGTGTGTGTGTGTGTGTGTGTGTGTGTGTGTGTGTGTGTGTGTGTGTGTGTGTGTGTGTGTGTGTGTGTGTGTGTGTGTGTGTGTGTGTGTGTGTGTGTGTGTGTGTGTGTGTGTGTGTGTGTGTGTGTGTGTGTGTGTGTGTGTGTGTGTGTGTGTGTGTGTGTGTGTGTGTGTGTGTGTGTGTGTGTGTGTGTGTGTGTGTGTGTGTGTGTGTGTGTGTGTGTGTCTGTGTGTGTTTTCACCTACTTTTCCATGTAAGTACCTAATTTTTGTAGTAGATTGGTGACTATATAAGGGGTCTTGATGAATGGAGAACATGTTTTGTGAATTAAGGTCCTTTTTAATATTATATCATATATATCCTTCAAGGAATTATATCTATACTTCTCTCACTAAACCAAATTTGTGTAGATAGGGTGAGTTATCTAGGGTCCTCAATGTTGAGAATATATCTACCTTTCCAACTTCAATTGAGTGTCTTTTTTATAATAAATAATATATTTTCACCTTGGTATTTCCTTCATCACCCCACCACCCATTTCATATCTCCCCTTGATAGGTAGGTTTTTATCTAAATATTTTCCCAATTTCTATTTCCTATTCTTTATCTCTTATAGACATGCTTGGAATATGATTACTTTAATTCATCATTAGAATATAAGTTGATTCTTCAAATTTTTACAAGATACTTTCTAAATCATTTCCTTGTCCTTCTCAATTTTCCTGTAGTTATGTTTTAGACATTGATATTTATTTTTCACCTTTTTACAACCATATTTTTTTTATTTATTTAAACTAATTTATATTTTTCTATTGTTGATTGAGTATGAATTATTAGTTCTGTTTCATCAATATTGTTTACATTCCACTTTTTTTCTTTTTCATCTTTATTTTAGTAGGGATTATTTTTTTATTATTGGTAAAGCAAGGGGTTTTTTTAAGAACCCTATAAAATAGACCAAAGGTAAAGGGCTTAACTACCCATATTAACATAAGATATTGCATAAAATAATATCCAAATATAACAAGAAAATAAGAAACCCAAAAATGGCATAAAATAGTAGAAATACAACTAATCATTTTGACCTCCAAAGGCCTCTTACCAACATTTGATCATCCTCTTCAGGTCCATGTCCATATTTTAAAATTACTGAGGAACTTGACCAAAATCCTCTACATAATTACTAAACTTAATATTATTGCTAGAGGATGCCTTAGCCTATTATATTATACCTCCCAACAAACTTATAATAAATTCAATGCTAGTTATCCTATTTTTCATTGAGGCTTTACTAACCACCACTAAGATCTTAATATTCCCTTTTAACTCAAAATTATCTCATTCAAGCAAACCCACCTTATCTATAATCCTTTTCAAATAAGAATTTACATTTGTATGATCCTCATTGTTTTTGAGAACATTGATATCCTATTGTGATAAATTAACTTACCCTTTAAGGGAGAATGTTCCCTAAAAATCCACCTGAGAAGTTCCTTTTAAATACAAAATTACTCCCCCAACTTATCCTTATTGATTTAATTTATGAGAAACTACCCTAGCCTATCACACTATGTAATGATATTAGCATTTAATGAGTCTTCAAATGGGGGATCTATATTTCCTTTCTTCTTAACATCATTGTTTATTAAGACACCCCCTTCTTATCTATCTTCAGTAGAATAAATAATAGCTTTTATATTGAGAAAATACATACCCTCCACTATTTCCTCAATTAGATCCTCATATAATTACAATATATTTTATTTGGAGTCTCCTTCACCACTAAAAAACTTCCCTTTCACTTTACCAACTTTTAGGGGCTTACAATTGACTTTTAAATTACATTTTTGATCTTGATAGTGAGATATCTATTTTCCATGTGACCTAGAAGGTTTCTCTTTGTCTAGGTTTTCCACATCCACAATAGTTAGTAGGCCATAATCATCCTTTAATTTGGACCCAACACTTCTCAACAACTATTTGTTACCATGTCTACCAAAAAAAACTTTCCCCTACTAGGATATGCCCAAAACCCTTGTTGATATCTTTTAAAAACTTAAAAATTAGGAAAATAACACCCTAATAAAGTGGGTGAGATTTTTTCCCCATTTTAAAATCCAAAATAAAAATCTCTAAGGAGTGAAGGATGTAAAAAGGAATGCTGAGAGGAATATTATTTCAAAAATAATTCAGGAAAACAAAATGTAACTAATACACTACCTTTTGTCTTCCTTCTAAGATGATATATAACATAACCTATCTAGCCACTTCTCTGAATGCCCAAAGAAAATCCTCTTAGTCAAACCCATTTTAAATAGGAGTAATCTCTTCCACTTCAAGCAAAAAAAATTCTCCTCCTTGATGTTTCTACCAAACTTATAAATTTTTCTGAAATCAATTTTTAAGACATGTAACTAGAGATATGAGGTCTTCAGTGATCTCAATTTCAACCCCATTAATATCCACAATTTTTTTATTCTGCCTATTCACAAATATCTCATAAATATTCTTAGTGTATCTCTTTATCTACTATATAAAGTTTATCATGCCTCCTTCTTGTATAATGTTCCATAGATATGAATCCTCTTTGATGTTGTCTAACATAATTGGTTCAATTCTATGAAGCTAGACATCCATTTGTGTAATATTTAGAGAAGTTCTTTCTCTACCTAAAATATTGATTATAAATTGAGAATAATCATCAATAGAAACATTATTTCCATGAACCTGCCCAAAATCCTTAGTAATTTGGCACACACTATATCCTTCATTACCCAAAATGGTAATCAATCCCAAGTCATTATTCACATGTGTTAAACACCACCACCTCTTATTTTCCACATTAATATTTATGATAAAACACCAAATGCATAATTCATTAAAATATATTTTCCACATGTGAGAACTATTTTTTTTAAATTTCAAGGTATGATTTCATGTCAATCTTTTGATGAATTATTTTCTACCAATTCCTCTTTACTGGTCTATCCTTTTTCCTTCTTGCATTCACTTCATCATTTACAAACTAATGTATATATTTATTCCCCTCCATGTAAGTATGTTGAATACAAATGTCTTGAAATGATTTTATTAATATAGCAGCTTCCTCTATAATCTACTTGATACTTGATCCAATCATATTCTTTTATGATAAATAGTTGATGATATTTAGTTAGTCTACTTAAACTATAAGCTTGTTTATCCTTATAACCTTAGCTAATCTCAAACCCTAAATATCTATAAGCGTTTCTTATATTTTAGTAGAGATTGTTACTTCTCTCTCATTGATGTTATTTATGGTTCACATTTCACACCTTTTCAATATTTATTTGAGTATGGATTGTTACTTCTATTACATTTATGTTTATTCTATTATTTTAGTTTCATGTGTCCTTGGTTTGATCTAGATTGTTATTTTTATTAATTATGATGCATTTTTTAGTTCTTTTTCTCATTTAGTAACCTTTCATTTTTAGTTTACCAATTTACCTTATTTTATTCATATTCCTTAGTATTTTGGTTTTAAATTAGCTTTTGACATCATAACTTGCCAATTTCCAAGTGAATCGTTCAATTATGAAAATTTTAATTTACTTTGATTTTCTTATAATTGTTAATTTTTTCTCTTTAGACTTGTATCCTTAGGGTTTGTCCAAATAAATCAATGTACCCTCCATGATCATGACTACAAATATAGAAAATAACCATTCAATGAAAAAGGTAAGTCATGTATATGGTACGTTAAATTAGTTCCAAAAATTACTTACCATTATTAAAAAATTTGTACGTAATACAACTTGTTAGCTCAATTAGTGTGTTTATATGTTCATTCTCAAATCACTATCCCATGTTACAATCACATGAAAAATGATGAGCTTCTAGTGGGGAATATGTATACACATAATATTTTTAAAATTTATCATTCATTTATGCTTTATCCCTTAGAAAAACATGTCAATTTTTAATCCCTCTAAGTGTACACCTTAAAAGATGCATTGAGAAAGGGTTAGGTAGACCATTGGTTCTTCAAAATATTTTTTGTTAATTATATCATACCTAAATCCATTACAAATCTCTCTTATCCAACTCCTTAAGAAGATAAAACTTATTTATCCAACTCCCTAAGAGATAATCCTATCAAATAACACATAAATAAGTAAATACCTAATTTTCCTACTAATTTATCATAGTAAACCTTATTACAAAATTTAAAACACACATTACAAAACTAATTTAGCTTAGTCAACCTAGTTTGAGTCCTAATAGTAACTTTTTCTAAACAAGTTTATGCAGTCTAACCTTATCAAATAAAAATACAAAAGGTTTAGAACTTATCCATTGATATAAATATAACCATCATTTAAATTCAATAGATAAGAACACTCATTTTTCACATTATTACATCTCATAATTTAGCTACATATACATCTGAAGGAGACATTACTTAGGTTTTTCCCTAAATGGAAGATAACTTGTACTATGGGAAGTCTTGGATGAAACTAGGAGTATTTTAACCTAGAGATTATTTATATAGTGTGATCATTATAAATCCATAAAAATATATTTCAAATCACCATTGGCTAAAGGGTATATTGAGACTCGACAATTTAATTCAAATGTAAGCATCTCTAACTTTTCATATTTTATTTGATAGATATATATTAGCCAAAGTAATAGGTTGTGAATGTATAACTCCTTGTTTATATTACATATTTACTTATACCTAGTGTGGCTATAGCATTTTCTAGGCTTTCCATCTTCTAACTTATGTGATCTAGGCCCCCATTTTCCTACCATGATACCTTGTTTGTTTTTTTATATTTTAAATCATCCTCTTTATGTTATAAGCTTTGATAACACTATATTATATTTCATTTTATGCATTAAAAGACATAGATAGAGTTATTACATGATATTATTTTCCTAGAATATTTAGGACCCTCTCCTCTAGTGTTGTGTGTGGTAAGTTATCTCTTAGTTAGTTTTAGTGGATCCAATTTGGTCATGATACCGATATATAAAGTATTGAAATAGATTTTAGCTGGTTACCTTATCTGAGACTCGATTTATTGAGTAGGATAAGTTGTAGATCTATCTTGATTTGTTGCATACATATTTTACCAAGTAATAATGTGATTCCAATGTAAAATATCACCTCAAAACTAATTTACTTAGTGGTGGAGGTAATATTATCTAATAGGGTGAATAAAGTCTCCTATCTTGATACATTTCATTGGATACCTTTAGAAGAAACTAGATGAGTTCTAAGAGCTTCAAAATGAGATAAGTATAGTGGCATAATATATGTTCCACTTTATATATCTAAGACTCATTTATATGCCATTTAGTAAGGGACTATTTTATCTTGGTGGATTATAGACATTTTAATAAATAAGAGGTATATTTAGTTAATTGGGCCAAGATTTTTATTATCTCACTAGTCAATTGTTGTGTTATAGATATGGGTGTTTTTTCCACCATTTTAGACTTAGACAATATACCATTATATATTTATGGATTTTTTTTGGGTATGTATTGGATTAAATATCATATATAAAATATGTATTATCACATCAAGGTCATCAATTGTATAAACAACCTTCATTCCATCAAGTTTATCACTAGGGTCGAGACCCATCTCCTTTTGCATGGTTTATATGATGCATCTCAAGAACAGTATGTGAATGGTATGTTAGTTATTTTATATCATACTGAGTGATAATTTAGAGGATGAGATATACATGGATTCATTATATGACTATCCCATTATATGGGAGTTTGTTGATATGTTTTAGAGTGAGCTATTAGGCATATCCCCACCTAGAGAGATTTATTTTAGGATAGATCTTGTAACTAAGCTTGAGATAATACATAGTGCACCATATCAGATGAAAACTCCTAATATTTGTGATTTCAAGATGAAACTATAAGAAATATAAGAGAATGGCCTTATTTATCTTAGTTTTTCCCCTTGGGTAACAAATGTTATCTTAATGAAGAATAAGGATGGGTCCCTTCGAGTGTGTCTTGATTATCACTAGCTAAATAAAGTAATGATCATAAAACATCAATAATTACATTATATCTATGAATTTTTTAATCATATATGAGGAGCTATAGTGTTATCAAATATATATATATATATATATATATATATATATATATATGTATGTATATATATATATATATTATATGTATATATATATATATATATGAATTTTATATATCATAAACTATGGATTGTAGAGGCAAATATCCACAAGACTATGTTCCAAACTCAATATGGGCATTATGAGTTTGAAATTCTACCATTTCATTTGAAAAATGACCAATAATGATCATTAACATCATGAATGGAGTCTTCCATACCTATCTAGACTATTTTTTATTGATTTTGATTGATTACATCTTGATATATTCATGAAATGAGGAGGAACATGAGGATCACTTGTCATTTGGTTAAATCTACATATATTTCAGTCTAAATTAAAACCTAAAACTATTTTTATTGGATTTTAAAATATTAAAATCATAATTATATATTTTTATTATCATATTATAATTTAATGTTTTTTTTATATTATATATCATACTTTTTGTATTATAATTTAGTGTTTTATGGTATTCGATGTCATATTTTTTAGATTCCAATTTGAAGGTAAATTATTATAATCCATTATTAAATAGATATACTGTTTAATTTAATTCTGGTGAATGATTTAAATGTGTTTGTTATAAAACATTATATTTATTAATATATGAAATGATGTAATTCTTGAAATTTTTAATTTGTTGAATCAATTGAATGTTTTGTTGGAAAGAATCAGAGAATTTAATATTTTCTTTTCATTTGTATTTCCTTATATTATAAATGTATAATTGAAATCAAACATCGATGAAATGTTTATCACATCACAAATTCACCTTTAAATATTATTCTATGATAAAACCATAGATTATTGAAACATGATAAATAAATTACTATTAAACTATGTTTTGATATCCCTCAATTAAACTAGTGTGGACCCATGAACATATTATAAATCTACCTCTAATAATATTAATGTTTTTACCCATTTTCATATAAAACATTTATCCACTTTTGAATAAAATATAGAGTTATTTGTGTGAGTTCATAGCTAGATAAATAGAGCATGAATCTATTTGTGTTAGTCCTAAGCTAATTGTATATAGTTTGGAGCTGGTAATATATAATCTGAGTTGTATGAATAAACACTCTCTAGATAGTGTTGTTTTATTTGTGATACCCAAATTCTCTCTTACACATTAAAAAAATATTTTAACACCTTAGTGAAAATATAAATGAGGTATAATCTTATTTATTTTAATTAAGGACTATTTTTACCAGTGTTGAATCTAATATGTTATTCAACATTATAAATGTCTCTAAAATTTCACTTACATACTTGGTTAAAGATATAAAAATGCCATCATCAACACCCCAAAAATACTTAGCTCATGATTCTTGATTTCAATTATACATTTTTTACCTCAATTCCAGTAAAATACTTCAATAGTTTAAAATCAATCATCTCAAATTCTTTGTTCATTTGGTTTGAAATATATTATAAATACACATTTAATGTTTAGTGTGTACATATCATAAAAAATATAAGTGCATGAAAAATATCACAAATATCCATGTAATATTTATTATAGTGAAATTATCATACATGTGTCTTTGTAATTATTAATGTAGATAAATTACATCAAATAAATACATGTGTAAATTTAAACACTATATTAATCAATACAATCTATTTACTATTTTCCTTACATATGTGATATATTTTACACAATGCAACATCATCCATAATTCATGCATCAATTAATTATCTTCATATAAATAGCCATTAAATGTCTTTGCAATGATATAATTACCTTTATCATTACACTTTGCTAAATAATCATCAATTATCATTGTATTGAATTGATTGTATATATACTTGTTATGTTTCAAAACTAGCTAAAGTGGTTTGTAAAATATTAGATGGTTTCCAAAACCTTTATAATAATATTATTGAACTAATTCTCAATCTTCATAAGTATATACAAATACAAAGTTATTTTGTGTTAATTTTTTTTATGAAATAATGAGGTCATTAAGTTTTCTACATTTTTGTTATTATCTGATGTCCATATACTAATTTTAAAAATACAAAAACATATGTGCAATAAATACTTTAACTTTGGTCAAAGTAGTATTTTATTTTAAGATCAATGACCCTTCTTATATTGATATTAATTATGACCAGCTCTTTTTCATGAAGTTTTTGAATTAAAACACCATTAAATTAGAACATAATCAAAATTGATCAGTGCACTTTTGAATCTACACACAATAAATTGTTTTAAAGTTGAATCCATTCAGATATAATCCATAAATAGTTCAAAGAACAATCTCATAAATTAATTTTTTGAATATCCAAGAGTAGTTATTTTTAAATAGAAGTTTTAACAAAAATAGTTCAAACTTTTTTGAATAATTTATATATGTTAATACTATATCAAATCAATATTTTATTGTACCAAGAACAAAATAATAGGTGGATGCAATATATTTATTTCACAAATATTTTAGCAAATTATAGGAAGTTATAACAAATTTTAAACTAAATAACTTGTTTTTATAGGTTACTATAATAAATAAAAATATATATATTTTTATATAGTGAAGAAAATATAAAAAGGTGCAACATAACCGCACTAAATTTATTTTATTTATTATAGATTACCTTGAAGTAAAGAAACTCATTAAAACTCACTAAGATTTTTATTTTATGTTTACAAAAAGAAACACATATTTGTGTATGAACCCACATGATCTAATGCACATAATTATTTGAGTATGTTTCTATTGAAATGCATCGTACCTTAAGATATCCAAATTGAAGGAAATTTGAAGTAGAGGGAATCATGTTTTCTATAATTGAAACATATTTTCTCATCTATGAAAAATTTATTTTTTATACATGTTTTTATTTGTACAAAACCAATAGTAAATTTTTAATGTATACTAGCACAATATTCCCTATCTTTGATCTAC
The DNA here is from genome assembly GCA_037957365.1 of Torreya grandis. Classification (NCBI taxonomy): domain Eukaryota; kingdom Viridiplantae; phylum Streptophyta; class Pinopsida; order Cupressales; family Taxaceae; genus Torreya; species Torreya grandis. The sequence continues at coordinate 1,881,268 of JARHVA010002936.1, forward strand.
AAAATTATCACCTACCTTGTAGTGCAATATATCACAAGTAAAAAAATCCACATTTTGTAGCCTATCAAACTAAAGAATGAAATAATTAAGTAATCTTGAGTGAAAATAAATAAACCATAACCCAATATTGAAATGTGTTTTTTAAATCCTTAATAAATCAAGACTAAACATGTGGTATAAATATTTGTAACATGAATATAAAAAATTAGGTTTCTTTCTTGGAAATCTAAATTCAGAAATCCTAGAACTCCAAACAACAACCCTTCCACTCTCAAAACCAATAATTTTCTTCCAACTAGAACAAGATCAAAAAATATGAGAGAACAAATGGTTTTTAGTGTCACTATAGAAAGTCACAAAATTTAAGGATAATTATCTTTGTAATGATAAAAAAAACCATGATCTTAAAGACATAATTTTATATAAAGACAAAATTTAATTAGGCAAGAATTTCCAACGAAAATCTAAATAAATTCATCAACTCTTGTTATATAGTTGGCAATCAAATATTCAATATTCACACTTTAAATCATAAATTTAAATATCCAATTAGGTTGAAATTATATACAATAGTAGTTAAATAATCTAAAATAATATGTCTCTCAATCCATTTATTATATATCATGATGTAAGCAATGTTCCTAACAATGTCCTCAAAGCCTTGCATAATGAAAGTACAATTAGTTGATCGAAACATCATATCACCACACATGTGTAGTATTCCACCTAAGGGGTGGATTTTAATTATGATGATCTATAATTATGCTCATAAAAGGCATAATTTATATAAGGTTATTTCAAAAAGATTCCCAAACTCCATTTGCATTATTCAAATATGTTCCATCCAAAACTTTCCATCTACGCACCTTGGCTCTACTGACACCACTTTGATGGGAGGTGATAGGGGAAGGCTTGAACCCATTTCTTACATGAAAGTGTAAGGATAGAAAAAATTATATAAGACACTCAAACATGGGGGCCCCACCATGTTTATGAGAGAGTCAAAGAGTATATGAATAAGTGGCCCACAACTTTATAGTAGTCTGGAACAAATGCAAGGTGACTATTCATGGTATAAGAATCATTATGATGAAGGAATTTATTGGAGAGGAAACCAATATGTCCTATGAGGGGAATAAGGCATTCAAATGCCAAAAAAATAAATAGGATCTTTTATAATGATTCTTTTGGATGAATGAATTTGTAAATATTAAAAAGAAAGGCTTCCCCTGAGTGGACCTTCCTCATCACTAGCCCAAAATCTATCTCCAAGTTATGTGTTACATGACCCTTGAAGGTAAATACACTATTTTTTCCCAACACTTTTTGTCGTTAAATCATTTTATTGGTTATAAGATAAGACTTCCTTTATTTTTACTTAAATATCTTAAAAGAATCAATTTAGCTCATCAAGTAAATGAGGCTAACCCTATCCTCCACCAAGGGATGATCTTTATCCTCATCAAGCACAACCAAATCCTGTATCATTGGGAGGTCCCCCTAAGGGGATCCTCCACTAGGGAGGATTACCAAAAAGACTCCCTAAAGGAGGATCCCACCTCAGGATCCTATTAACCCTGTGAGAGCACCCCCAAGCCAGTATTTTCAAATCATCTACCAATGACCTCCCCCTCAATATTTTCATACCTAAACCTAAGATGATTACTCTCAATGTGGGAAATTTTGGGGAGACCTCCTAAAAGGATTAATCCATTCTATCAGAGGAGATGAAAAGTAATAAGGTAAAACTGGATAAGTTTAACTCCAAGGTTCAAGAGACAGGCTTGACCCTCACCAATCTTATATAATATTAGAATGATTTACATAAATAGGTTGAGTCCATGGTGCAGTCTTTTGTCTAATCTTATAAACCTACTCAGACCCCTATCAAATAATCACCCAAGACCTTTGGATCCCCCCTGCCTAGTTCTCCCAAGGTGGTCCCCTTAAATAAGATGCCATTATAGGTCAAAACACAAAAGAGACCTTCTATGATATTTCTTGGAGAAGTAGCTAAAGGACCATGAAAATCACATGGGCTAAGATTTCATCAATCTAAAAATAGTTTAGGGTGATTTAGATATTTTTTCACATCATCTTCCATCCCAATAAATGTTAGTTATGGAAAAAATGTTGTCATCAACCTTTTTTCCTTTGTGAATTATTGACCTTGAGTAACCTTTGTGGATACAAGAAAATTATGTTCAGGATCATGTTACTTGAGATAATTGACTATAATAGTGTTCAAAGAGTTGTAATAAAATTGAAAATCAACCAAAATTCTATATAAATTATTTTTAAAAATATCATATTTTTTTTATCAAAATGTTCTAATCTCCAAAAAATATAAGACACTTTTCTAATTTAGCTTATTGTATTAATTTTGATGCATTTTTTTCTATGTTATCTGTATTAGATGAAGTCCAAAATGCAAGTTTAAATTGTACAGATGCAATAGTTATAACTAGGTCACCATTCCTCTTATTTGAAAGTTATTTTTATTTATTTGGAACATTTATTTATTTATTAAATTAAAATTTCATATTATCAACCCATGTAAAATGTGAACAAGAAAGTGATTTTTGGGAGTCACTATAGAAAATAATAATATTGAGAGTAAAAAAGAAATCAAAATATAACAAGTAAACAAGATAGTAAGTAATTATTATAAATAATACATGATTAGGAGCCAAAATTATTCAACTATTGTATTTCATTTAATGTACCTATTCTTTCCATAACCACCAATTGCATAGGATCTTAACAATCCTCTTGGTCTTTAGTTGTGTCATCATGTTGTTCAATAGATACATTGTTTATGTTGGGTTTGAAATTGACATGTTTACTTGAGATATTTATTCATTTATGTACATCATTGATTTTAATGGTTCAATAAATTATAATAAATAATCATGCAATAGAAATAATATTATTACTAATATGTGAGACTATTTTGTGAGTGTAATCTACAAATTTTAGTTTTAACATCTCACCTTGATTTGCTATCATTTATTTGTAGTAACTTTTTAAATTCATATCCTAATTTATATTTAAAACATGCATATCACTAAGGATATTTGTAAATTTATTATTGATTATAATGCATTTTACCCACTATAAAGAATCAAAATAGGGGATGACTTTGTACTACATCTATTAATCACATGCTCCCAAAAATGCATTGATCTCTCAAAATGAGATGGATGCTCTAATATAAAAAACTCAATATTTGTTGGACGTAAAATATCTAATTTCTCTATTTGTGACAAAAATCTATGGCCACCTCCTCCTCAACAATTTTGTCTAGCATATGAATTTCAAATATGTTATTAATCATAGAGAATCCCTTAAACTCACCTTGGTCATTTATAATAATGAAACATCCTTCATAAATGTTTTCATTCATATTTTTTACTTTTTACATGTTGGTTAAAACAATTTTAATAAATAAGTGTGCTTCAACTATTGGGACAAGAAAGTTACAAACACAAACCAAGGAATAAGAAGTAGTGTAAGGTATTGGATCTATAACATCATTTTATGTAATATTTGTTACAGTATTAAAAAAATTGGCAATAATAAATTTAGTAATAAAGGGAAGGAAATGTTATTTTAATCGTGTCAAAGTTTTTATGAATTTAAATTAAAAATAACTTTGACATGTAAACTCATATGTATATTTATCCCTTGCCTTAGTTCTAGTAGTGAAATATAATACATACATTTCTATAAGGGATATAATATCCTTTAACATTGTTGTTTCTTCATTATACTTTTAGTACTCTTATTTACTACAACAATGTTTTTTACTTTGATTTTTTATGTAAATTCTTAAAACTCATGAGAAAGATAAAAAAATGATTTTTATTAATATCTAACTTTTGTACAACATTAAATGTTGTGCACTCTATCAAAGAAAGTTTCTCTAGTATTCTTGACTTGAAATAATCTATAATTTGTGACCTTTTAGTTGTCTCTTGTTTTATTATTTTATAATAAGAACATAAATTTTATATATCAATACCAAGTTCAATGATTTATCTTATCCAAAATTCTCCATTAAAACTTTATATGAAAGTATTGATAGCTTTGATCAATACATTTGCCTCATTCTTCTGAAAAACCTTGTTATATTGTCAAGAGAATTTTTATTGAAATCTAGATCACAATATTTTTTTGAACAACATGAAACCCCACTACTTTTTATAGAGTTCAAAAAACAACACCCACTTATCCCATATATCATTTGGAAGAGAAGAATTAAATATTGTCATCATTTAAACTATCTATTTTTAGTTTTTAAAAATATCTAATATTTCTTTTTCAAAACCTTGTTTTAGAACATAAAATAAGGGTTAGATTTTTTTTGAATTATGTTGATAATGATATAATTTAAATTCAATAAAAATATTAAATACCTTCTAATTTTATAAATTATCATGGTCTGTACTAAGTCATTGTGGTCTTCTCTCTACGATCCAGTTGACATTACTTTGTATAGCTAGTTAATAAATTATGATTGATCCATATCTTTTTCACTATGTTTTATTATTTACAAATGCTAATTATCTTCTTGGTTATGGAATTTGATGACTGAATACAAGCAAACCTCTATTTCATTCTTTCATGTATACACATAAAATTATGGTTTGAAAAGTTAGTTTTTTTGCTTTGATGGTATGTTAGCCATTGATAATATAAAAAATAATATTTGGGTCATACATTTCTTACTCAATCTCTATATTAATGATGTCACTAGTTATTTTATTAAAAGGTAAAAATATTGAATCCCTTTGAAGAGGTATTGGGTTACATAACATTGATATAATTGGTTGATCAACATTATCTTTGTCAGGAGTTTGACATTGGTATTTAAAAGGTGTTAGGTGGTGGCAATCATTTCTAATATTAAAATATTTCTCATTGAATGAAAAATTTTAATCTTCTAAGTTTATAAAGAATCACTATTTTTAAACCATTTCTCATCATGTTTTAAAGTATTCCTTTGTTTTAGATTGAGGTAAAAACAGGTTTTGAAGGGGCCCCAAAACCCTGTAACAGAGAACAAAATAAAGAACGTCTAAGCCCACAGGCCACGCCAAAAAAACACTACTAAGAGGTAGTAAAAATAGGTTTTAAATGGACCTGAAACCATAAGAGACATATACAATCAAAACCCAGAAACAGAAATCTGGTAGCACAACAAAAAAAGATAACAAAAGGAGAACAAAGATCAGTACCAGTTTCTAAACCAACAAGAAGGACCAGATTATTCATCCAGTTCCAGTATCAAGTTCATGGCTTCTTTTCCTTTCAAAGTAGTTTCCTGGGTGGTAGCCTCCAGCAAAGCTCCTTTTTGTGTATCTTTCTTTCTGGAACTTTGCCTTGTCCTTTTGTTGGGACCCTCTAGTGCTTTGGTCTCCTCATTGGCTCGTTTACCAATATTGATAGCAGCTGCACAGATGTTGGACGTTACTTCCTCCATTTTCTTTCTATTATCCTTTATTAGTTCTCAGAGGTTGTTTTCATAAGCTTTGAGCTTGACAGGGATCTCGCTTAACTGATTTTCCATGTTGTTTACTTTGTTCCAAGCAGCTTTCAGAGAATCTTCCAATGTTTCCGCTTTTCTCTTGAGATCAATGATCTCCCTACACAACCAGGAATCAAGTTGGGAAGAAGACTCAGCTTTACAGTTAACCCATGTCATAAGAGTGTGTATTTCTTCTTTCTGATTCTTCCTTCTCCAATCCTCAAACTTTTTATTAGGGCTAATCCTGGTTTCTTCAAAGAAGTCTTCTTGACTCTTTTGTTCCCGCTCATTGAGACCGGTTTGAATTGCCTTCTCCATATTTTGAATATCATCCTGGACAGAAATTTCCTTTTCATTCTTAAAAGTTGGGTCCTCACCAGGATCTTCTTGAACAAAATCATCCTCTAACACTTTCTAGTTTTCCTCCGTCTCTTTAGTTCTAATAGCAGAGTCCTCCTCTGTATTGACTTTTTCTTTTTCAATTTCCTCAGAACCTTCTTCATCATTACTAGATTTGGTGTCCCAGCTCTCAGTTCCATCTTCCTCCTCTGATTTTTCCTCCTCGGGTTCTTCAATTCTCTCCCGGCCCCTTTCTTCTTCTACATTCTATTTAATAGGACTAGGGGTCTTGGTTTTGCCTCTCCTGCTTACATTTTCATTCTTTTTATTTCTTGGCAACTTATTTTTCCCCTATTTGGGATACTTAACCAGTGCCCTATTCTTGCAATAGCCTTCAATAAGCAAAATAAGGCCTTCATGAAGAATAGGGCACAAATCCTTTTTCCTATGAGCATAAAGGCTTTGAATCAGGGAATAGTGAAGATAGAAAGGAAAAGACAAGCTAACCTTATGCCTGAAGTGGTTGAGGAATACAAAATGGAACTTATGCACTCACTTGCTTCTTTTGTCTAGGATGAAGTACTCCCTTATACAGCTTAGGACATCCCTCCATACCCCTTTAATCTGGTGCAGCTCATAAAAATCCCCATTTTTAACCAGCTTTCGCTCCTCCTCATCTGTTTTGGGGAACTTGCAAAAGTCCTCGTTCGAAATGCTGGTCTGCTTGGAAAATTTGAGTCCATCCATTGACAACCCTGTAACCTCAGCAAGAAAATCCTCAGTTAAATTTACAGTTATACCATGCAAGGTGACCCTGTCGTCAGACCAATTTTTGAAGAAGGCCGTCGTAATATGCGGTTTAGAGCCATGGAGTCTTTCCATGTAGCTCATAACTTTTCCTTTCTACAAAATTCTCCAGACTTGATGTTTCTCTCTCCATTCTGCACAGCTCTTGGGCTCCTGTTTACGAGGTTCTCCCTTTCTTTCACGTGCCAAACTCATTTTCTTTGAATCCCAATTACTGTGGATATTACCCTGGATCCTCCTGCTGTCAAGTTGAATGGGACATCAACTTTGTTTTTGGCTTTTCAGGATCTGCTTCTCCCTCTTGGGGACCTTGCTCTTTAATAATTGAGTTCCTTTCCCCATGATGCCACTCCTCATACTCATTATGTTTTTATTACACTCCAATCTTACCTTCTTTCGCATGTGTGGCATCAAGAAGTATGATCGCCCTTAAATCCACGTTCCTATCTAAGGTTTCGTCCCACCTCACTTTTTGACCTTCTCGGACAGCACAGTTAGCAAGCCAATCTGCAACATCATTGGCTTCACGGTAGGTGTGGGTGATTTTTATATCTTCAAATTTATTCAAAAGAGTTTTCATCTCCTTTACCTTATCCTCTATGGTCCAAGACGTAGTATTCTTATTATTAAAGATATTTATAACATTCAAAGAGTCCCCTTCAAGCCACAATTTGGAATATCCTGATTCCACAGCTAATTTAAGGGTCTGGAGGGCAGCTGTAGCTTCGGTAATGTGACAGTTAGATATACCAATAGGAATTGCTATAGCATCAATAACCATACCCACATGGTTTCTCAGGACACCACCACAACCAGCATTCCCCGGGTTCCCTTTTGCTGCACCATCAAAGTTACCTTTAATCCAACCTTGAGGTGGACTAATCTAAGTAACACCTGATCTGGGGTTATCAAGTTTACCAAGAATAAAATCCGTCCTCAGGGGATTATCCACATTGAGATTAGAGCTTAGATTTTTTTTTTGAGAAGAAAAATTTTCCTTTAGAGCTCTAATGATTATTCCTTTGTTATTATGATTAGTATTCCTTTGTTATTATGATTATTTATTTCATAAATTGTGATACTAAAGTATATATTTCCAAGATATACAGCTTTTACCTACTCATAAAGTAAACATTTTTACATGAGATTTTTTTTACCAAATTATTTATCCATATTTAAGTGGTGATCAATAGATGAATTAGATCCATATTCATAATTTGTTTTAAATACAATTAAAATACCACTAAAAATATTTTTATTATTTTCTACACCACACCAATTAGAATCTAGATAAGCTTTTATTTATAACCATAAGAATAGAAAGAATCCCCTTTGTGTTTAAAAGAATGAAACATGACACTTTTTGTATACAATTCCACCTCTAAATACATATTGATGACTTGTCATGAATGTTAAGAGTTATATATATAATGAACTTAAAAAATAATTAGTTGTTTAAGAACACATTTCATACTTAATATAATTCCAACAATTTTGTGTGCCCCTGATATTAAATGAAACATCTACAAGTCATTGTGATAGTTATCTCAACATAAAATATCTACAAACCATTCTTCATATTTTCTCTCCCAGTCAATGGATCCATTAATGAATGGGATATCTATGTATGAGGTGTGTACAATAAAAGCCATTTTTATCTACAGTTAAATAAATAGTGTCTAATAAAGACTATGTTTCATTAATTATGTAATGCAAGCTAATCTTTTAAATATATTTATGCACATGTGATTATTTATACATTATATATTAAAAAACATATGTTGAGTGAAAATATTATAGATGTTGGGATAATTTTCTATCTAAACCTTTCCCTAAGCACACACTAACATGACTAATACTCAACAAGCTAGTGCACTAGCATTTCATGTAAGACTTAGAGTTCTCACATGCTCACCTAAAACATGTAGCAAGAAACTAGTTCCCATGGGTTTTGTCACATGAAAGTGTACTTTTCATATATTGGTGCTTGAACATATACCTTATTCAATGACAAAATATAAAAATAAATACATAGTTTTGGGCCTAAGTTTAGTTAAGTAAACAAACATGATTATAATTAAAATCACCATTATATCTAGATTCCATATTCATCATACTCAAATAACATATATTTTATTCATAATATACATAATAGATCCATAAGTTACATAACACATGTATAGTGAAACTTAGTGATAAAAATTAGCTATAAACTATAGTACAATAACAATATTACAATGATATCCATGATTACATAAATGGAATTCCATACAACAATAATTAATTATTATACAATAATGATAAACAACATTACAAATATCTAAATAGGAATATTTACACTTGGTTCTCCCTGACCAAGTTGTTATAATAGTTATGACACCTTTAGTGACTAGCCAATGATCTCCAATAGACTAAGTGTCATGGTATCCATCTACATTCTTTTCCTAAAGACCCAGGCCTTTAGGCCCTTATATTCACATTCAGTATTGGATCCTCATTTCCAAGTGTCTATCTTCATGTAGGTTAGTGATAAACATGTGCATGATTTAAGAATGTTTCTTCCCTGAGACTATTTCCTTAACCATTTTATACTTCTTTTGCACTTCCCCAAGTCTTTCAATGATATTCTGAGTCTTTCACTCTCGATTTCTTTATTTATTATGTTTCTCCTTTGACTAGGTCTTCTCGCATCATGATATAATGTACCATGGTATTCAACACTTGTATAACTTTCAAATTATGTTCCTTATTTGCCAATATTGTTCCATTCCATCCTTATTCAATGTCAATATCAAAATACTTAGCTAAAATTTGGGGTCCAACATCACCCTGTACTATGTTATTAATTTGACCTAGACTAAACACCAATTTTGGCTTCGACCAAAAATTTAGGACCAACCTATTAGATATAATTCTTAACACCTTCCTAATGTGACAAGGTGTTAATCAGATTTGTTTTTATTTCTTCAATGGTAACTTTTAGCTTTTTTGCCTCTTTGGGTTGGTCAAGACACTCACTTGATTTATTGACCAAACATTCAAAAGATGTGGAAGCATCCTTCTAAACATCCTCAAATGTAGTGACATCAGATACAACATGCCCTTAAAGTTCCATAAGGTTATAATTTATTTATTATTGATGCACACTTATTATCTCTTTCATAGATTTGAAATCCTTGAATGCCTTTACATACTCAGTGCGGTCTTTTATTAAAAGGGTTGTATCAACCAATTGTTAGTGTTGAAGTTATTTTGCTTCAAGTCAAGCTTTTAAAATTTTATTAGGTCATGCCAACTTCTTTAAAACCCCATATAAAATGGGATTCATATCCCTTAATATATGAAAGGCACACTTGCACACCTCCATTACTTTGGTAAACTATTTAGTTTCCCATATTTTTTCATATCTTAGCCCAAACTACACCTTTTATCATTTCAACAGGAGGTCCATAAGGGTATCCAACTTATCAATTACCTCACCCTTTAAATGGAATCCATGTGCAATATCTGAGTCTTAACATAGAATAACCTTACAAATATTCAATCTATTTACCTTGGATGTTATCTCAACCTCTAATTGGCACTTTTATTGGTGATTTCCTTATTAAATATATACCACCTTGTTATGTTTATATTCATCCCATTGTGAATTATATTTTTTAGGTTGTAGAGCTAAAATCTTCATTGTATGCAGACATGGAGGAGTTGTTGAGTGTAATAGTCACCAGCGTCGGTTAGGCTGACTGACGTCGGTCAGTGGTGGACAAGAAGGCAACTGACATCGGTCAGGAGTCAGCCGACGTCGGTCACCTCCAAGCAGATAGGGACTGACGTCGGTCACCTGTGTGGTTTTAGAACTACTCATTGCATGAACAATTAGTTTGTTGAACTAATTATTTGCATGTAAAGACTATTTTGAGTCTTGAGCTATGTGTCTAATTATTGTAAATTGGAAGTCTAAGTTATTGTTTAGTATGGGATCTATTTATAGACCCATTGGCATGTATTTTAATGAAGATCAATAGAGGAAGGCAAGGTAGATCCTTCTAATTGTAAGATCATTTGAATTACAGGTTGTTGCAAGTTCATGCTAGATCTACATGTGTAAGTAAGATCATTTGAGTTGCTGGTTGTTGCAAGTTCATGGGAGATCTACTTGAAGTACTTTGAGAACTTATGTACTGGCAGTGTTATTACTGACTGGTTAGAGGTGAACACCAACTCTGTGTTTGAGTTGTGTGTTGGGACCATTTTTGGTAGGAGAGTGAACTCTTGATTGAGAATTACTAGGAGCCCTTGAGGTGTGGGAAGCCTCACAGAGGTGTGAGAAGAAGTGGCATCTTATTTATTGTATTTTCTTTCTAAATGAGTATTAATACAAGATTGTGTATTGTGTCTCATATTCTGTGTTATTTCTGAATTCTAGTTACTTGTTCATTCTGGTATAATTCCATGTTTAGTTGCTAATACAAGGTAATCATATATACTCTTATTATGGAGTAGGATCTTGACAAGTGGTATTAGAGCATTTATGTTCTAGATCCCCCTCACAATTGGTATCAGAGCTTTTGGTTGGGTTATTAATAGGTTGTATCAGATCTGGTTAGTGTTTGTTGATTACAGGTCACTCATAGGGGTTTTTATTTGAGTGGGAGTATAGCAATGGCAGAAGAAAGTAAGCTATGAATGGAGAAGTTTAATGGCAAGAACTATCAATTATGGAGGATGCAGATAGAAGATTATCTATATTAGAAAGATTTGTACTTACCATTGGGTTGGGTTGTATGCAAGCCCATGGATATGAAGGATGAAGAATGGGAGGTTCTTGATTGGAAGGCTCTGGGATCTATAAGGTTGAGCCTTGCATCATCTGTGATTTCCAACTTATCGCAAGCTAAGATAATGGTAGAGTTGATGGAATCTTTGGCAAATTTATATGAAAAACCCTCAACTTTGAATAAGGTATTTCTTATGAAGCAATTATTTAATTTTCAAATGTTGGAAGGTGGATCTGTACATAGTCATCTTAGTGATTTCCATGGTTTGGTAAACTAGTTAAATTTAGTCAATATTGTTTTTGATGATGAAATTAAGGCTCTCTTAATCTTGTGCTCATTACCTGAAAGTTGGGAGAGTTTGGTAATGGCAGTTAGTAATACTACATCTACTTCAAAGATCTTAAAATTTGATGATGTTGTGAGTGTAATCTTGAATGAATAAATTCATAGGATAAGCACAGGTGAATCATCAAGGAATGCTTTGAGTGTTGAAAGCAGGGGAAGGCAAAGAGAGAAGATAGAGCATGGGAGATCAAGGTCAAAGATAGGCAGGAGATCCAAATCTAGGTATGGCAGAATAACCTACTAGAAATGTGGAAAGCAAGGGCATGTAAAGAGAGATTACTGGGTGAATGAAGATCAACATGAAGGACATGAAGAAGCAGATGTTGCAGAGTTTGTTGCATAGGATGTTATGGTATGTTCCTTGGATAAAGTAGAATCTTGGGTTTTAGATTTTGGTTCCTCTTTCCATGCATCCCCAAATAGGGAATTTTTTCATGAATATTTCTAGGGAGACTTTGGATAAATTTATTTAGGGGATGGTAAGCCTTGTCATATGGTTGGCAAAGGGAAAGTGAAGCTGAAATTGTAGACGGGCAACACATGGGTGTTGAAGGAGGTCATGCATGTCCCAGTCCTAAAGTAGAATTTGATTTCCATTAGAAATTTGGGTGATGAGGGTTGCATAGTAACTCTCATAGTGAACTCTTGGAAAGTTTCCAAGGGTGCACTTGTTGTAGCAAGAGGTAAAAAAGTAGGTATGTTTTATCTATCTACTTGTATTACTGATTCTCCTTCTGGTTTATCTACTTCAGTTATAGATTCAAAGATGTGGCTTAATAGGCTTAGTCACATGAATATGAAGGGGATGCATGTTCTTGAGTCAAAGGGTATGCTTTTAGATTTGAAAATCATGGATCAAGATTTCTGTAAGCAAAGGAAGAAAGTGATGTTTCTTGACACTGCGTCAACAAAGAAGGCAGTTGCCTCTGTTGGAGGATCACAGTATTATAGAAGGACGAAATCTGATGTTCGTGATAAGAATAGGAAAGCCTTGGTTTTCAAGGAGAAGATGATAGACAAAGATCAGTGTAAGGGGCTGAATAATTTTGAGCAGAGCAAGGTTGATTTGGATAGGGTTTTGATCCAAAAAGAGCTCATGGGTAAAAGTCATCACTCACAAGTAAAACACAGAGACTGACGTCGGTTAGAAAACTGACATCACCATCCAGACAGGGACTAATGTCAGCTATGTACAAACCGATGTCGGTGACTCTAGACAAATAAACACCGACATCGGTCAGGGGGAACCAACGTCAGTGATGAGGTAGTCACATGGAACTGACGTCAGTCAGGTGCAGACTGAGATGTGACCGACATCGGTCACTGAGATAGATTTTGGGTAGACAGCAAGCTATCAAGGAGTCTCAAGTGCCCATATGGAGGACTAAAAGGGTAAGTAAGCCTTAAATTCATAATTTCCCTTCTTTACACTACTTATTTCTCACTGATGGTCAAGAACCAAGAAGTTATTAAAGAAATAGAGTAGGTAGAATCCAGGAAACAGTGGGAGCTTAGCATGGATGAGGAATGTGATTCCTTGGAGAAGAACCAAATGGGAGTTTTTGGTGGAGTTGCTAGCTGGAAGAAAGCACTGAGAGATGAATGGATTTTTAGGATAAAGAAGAGCGAGAATGGACACATGAGATGGAAGGCCAAGGTATATGGTCTTGAGTAAGTTGTAAGACAATGGAGGTTTAACCATTTTGTTTTCTTTACCAAGTTGGATAATATTAGCTACATTATCCTGTTACTGTATGTTGTGCTTGTTGCAGGGTCACATATGTAGGGAGTTTTTGAACTAAAGGTAAAGTTAGTTTAGATGTGTGTCATGAGGAATCTGGGAGCAGCAAGATTCTTTGGCATGAGTGTGTTCTAGAGACATGGAAGGTCACAGGTTGATTTTATCTTTGGATAATTGTGTGAAACCAGTTAGCACACCGATGGTTGGATAGTTTTATAAACAATGTCCTAATTCACATGATGAGGTTGAGTACATGTGTACTAAACCTGAGATTTCCCAAGTAGTGGGAGTTGTCAGCAAGTTTGGAGCCAATCTAGGAAAGAAGCACTGGAGGGCAGTTCAGTGGATTCTTAGATATTTGAGAGGGACCAGCAGCAGGTATACATGCTATGCAGGGTCAAGCACTTCTCTACATGGGTTTGTAAAATCAGATGTGGCAAGGTGATTTGGATGACAGGAGGTGCACCATAGGAATTGTGGTGGTTGGTCTTTAAGAGTGATCTTGAAGAGGGATATAAAGCCAAGAAACAAACTAGATGATGTATAGGTACAGGTATAGGTGTAGTTGTTTATCTCTAAGTGGGAGATTGTTAGGTTGTGGAGCTAAAAGCTTCACTGTATGTAGACTTGGAGGAGTTGTTGAGTGTCACAATCACTAGCATCAATTAGGCCAACTAACATTAGTCAATGGTGGATAGGAAGGCAACTGACATCGGTCAGGAGTCAGCTAACATCGATCACTTCCAGACAGATAGGGACTAACATCAGTCACCTGTGTGGTTCCATAAATGCTCATTACACAAGTAATTAGTTTGTTGAACCAATTGTTTGCATGTAAAGACTATTTTGAGTCTTGAGCTACGTGTCTAATTATTTTAAATTGGAAGTCTAAGTTATTGTTTAGTATGGGATCTATTTATAGACCCATTGGCATGTATTGTAATGAAGAGCAATAGAGGAAGGCAAGGTAGATCCTTCCAATTGTAAGATCATTTGAATTGTAGGTTGTTGCAAGTTCATGGTAGATCTACATGTGTAAGTAAGATCATTTGAGTTGCAGGTTGTTTCAAGTTCATGGGAGATCTACTTGAAGTACTTTGAGTACTTGTGTACTGGCAGTGTTATTACTGACTAGTTGGAGGTGAACACCAACTCTGTGTTTGAGTTGTGTGTTGGGACCATTTTTGGTAGGAGAGTGAACTCTTGATTGAGAATTACTAGGAGCCCTTGAGGTGTGGGAAGCCTCACAGAGGTGTGAGAAGAAGTGGTATCTTCTTTATTGTATTTTCTTTCTAGATGAGTATTAATACAAGATTGTGTATTGTCTCTCATATTCTATGTTATTTCTGAATTCTAGTTACTTGTTCATTCTAGTATAATTCCATGTTTAGTTGCTAATACAAGGTAATCATATATACTCTTATTGTGGAGTAGGATCTTGACAAGTGGTATCAGAGCATTTATGTTCTAGATTCCCCCTCACAATATTCTACAAGAACATTTTTTATGCTAACTCAAAGGCTATTTTTAATAGTGTTTAAGTAGTTTGTAGAGAATTAAGTTGTCAGGGATCCACCTAAAAGTTATGAGTATCACAGTCACTTATGGATGTAATGCAAGACTATCAAAAGGAATATTAAAATGGCATTATTAATTTTACATGTCAAGGAAGAATGACAATTCATACTGGGTTTGAATAGATGCATCTTTTGGATCAAGATTGGAATATAGATATAATAGCTTATCGAGGATGACTATCTGGTATTACGCATGGAGTTTGGTGGTTACATTAAACCTTTATGTTATGACCATGGAGTCAATTAGTTCTTTCCATTTTATGGGATCCCACTCAAGTATCTCCACATTCATTTCCTACTCCTAGGAAGTGGTGTTGGTGTCAAGGCCATTTAAAACTTTAGTTTCAAATCCATCCATTTTTTTACCAAGTGGATCTTCAAGCTCTAACTATTTCTCTTCAAGGGTGGTCCCTTCCTCTTGCATTGGAAAGAGTGCCTTATTTGAATCTATGTCTTCTTATTCTCCAATTATCTCCAAAATCCCTCTTGGTAACTCTTTAAAATCCTCCCTATCACCATCCTTAGGATCTTCTATCTCTTATTCCAAAAGAGTAGTTTGGATTATTGGCATTGAGACTTCTATTTGACTTAATGGTGGATTCTTTTTTGGTAGTGAAGGCCTATTTGGTCATTCCTAGGTAGTCCTTTGCCTTTTCAAAGGTACTAGATGATAACTTATGCTATCATCATACCTATAATGTTTTTTTTCCTTTTTAGTGGTATCATTAGGGAGAGTTTCTCTCTTTCATGTTCCATGTTTCTTGAAGATTTAATATTTGGTTTCAACATATAAAAAAGAGTATGAATGGAATCCCCACCCAAGGTTTGATGCAACTTAATTTTGGTTCTATTTGAATAAATATTTTTTGTATAAGATTTCTTCCCAGGGTATCCATACATCTAGCAAAGAGTGTGAACCTCTGATTCAATTTATTCATCTTCAAGTGTAACTAGATATGCATCATATATGCATTTGATAGAGTTCTTAAAATATCATGCCATGAAATCATAAGTAAATTCATCCAAGCATAAAATTCTCTAGATGGGGCCATTTTGATGTATGCAAGAGATTAATTTTGCTTTAAAATAAAATTGGCTTGATCTCTAACCTGTGTAGGAAAATCCTTTAGAATGCACCACTCATTCCCAAAGGCTTCATCTCATCATACCATGGCTTAATCTTAAACTTATATGATGGAGTGATTTGACCAGGGTGTGAATACCTTGTATCACTCCATAAGATACTTATACTTGGGTGGGTATACCCATTTTTATTCTCTATAGGTGTATTTAGGTACACCAATTTCATAAAAAACCATTAGTAATAAGAACATACCCCATGACAACCTATGGTTGGGCATCCGTTGAGCCTTATCTACATCTACTATAATTTTATTAGAAAAATATATTGCCTAGTTTTACTTTAGCCCCTCAATGACTTAGTTGTAACATATAGGTGGGACACATCCACCTCCTTCCACTTATTTTTTCCACCAACCTTCATCATGATAATGCACATAGCCACTAAGAGGGTAGGATCTTGAATATTTTTGATATGCATAGCATGGCCTTATTTTTTGTACTCAAGTGCCATAGTTGTCTTCTCTACCTCTGTTGAGTCCTCTAGATCATATTCAAGGTCTGTAATAGAGCATTATAACCTTGATACTTTGATAATTATTTCAGCTATGATTTTCATCTAGTGCCAAGCAAAGTAGAAATATTCCTTATGCATATGAGAGATTAAAAATTTGATCACTTTGATAAGCTTTCCAAAATAGGGGAGGTTGACTAATTAAATAAGGCTAGAAAAATCTAAGGCATTGAAGATCTTCAAGTCATAGACCAAATCACTCTTAGTGTTTTGGTACTCAACTCTATAATCATTTTTTATTTCCATCTCATTCCCAGGTTCTTGATAATTATAATTAAAGATAGTATAGGTGGGCACATTAGATACATAGTTTTTCAATGTGAAAAATTGTCTTAGGGTACTAAATTTCATCAATCAACAAAGGTGGAGGTGAAGGCACTTGATATTTCTTTTTTTCTTGACATGTCATACTTGTTCCTTTGTCTCCTACATGCTCACTTTATTCTTCAAGTGATTCTTCCCTGATTAGTATTGTTTCTCTACTAATATTTATCTCTTATTATTTTTTAATAATAGGTAGTGGTTCACTTCAATTTGTTTTTTTCTTAAGCTAAATCACCCTTAGTGGAGTGTGAAGGTTGAGGTGTAGCCATCTAATGATCTAAAATGAATACATATTTGATTTTTTAAGTACCTTAGCTCTTTTGATTTTATTTCCATTAATGGTAGATACCAACCTATACAACTTGCATTCAATAAATTTGACCTCTAAAACCTAGCTTTGGCTACTTATTTTATCTCAAATACACTTAAATGATAAAGAAACAATTAAAAATTGACACTCTATACTTGACTGAATGTGTTAAGATCATACTAAAATAGCTTGAGTTCACTCTTTTTTGCTTTATAAATTCTCAATCATAGTAATAGTAAAATGTGAAATGAACCACTTTGTATTTTTATAGGTTTTATAGGGTTATTTTCATTTATTATCCCCCCTCTTCAACCGTCACTTTATGCAATAAATGTGACCAATGGTATTCCCACCATGTGATGTTGACACACTTGACATCAATAATACCTCATTTTATTAATGACATGTGTCATCTTGTGATTTTATTTAAGTACATAATACATGTAGGAAAATTTTAATATTCATACCAAGGAAACATTCACACCAAAGGTAGGAATAATTATTTACCTAGCAATCTTATGGTTTTTTGCCACATCTTGTGTATCCATTATCCTCACCCACTTTTTATTGTGTGCCTTTGCTTTCATGTGTATCCATACATACCATATCCTATCACTTCATACATGTAACACCCCTTACCCCCCACTAATTGTGATTCATAAGTATCAAAGTGAAAATGATTATAAAACTACAAAAAAGACATGAAATTAAAGAAATGATTTATTGAAAACAAGAAATCCTAAACTAGTGGTATACACCTTATTAGAACAAATAAGAAATATTTAGGTAGAAAATATGGCAACAATCGACTATCATTGTATGAACAGGTATAAATTAGCCATCCAAACATTTCAAGTGACACATGCTAGTGGGATGGATACCATGAACAATAAAGGGACCATCCTAATGAAAATGAAGATTTTTTAAGTGGAACAAGAATTTAGAGTCATAGATTAAGACTTTCACTCTAGGAGTAAAATTCTTATGCTTGAGGTGGCAATCATGCCACACCTTCTATTTGCATTTCTCCATGTCTTAACTCCAATTTGAAAGAAAAAAACTTCATCCAATTATGTTAAAGAATCTAAGTTTAATTTCAATGATGTTACATCATCTATCCATCCAATGCACATAATTTAAAGAGATGGAATGAACAACTCTTCTTGAATAATTGCTTCGATACCAAACACAAAATTAAATCATGTACTTTTATTGAGGCATTTGTAAGTTGTTTGATAAGCCCAAAGAAATGTAGAAACCTGATCATCCTATTTAGTGCATCTAATATTACATATGTTAGTTGAATTCATGCTTATAATCTTTTTTAATGCCTCAACAGTGCTATTTTATTGAGGATGATATGGTGTGGTCTTATGGTGAGCAATCATGAATTCAACCAATAGTACATAGCTAGTCTCATTGAGGAAGTGAGTACCATGGTTACTAGTAAAACTCAATGGATAACCAAATCATGTAATAATATTTTCCTAGATGAAGTGTGTTATATTATCCATAGTATAATATCATTTTGTCACAACTTCAATCTAGTGGGTAAGATAATCAATTATGGTGATAACATAACATGAACCAGTACATCATCTTCCTAGGATGATAGGGCCAACAAAGTCAATGACCCTTTTCTCAAAAGTATATAGTGAAAATAAAATGTAGTGGCATTTCATCCCAGTAATGGGTATTCACCATGCACTGATAAATGTCATATTGACATGCATAAAGCTTTGCATATTTAAAAAGTGTAGGCCACCATAAACCAACTAAAATTTGTTTCCATGTGATAGTTTCTCTTACATAATATGTTCCATCAATACCTTCATGGACCTCTTGGAGAAAATTATTAAAATGATGTTTCATGATGCATAATTAAAGTAACTCATCTCATCTAATCTTATAAAGGTCTCCTCTAATGAGCTAGATTGGAGTAACACAAATGATGATTTTATTCTTATTTAGAGTGCTTAAATAAATTGGAGTTGATCTAGTAGTCAAAAAGGCTATTATGTCTTATAACTCTTTAGGAATGTGTTATATGTGAAATACCTATATGTCAGGTAGGTCATCCTCTATGTCTTGCACTTGTTCGCTAGAGTTAATTATTGAGATATGGTTGGGACCATAATTGGAATTAATAGTTACCATTATAAATAATTGTAACTCTTGAAATAACATGATCTACTAGCAAATGTGACCATGCAAAACTAGTTTATTAACTAAATACCTCAATACTTCATGGTCTATGAAGAAAATAAAAGGGTTTACCAATAGATATTGTTGGAAATTTTTTAGATAATATACCATAGAGAGTGCCTCATGCTCTATGGTGTTATAGTTCCTTTTGTCAAAAATAAGCTTTCTACATGAAAAGTAAATAAGGTGATCTAGATTACCCTCACTAGGATTATTATCTTACCAATTATCATACTAAAAACATAAATATAGACATGGAATGGTTTAGTCCAGTTGGGGAATTGGTGAATAAGTGCAATGATAAGTTTTTGCTTTAAGGTTAAAAATTCTTATTAGTATGATTAGGTCCAAATTAAATGTTCATTATGTTTTAGGATATCCTCTACAGGTGCTACAATCCTTGCATACCTATGATAAATTTATTATAGTACTTAGTATGACCTAAAAAGGCACAAACCTCTCTTTGGGTAGTTAGTCCTAGTAGACAAAGTATGATGGTAATCTTGGTGGGGTCTACTAGAATTCCATCTCAATAAATAATGTAACCAAGGAGAATGCCAAATGGAGTAGCAAAAAAACACTTCTTCAAGTTGAGATAAATTTTAAGTGATCTACAATGCTTAATCATAATCTAGATATTGGAATAATGGTCTTTCAACAAGATTTATACTAACCAATCATCTAGATAAACTTGAAGGAACTTATGGATAAAGTAGGGTATATTTTAGTGGCCCATATAGAAATTAACTTGGGTTTTTTTAGATAATCTCTAAGTATGTGTTAATAAAGTCTAGTGAAATTTAACATATGGTGTTTATGTGAGAAGGCAAATGTACATGTGAGTCATAATGGGGAAAAAAATCCAAAGGCCATACGACTATACATAAAACCTATAGACACTTCATCCCTTTCCTACTATTTAAAGTTTCCATTATGATCATATGGGTGGATGTCTATTTACATACAATGGAAAATAAGGTCATATTGACTTTTGATATGGTGATAAATTATATTTATATATATGAAATTTATTTTAAATAGTAGGTGAATTGACCTGAAAAACTCACACCTAGATAATTGAGGTGAATCCACATTGTTCACCACCCCCTAAAACAGCCCAATGCCAATTTCTAAAACCACAATATTCATGAATTAATGAAGAATAGACACACAAATTTACCATAGAATGAAGGCCTTAATGGCTATTATGGAGAATACAATAGGGGTATTATTTAACCTAAATTACATGAAAATATAAATAAAATACCCCCACTCTATGGAAAATGTAGTCTTGTGCCTATCTTCCTCTATGATATGGACCAGATGGTACCTAGAGAAACCATCTATTAAGCTATAAATTTCACACTCAATGACACCTTCAAGGGTTTCTTTAGTGAAAGGTATCAAAAAAGGATTAGTAATACAAGATGAATTAAGTAAGATATAATCTACAAAAATATTGATGCACCCATCCTTTTTAATGCTTATCACCATAGGGATGACCCACTCAAACTCATAGATATGAGTAATAACTCCTAGCACAACATACTATCAATTTCTTCTTTAAATCATGCATGCAAATTAGGATTTATTCAATAAGGTCATTTCCTAATTGCATAAGTGCCTTCAAATAGATTTATATGCATTTTACCCAAATATGAGTGAACACCCTTCATCTCACTATAATTTATGTGAAAAACATCTTGATATTCCTTTTACATCTCAAATACTTTGGAGATTTCAATATCAAACTAGTAATTTCCCATAGTAGACATTTTTGGTGCATCTTTCATGTTAATGTTTCATTATATGGTCTAAAGTGGTTCCAAATACGAGTGGTTTGTATCTTAAATTATGTCATGAAGATTTATAGTGCCATACTCTGTGTATATACAAATTATTGGTCAATGGGTCAAGTAAAGCAGATCCTTCACCTTCAAAACTTAGAACACAACGTTTTTCTTACCTTTGTAAATTTATTTTTGAAGTGCATGATTGATTATAGGTTCTAGTATAGAAGAAGATGATTTATCAATAGTCTCATTAAAAATGGTCAATCCTTCTTATAACACACCATGTATGCTTCATGATCAAACTAGGGTCACTAATGACTGATTCACAATTTGATGTAGTATAAGGCACAAATACATCCTTGGGGATGAATAGGATAATGTCAAAACCATATTTCCTTAAGAAAGTACCAAAAATGGGTACCTAGATGGTGCTCCTCATGAACATACAAAGCTTTGGCCCAAATGTGTAAAGTCTCATAAAATACATGAACCCATAGATATTTTGGTAAGAAATTTTTATGAGATAAACACATTACCTCACATGCCTCAAGGTGAGTTTTTGGTGCTTAAATACCACTATAGTTGATATTTCCATGTTTTTTATTGTCATTATGAAATTAATGATGTAATATAGAATGTACATGGTCCCAATGAGGAAGATGCTCATGATGAGTTCACCATCACCTTGCCATTATGCTATCAATAATGTGAACAAGTGATCTGACACAATACACATTAGAATCATAGAAGGATTCCAATTACTAGACAAATTCATTGATATTTCACTAGGGGAGTGAGAGTATATTATCAATGATCAAGGTTTAATTGATGATATTTTGTAGGCCTTGGCATCTTATGCTTAAGCTAGTTACATAATAGGGTTACAATATCCTCATCCATTAGGAACTTGTAAGAATTTTGGAAGCCATCATACACTACATCTTGATGATTTTTGGCCTTTTGCATATTACCACATTTAGTGGCATCACAATATTTAATAATTAGATCTTACCTTATAATTCCCTTACCAAATTCATATTCTCTTAGAGTACTTCTTTCTATTACTGAGCATTAGGATACCTAGTTGCATGAGGCCCTTCACACAATGCCTTTTTAATAGGTGGAGAGGTAGTAGATTAGGATTGTCCACCACTGATTATTATAATATAAAAAATTTAGGTTGTTATAGAGATAGGGTACACTCATGAATGTGTCTTCTCAATGCGTATCATACTAACACCCTTCTCATTTATTTATTTTTTAATGGACATGTACAAGTTATGATATTCCTCTAAATAGTGATCATTTATACAAAAACACATGTAGGATAGATTGGGTAATCTCATTGGTAGTGATATAGAGAACCATATTTGTAACATGTCTATAGTGGAAAGCATCCGTTTCCTTGTCCTTGGCCATGACCTTACCCAAGATAACCACCATTATTTTTATTATTATAAATAGAGGCATAATGCATACCATGTGCACATGCCTCATAAATATCAATGATGAGATGACAATCATTAGTGTCATTGGTATATGCATCAAATATTTTACTATAAGTGGTCACTTTAAAATTGGTGGAACATTTCAATAAAGGATAAGCTCAAACATCATGTTCATCTTGGTAAATATGGCATGACTACTTTAGTATAATGCATATATCTTTATGAGGACAATTATTTTTATTATGTCTCTCAGAATCATAATTGATACACCATATGTGGCTATGAGTGTCATGAACACTATGTGCAATTAGATTTTTTAATTGGGATGCAATTTTACTGATTTGAGCCTCCATGAAAGGGATAATTATTATATCAATTCTTATAATGGATTCAACATGAAGAGCAGCTTCTAAGACCTCACATGGGCTAGTAAAGGTTCCCTGAGACAATGTTTGTATAAAAGGGAGTAACAAACCTCCCATAAACCATTGAACATGTTGAGAAACATTGATCTCAGATGAAATATTATACATGAGTGTCTTGAATTATGCATTTTAATTGTACATGCTCTCAGTTAGATCATGTTTTATATTTTTTAGCGCAACAATAATATGTTTCTAGAACTTTGGAATATCAAATTCCTATAGGAATGTTGCCTTAATTTAGTCATAATCAACTACTACTTGTTGAGGATCATATTTATTATACTATTTATGTGATCACTCTAGGAGTGTGGTTTCAAATTATGTGGCATTCCACTCAGAGGAGGTTATTCCACATGATCTCCATATAATTTCACATTTGTGAACATGTTTAACATATTCTCCACACCTCAATATTCTATCAAATGAAGTGTCATTTCATAGTACACATTGGGTGGTTGAGGTGTTTATAATGGTGTCTACTGAAAACTTCCAAGTCCCCATGTTCCTTTTGGGAATGTCCACCACTTCCTCCTACACCACCTCCTAATCCTCTAGATAAACTATCTTTTGAGGTAAACATACCCCCATTTTTGAAAATAGGGACCCTTTTGATTACGTTGAACCTTAATGCTAAAATCTTAATAATCTACACTTTATTAGAATTTAAAGATCATCCAAACCTGATGAAATTAACCCATTTGTTCATGGTTTTGTTTCAACCATGCCTAATGTTGCAAATAGTTGACCCTCATGTCTTAAGCTATAAGTTTTATGGAGATTGTTACAGATCATTCTTAGAATTCATAGATTAACCATACTCAAACTTTTACTAGTCTTGAATTTATGGTATCTAAAAATTGGATTCATGTGACGAAACCCTCCTTCATTAAACCCTAGCTTAGACCATTTATTCAAATTCAATTTTGGTAGGAAAATATTTGGTGAGAATGTATTGAATAAAATTTGGACTTAATCCTAATTTTTAAGCTAAGGCTTGGTCATGTTTTTCAACACTACCAAACCTTATCATAAAAACCATACTTAGTCCCCTTTTATTTTCCCCCTTCCTTTCCCTATATTTTAATGTGGTCTGATGTTTATGTTTGTAGGGTCCTTTATCTTAGCATGGTCCCCTTTGTCATATTCTTAGACTAAAGTCTTAAACCTAAGGACCCATTCATATTTATCAACACACATAAGACCTTAGTCTTAAAACATTAACCTAAGTTCTTATATTAACCCACGTCCTAACTTAAGCACCTTTATTCTTTATAGATCTAACAACTCTCACTTCATCATGAGGAAAGATCCAATGTAATGTAGGAATCCCAATGAATATTTAGCCTTGACCCATTATACCAATCCTATAAGATCACCTAGATCATGATTGAGTATCCATGCTCAAGTGGGATCAACAATTTAATGATGTGAGATCATATTCAAGATAGAAGGGTCCCTTTTTAATATACAATCTTAAGCCAATCAATTTCAAGCATCTAGATAAATATCAATGGTTTGTGGTTACTCACATAGAGTAGATTCAATGAAGTGAATGTGGCTCTAAAAATTCAAAGAGCTAGGGAGCCTTGTGAAGCTACCATGTGGCACTCCTGCATTTGAGCTTAATAACAAAGGTTTTTTAGTGCATTAAAATTTATACTTAACTTGAATTTTTATCCTAAAGTTCATTTTATTATTTTTAATACAATGGATTATTAGGAAAAAACCTTATGTTATAACCATAACATTTGAAGGGACCTATTTTATTATGCTTATAAACTTAGGCTTTTTGTCTTAGTCTAATTTTTATGATGTGGTCCTGAGTTGACTTGATCTTATTTATGGTTGTAGGAACTAATGGCATGCATCTCCCTAGATCTTAATCAATGGATTTCACTTCATCGTGAAGGGTGATCAGATGGAGCATATTAAATCCAAAATTTATGGACCAAAGGAACTTCATGAACTTGAAATTGACATTCTCATGACCATTATTTGACATTTTCAAGGCTATCATTGACATATGTGAGATCTTTATTTACATCCATGAGACCATCAAATTTAATATCATCAAACCTAATGATTAACTAATTTAAAATTAACATTCTCATGATCATAATTTGACACTTGAAAGGCTATTATTGACATCAATGAGACTGTCAAATTTAAGATCATCGAATATTTTGCTTAAACATAGGGATGTACTTTAAAATGTTGATAAAATCTTATGCCTTACATTGAAAATCAATGGAACACCTCAAAAGATATTCAAACACTTAGGATCTTTGAACTTTAAATGATAAAATGACCTCATGACCTAAATATTTGTAGACATATCCTTAATCTAAGTATATTTCCTAAGGTTCCAATTGAATTTATTTAAATGAAATAAACCTTAAGCTAGAGAATTATATTAAGTCCTATTTTAAAAGGTCCCTATGACATAAAACTTAGCTTAAAAATTCTTTTAACCTAGGGTTTCATAATGTTTATTAATATGATAAAACCCTAGATTAAAACCTAATATTTGGACCATGTATTATTTGGTCCCCCTTTTAGGTGCATCCTAAGACTTAAATATTTTAACCTAAAGTTTACATCGTGTTTATTAACATGAAATAAAATTTAGCCTAAAATAGTTAGCCTAAGTCCCTTCTTATGTCTCAACGCTAATTAAAGTTCTCACTCTTTATAGGATCAATGGCTCTCACTTCATCATGAAAGATGATCAAATAGAGTGAAAAGACTTGATGAACCTAAAGCATTGATCCATCAGACTAATGGCATGAATCAACCCAAATAGAGATCAATGGTATATTATTTAATAGGACTAATTAATCAGATGGAGTGTAACTATTAGAGACTATAGAATGAAACCCCAAGGGATCACAGGATTAACACATGGTAAGCATGTGTTCACTGCATAAAATATAGAGTCCAAAAGTCCCATGAAGGTGCCAAGTGTTACAACCATGGAACCTGACATAAAGCATCCAATAATTCTCAAGCCATGTGATCATTATCAATGTTATATGTTGATCCATAAATAAGGATCCAATGGTGTAAAGGAAAATTTTTACTTTCAAAAGATAATGGCTAGTCCCTTAAGGCATTTATGAAAAATGTGGTGAAATTTTCCAAATAGATGCCACATGTGCACCACACAAGCACAAAATGACAAAAATAAGTATTTTTTGTGCTCAAAAAGAAAAAGGTATAAAGGTGTGGTTCTCAATAAAATTTGAGACATGAATGAGCCTAAGTTTTAGTTGACATCACCATCAAATATTTAGAAGCCCTAGTCTCTATATAAAAACCCTAATTTGAACTTGGATTGATCATAGTTGAATAAGAAAAAAATCAATTGCTAAGTAAGAATGAGTTAACCTAGAGATTACTTGCAATCCACTGGTGAATAATTTTCAACTCTCATAGCCATGGTAGCTCATAAATAGTAACAAAGGAATGAGACAAATTTATATTTCACCTTAAATAATAAGGGAAGGGTTTTCAAGGATACGGACCTAGATATTGTATCATTAAATAATGGGAATAGGAACTTGTCTGAACTCTTTTAGACCATTGAAGAGAGTAAGCTCTTACAAGGGAAGGAAAAAAAATACAACCATCTTATAGATATATAATGGCCTAGTCTCTATCTAGATGACTAGCCTCCACTATGCTACTATCAAGCCTAAGGTATTACATTGTATCAATGTTCTTGCTCCTCTTTTTATTGATTTTAAAATTGAAAAATATTAGATAGTCCATGAACATACTTTTATAAAGATAGCATATATTTCCCCCTTGATTTTGAAATCTATTGTAAGCTGTGTAATCCCTAGATAGACTTGCCAACCATTAAAGAGTGTTCTACACAACATAAATTAAACACAATCCTTGCCCCATGGCTGCTCAATAGAACCCAAGTAATCTAGGACCCCATAGGGAAAATCACAATTATCTAATTTAGTGAGGGGATTAGGATAATTATGAATTTGTTAAATAGGTTATCTAGAGTCCCCTCCACCACACATATTGATAAATTCTAGGTGCCTTATGTTTACTTCATGGTAAAGAAGGGACTCACTCACCTATTGGGTGAGATGATCAATTTTTTTTATAAATCATAGTTCAAATCCATCAAATGGAAGACCATCAACCACTTTTACATAATGTAATATTTGCTTCATGCCCTCTTGGACACCACCAAGATCCTAAACATTAATAATTGGTTACATGATGGGAGACCTACTATCTCCCATCATTATTCCAAGCTTTACATATTCAAATATAGACACAACATGCAATTATTTTGTGATTGTGTTTATCCAATTATAGTGGAAGCCATCATAGGAATACCCATGAGTAGGGTTAACCCCATAATTAATAATTATGTGGAATTAATAGGGGATATCTAGTTTTACCCATATTTCATAGTAATAAGGATTGAAGGGACATTGGCATAGCTTTATAGGTTACCCATCTATGTGCCCACCAAACTAGCAAAATAAGAAATTATATACCAACTTATTCATGGTAAGAATGGATTTTGGAATGATAAAAGGAAGGGCCTCTTCCATCCTTTTCCTTTGATAATCAGTAGAATTGTGTTGAAAAATTGGGAACATGTGAATGTTATTACCAGACACAGGGACTCATTTAACCTACATAAAGATGAATTGAGGCATTAGGACCCTAATGAGAGGGTCACCAAACATTTGAAGTAAAAAATCATAAATAAGGCCTATGAACATCAGCATAGTGTCTATGACCCACTATACATCAAGGCCTCTAGTTTTCTAAAGGTATTAGCTAGGTTGAAGAGGCATAACATTAAGCTAGAGCCTAGGTTGGTTAAGGGAGATGACAAGCCACCATGTGAGATATGAAAAATGGGTCTTGTGTGATATCACTTGTTGCATAGGTCATCCTCTATGCCCCTTCTATAATAAACACAAGTTAGAGTGCAACAACCTCAAGCACAAGTTGCACAAGAAATTGGAAAAGAGAAACTAGAAGTGAGACCTAGTGAAGGAGGATCATCTTCAGTCCCACCTAAAAGGCTAGAGTCTCTAATAGAGTTTTTAGATATCATTGGATTGAAACTTAGTGAGATAGTAGAAGATGTGCTTAGGGTACTTGCCAAAGCATATGGGTTAGATGAAGAAGGAGAGCAAATGGAGTAACTTTTAGACCCAAGAAAAGGAAGTAAAACAAGGTAGAGGGAAGGAAGTTACTTTGGACCTAGATCCAATTGCACACCTACACAAAATGAAATTTGACTTAGCATTTGTACCAATTGGGAAAAATAAGCCCAAGTTGACCTTCACCCACCCCATGAGTGAGGTCAAAATTTTTAGTGATGAATACCCCATTCATGGGCCAGTTATACCTAAATGGTTTGTTTATAAGAAGATGTAGAAGATTCCCACTTTATCCCACTCATGGGCCATGACCCAAAAAATCCACATTGATGTCCATGATAAAGCCAAACCATGGATATTAGATTTGATGAAGGCAGAAGAAGAAGAGAGAATAATAGTTAACATAATAAGA
The DNA here is from genome assembly GCA_037957365.1 of Torreya grandis. NCBI lineage: Eukaryota > Viridiplantae > Streptophyta > Pinopsida > Cupressales > Taxaceae > Torreya > Torreya grandis. Next base: position 1,910,103 of record JARHVA010002936.1, read on the forward strand.
TCAAGTGGCACTTAAATAGACACTCTAAGAGCATCAAATAACACACAGGTGGAGAATCTAAAGCATATTAAAGTCATATAATCATCAATTAGTGTATAGTTCAATCTAGTAAAAATAGGATTTAAGAGGGTGACACCAAAAAAAACATGGTTGGGAGTGAAGAGTTCACATTTTAGAAGGTTGAACCATTTATTTATTTAACTTCAATTGTAATTAAAAAGCTTGGTGAGTATCTTATTCATGAGGAAGACATAGAAGGACTAGCTAATGTTCATTCAACTCATATTAAAGTAGGTATAATAGGCATGAAGTAGAAGATACAGAACTTGGAGAAAGAAAAAGAGAATCTAGAGACATAGGCTATCTTATCGATCCCAAAGGCAATAATAAAGATGTTTGAGGCTTAGTTTTATGACATATTTGAGTCCTTGAAGTCAATGAAGCTGAGGTAAGATGAATTAGACTAAAAAAATGAAATATTTAAGGGTTTATGATCTTAATGGTAGAGCTTATAAGACAAAATAAGGGATCTTATCAACATACTAATTAAGGGAAAGATTCTTGACTTCAAAACATTAGCCTAGCCCACTTGAACATAATATTGGGCATAGTTATTGATAAAATCCAAATTTTGAGTACTTGTTCAAAGAGATTAAAAAGACTCCTAAGAGATGATTAGGAGCTAATAACTATAATCAAACAAATACTTGGCACCATGCTAGCCAACCCTATGATATCCATCTCCCTGGCCATCATTAATGATGATGAGTACAAGCATAGAGCTAGTTTGGTAATGTAAGAAGTGAGGAACAAGAGTCAAGGACAATCTATAAATGATAACAGTTTATTCATGGGCATGATATTCACTACTAAAGAGAATATTTTTGAAGCTAAGAGCATCAAGGAGGCCATGGTAAGGAATCATTAGGATTTAAATGACTTGGCTGACCAAGAAGATGATTGTTTCTTAAATCTAGCTATTGATTTGTATCTATTTAATGAACAACATTAAAGGGTCATGGAGATTCTCTAATATTAATAAGAGATCCCTTTATCCCAAGGCCCATTAGATAATTAATAATATTCCATTTTATGTAAATCATTATAATATTTTTAACATGGAATATTCTTTTGTAAGAGCATATGCTAGTTTATTATCATATTTTCCTATAGGTAAATTCATTTTGGAAAGAGAAATGTACTCTATAACTATTAATAAGGACAACTATCCTTATCTTTGTGCATGTGTAATCTTATGATTGACTGGTATACTACCTGCGTCTCCAATAAGAGGTAGTTATACCATTTTGTAAGAGGAGGGAGTTTTGATCTAAAACTTATATATTTCTAAGCAAGTAATACTAAAAAGTTTTTCTAAATTTGTATCAATTGTTACATGGCTTCTCTCTCAATTTCTTGTTCTAAGTCTCAAATTTTAGTGGTTTTTATGAATTATGAATGTGCATCTTTGATAGAAGGTTGCTAATTTGTGCTGATGATAGATTAGTTCAATGCTCTTAAACTTTAATTCATTTTATTTTTTATAGATTAGGATGTCCAAATTCTTTTTGAATGAAAAATTAAACCATTAAGGAAAAGTTAGTTCACACTTGTATTGTTTTATGTTTTCTTTAGATATCTACCTGGTGTATGTTAGGATTTGAGCATTTACTACTTTAAATTATACACTAGTTAAATGCATATTAAATTAAAATTAAAACCTTGTCATGGTGTTTAAGATAAACATCAGAAATCACATACTTTATTTCTTCCCTACCCTTCCTTTTGCTTCTTTTTTTTTACTAAATCACTCTAGTTTAGATCTCATTATAAATATTCACTTTGTTTAATTTTAGTTTAAATATTTGATCATAATTCACTAAGATCAGCATAGATGCTTCAAAATTTTCAAAGATTAAGGACCATGGTAGCTCAAAACCACCAATTAATATAAATTTGTGGAATAGTTTAATTTGCTTTACATATATTTTACCACAGGTAACTAAATTACCAAAATATGCTACTCATGCTCTATATTCTTAGAATTATAAAATTAGAAGTGTTATTTAAACACTAAGAGAACCTATGATACACTTAGAGGCATCAAAAGGGGGAGCTCCACTGGTGTTAGAAGGAGGGCCTCTTGGTGAATTTGTTGAATCTTTACTAGTATTAGTATGCTTTGACCAAAGGTTGGTGTTATCTTTGCACATTTGCATAATTATTTGCTCAAAATCATAAATATCCTTGATGTTTTTGGTCTATGACCCATATTTTTGCTTCCTTTAGACAAAGATCAATCGTATTTGAAGATAGACATGTAATTTTAGTAAAGATAGCCTAAATCTAAAGATCCATAGTGTTTAAGGTTAGAATAGATTATTTTAATCAAATATTGGTACATATTTTATAGATCTAAATTTATTTGATCTTAAAATTGTAAATATAGACCATTTTTATGTAATTAAACACATATTTTAGATTCCTTAGTTAAAATTTGATGCCATTTATTGTTTTATACATACATCTTAAAAAATTAACTTAATGTGAAAATCCAAGTCATGTTCTTTGTAAAGGTTGGTTTGACACATCATATCTCAAATAGGATCCAAATTTATCAAGTTAAAACTATCAAGAATTTATACAAGATCACACTCTAAGATAAGAGAGCCTCTACTTAAGTTAGAAGTCCATAGGAGAGACAAACAATATAAAGGTAGATGCAGGCATTCAAAGTCTTTTTGTAATTTTACCATTCCATGGTACTCCTACATTTAACCTTCATCAAGGTATGGATTGGTTGGGAATTTTTCCAATCAATATAAAAGGTGTAATTTATGACCTTCGTCATAATCCTAAAAAGTCTTTGCCAATGTTTAGTCCTAGTGGTATTGTAATAACAAAAGAACATGTTAAATCATTTAAGGCTGCATTGAGATTGCTAAATGTAACTCATGAGCATGTATCATGTAGGTTTTTCCATTTTACATTTAAATATGTCACATATTAGTGGTTCCTAAACCTAATGATGATTGCATAACCACCTAGGATGAGTTTAACAACATCTTCATTAACCAATTTGGCAAAATAATCGGCCCTTATGTCCTGTACTAGTAATTTGCTACCCTAAAAAGGGATGATAATGAACCTATAAGAGATTTAAATTCTAGGTTCTAGAAGATATATAGTATAACCATTGACCCTTATAAACCTAGTCAATTATTGGTCTTGGAAATCTATAAAGATGTTCTTGATCCCATAACATCAATATTCATCAAGAGGGTTATAGGTCTAATAAACACACTAGATTTAGCTTATTTTTAGGTTTTAATCATTAATGAGATCATTAATGACAAAATTTAACATCAAGGATAGATGTCCTACTATATTTCCAATGTTAATCCACATATGCCTACCTTGAATATATTTCCCAATAATAACTAGAATGTGCTTAATCTCAACCAACTCCCAAATCTAAACCAATTGCCTCTAAGACATGTTAATCCTAACTAAAATATGGGGTTCTTGAATCCCCATAATAATAATGGATTTAAATTAATTGATCAAAGGGCCTTAGTACCAACCACTAGTACCAATAAATATTAGGTTCATAATTCAAAAACCCCCAAAAATGAGAATGAGTCCATTTTGAAGATGGTCCAAAAACTAAGCACTAACTTCCTTCAGCTATAAAAATAAGTTGGTAATATTGAAGAAAATTCTTGTAGGAGCTTCTCTTTTAAAATGTTAAATAGACCTAATAATAGGTTTAATAGTTATAGTTTACATAATAATAAGAATAATGAACCATATTTTGAAAAGAATACCATGGATATTAATCTTATTGACATTACTTATCCTAATTATTATAGAGTCCATTATACTAATAAGCATGGTGAGATTGATTGCATTAAATTTTAAAAAAAATTGAAGCATTTCAAGAAGAGTTGGACACTTTTGAGGTAGTGCCTAACAAATACAATGGTGCAGGTACCTCAAGATCCAAGCCTGATGACCAGACCTTCATGGTAGAAACATTTGATTTACACTTCCAAGAAGATAATGAGCTTTATGATGTTCATGAATAATTTCATGCCTTATAGTAATTCCTAAAGAAGATATACCCTCTAAGGAATAGAAAATAGAGGTAACCTTTGACTACTTTTACTCCTCTAAACAACTTTGGTACTCCTCTAGATACTACTTTAGATAATAATCTAAAGCCTTTAAAGGGAAGTACTTTTAAGCCTAATGATGATGCTTCCAATTCTTCCAATAGGATTGGTTATAACATTGTATAGGACATGAATAAAATCAAAGCTAATATTACCTTGCATGAATTGACATAAATCACTAAATAAAGAGATATAATGCTATAATCCTTGTCCAAGAAATATAGAAAGATGTCCAAGACTGATAATTCCAACGTAACTATGTATAAGTCTAAAATAGAGTCCCCACCCTTCTTACTTATAGTAAAAATGTTTAGTAAGAACTTTCATAACTATTTTTTGGTTTTTGATACCTCTATAAATATTATTCCTATAGGTGTTTGTAAGCAACTTGGTTTGACCCCCAATAAGCTTGATAGGGTTTTCACCTAATTAGATAAGTCTAAGGTCAAGGTGATTGGAGAATTGTTAAATGTCCACATGTACTTGGCTTCTAAGCCAAGTGTCCAACAATTTATATATATCCAAGTGGTAGATATCCTTGATGCATATGGACTACTTTTGAGTAGATAATGGATAAAGGTTTGAAATGGATATATGTCCATAGACTATTCATGTTTATGGATTCTTTGGAAGAGAGTTCTCAACTAAATTAGAGTTGAAAAGGAGCCAAGAATGAAGCACATGATTACTGAGTATAATGTTGTCAATGAAAAGGTCAACATAATTGATTCTGATTTAGGATTCTTCACCTTAGAAACTACCAAGGTGTGTGAGCCTAAAGTTTCTCATGTTATGCCTGAGCTATGGAAGTTACATTTTGATGGGGCTAGATGTAAACCTAGATCTAGAGTAGGCATTGTTCTAACTAACCCCTTTGGTAAGAAATATCATGCTTCTTATAGACTTCAATTTCCTTACACTAATAACCTTGTGAAATATGAGGCTCTCATCTTAGGTCTATAATTTTCCATTAAGAACAAAGTCAAATAAATGCTAGTTTATGATGATTCAAAACTGGTACTATATCAAGTAAGAAGCAAGTATTAGTGCAAATTATCATACCTCAAGAGGTACAAATTTAGAGTCTATGGTCTAGTGGAATATTTTGATGCCTTTAAAATTGTTTATATCCATAGGGAGAAAAATAGAGTTATTGATGAACTTGCCTCTGTTGTAGCTAATCTCATGCCTAACCAAGATTCCCCAAAATTTAGTATTGAGCTGATACCCTTCCCTTCTGTCTCAAAAAATCTGAACCATTTGTAGGTCTTTAGTGATGACCAATAAATCTTGATCTTCATGACTATTTTAGGAGAATTTGAGGCTCAAATCATTGATGAGGCTGATGAAAATGTGTTTAGAGAAGGAAAATTTGATGCCAAAGTCATTCGGTTGAATGATAACATAATCACTAAGGGAATGATTTCCTTAGAAAGTTTATTTGATCAATAAAATATAGCTAAATGTTTTAAGGTTCTCAAATTAGTTTAAAATATTATAATGCAATTGATCTTGGACCTCAATATTAACTTCAGCTAGTTAACATTTGAAAGGCTTGTACAAGTGATGAAAATAAGAGAGCCAAAGATCTATTGATGAAATTTAAAGATGTGATATCTTGGTCATATGATGACTTGAATATTTTTTATGCAAGATTCATCATCCATACTATACCTCTTAAAGAGGTTTCAAACCCTTTAAGCAGAAATAAAGACCTATGAATCCTATCCTAGAACCCATGATTTTCAATGAGTTCAAGAGGTTGCTAGATACTAGAATTATATTTCCCATTAGGCAATCTACTTTGGTTGAAATTTTGGTGCCAGTTAGAAAGAATAATGGTGAAATTATACTATGTATTGACTTTAGAAATTTAAATAAATTATCTAAAAAATATAATATCCTCTTCCCTCTCTTGACTAGGTAATACAAATTATTTCTGGTTTAGCCATGATGTCATTTCTTAATGGATTTTTAGGGTATAATCAGGTGCTAATAGACCAAGATGACATAATTAATACATCATTCACAACTAAGTGGGTCAAATTTACATATAAGATAATGCCTTTTAGACTGATAAATGTAGGGGTAATTTTCAAAAAGCCATGGACCATGCCTTCCAAGGCATGATTGGTAAGTGCATTATAATTTACATGGATGATCTAACTATTTTCTCTAAGAATAGTTAGATAAAATAGTTACCAATCACTTACCAATGGTTCATGGCTTAAAATCTTCTGGTGGATATTAGATAAGATTATGCAAGCAGATAGATAGATAAATGACATTATTTCATTATTATATAAAATTATGCAAGCAGATAGATAAATGACATTATTTCATTAGTATTGAACACTATTATGAGATTGTATATATATAGAAGCTAAAATATAAAGGGAAAGAAGCTAACAAGTCAATGAAATCCAATGACATAATAATGGATCAAATGATCACAAATAAAAAATTTAACTATACATAGTTTTGATTTATTGTAGTTTCTTCTTCCATTATTAACTCGGAAGAAGAAACTAATACATAAAATAATTTATAGGTAATTTTATGTACATTTAAATAATATATATATAATTTAACACTGATTAACTCGGAAGAAGAAACTAATACATAAAATAATTTATAGGTAGTTTTATGTATAGTTAAGCCATGGACCATGCCTTCCAAGGCATGATTGGTAAGTGCATTATAATTTACATGGATGATCTAACTATTTTCTCTAAGAATAGTTAGATAAAATAGTTACCAATCACTTACCAATGGTTCATGGCTTAAAATCTTCTGGTGGATATTAGATAAGATTATGCAAGTAGATAGATAGATAAATGACATTATTTCATTATTATGTCATGAAATAATGTTCTCCAAAAATAAATATCATCTTGAAGCCTATAACTATAATAACAATATAGTTATTATATTGTTATTATAATTACATGCAAGACCCATAATTATATATCATGACCTTAAAATGAGATATAAGGTGGTGGAAGGGTACAATTGATTACCTTTGTATAAGCAACTAAACATGGTTCATGCATCTGCAACAAGTATTTAAAAGGTAAAATAGGTATGGGATCTACCTTAACCCTAATAATAGCATATTTTTATCATTAAAGGTAAACTATCAAGCCATGTTATCACTAAAAATGTAATTTCCATAGATCCTAAAAGAGTGGAAGCCATATCTAAGATAGAGACTCCCAATAGAAAAAAAATTGAAATCATTTTTTGTTAAATTAAACATTGTAAGAAAATTCATTTCTAGATTTGTAGATATTATCAAACCATTAAATTATATGATGAAGAAGGATTCTAAAGTCTCATGGAATGATGAATCCATGAAGGCCTTTGAGGACATCAAAAGTTCAATCAGTCAAGATCTAGTCTTGATAAGTCCTTACTTTTCAAAGGATTTTTATCTATAGTCTTTTTCCTATGGTCATACTATTGTTACAATCTTAGCTAAAAAAAAAAGGGTTTAAGCATATAATTAATTTCATGAGCACTAATTTTAAAAATGCTAAGCTAAATTACCCTTTAATTGATAAACAATCCTCTGCATTAGTTAAAGTTATCAAGAAATTTAGGAACTATATTATTAGGAACAAAGTGCATACCATTTACCATATCTAACCACTAATATAATGCTAAGCTAGTGTGAACTTCGAGAGAAAAGAGGTAAGTGGATTTCTATCCTCCAAGAATATGACATAGAGATAAAGACTAAAAAATTTGTAAGATGTCAAGGTCTGATTTAAATGATTTCCAATACCATCCTTAAGCTAAGTATTATGCAAGTTGATCAAGAAAGCTTCCAAGATAATTAATGGTATGTGTATACACCCTAATTGGTCAAGTAACCACACATATCATGTCTTTTCATAGTCTATTCATATGAAACTTTGACTATAGAATATGATCCATGTTCACACTAGCCATTTCTTTGTTTTTACTTAATCTTGGTATTGTTTCTTGTTTTTGTCACCTTTTTGCCCATTTCCACTTATTTAAGACTTTTTAACCAATGATTCCACCTCAGCCATATAACATTCCCCATGCTAATATTATTCTCCCAAGTCCTGAGCTTGTAGGATAAGAGCACCAAAATTGGAAAACAACACTAGACATAGAAGTGTCCCATTTTTGGTGTTCTTATCCATTTGTATTTTGAGCCCCAATGGTCATTTGTATTCACTTAATAGGTCCTAAACCCTTCTTATCCCCTCCTTTAAGTTTTGTTTACCTATTTTATGTTGTCTAATTCAAAAAAATCTCCCAAATTCAAAATAAAGAGTCTTATATATAAATGAATTCACAAGGCATTTTATATATATCACTTACTATTTTGGCACACTAAGTAATTAAAAATTAGTCAATAGTATAGCTCAAAATTATGCATCACGCATACATTTTCATGCTTGATCAAGGAAGGGCCTAGGCAAAAGTTCATTATTGCATCTACCATGTGCATTGATTATGAAATTTCCATAAGGGATAACTACATTTTATTTAAGACCCTCACTTGAGGATTAATGTAGGTAGTGATTAGGATAACAAGGGTTCTAGATTGTGCGATAATACTTCCTCTAACCTAATTTTTCCCTTTTTACTTTTGATATGTTTATTGTTTCATATGTGTGGATAGAAATAGGTTTTTGAGAATAAAAAAGGTTCTAAAGTGGTACCTAAAAGTGATCTTATATAAATAAAGATAGTTATAGGACCCAAGAACCAAACTGCTTCAAAATTTAAAACTAGAAATTTATTTGGACAACAGTGTCAAAACTAGACTACACTACCAAACAATCACTTTTAAAAACTCCTTTCCTTTCATTGAATTAAATATATATTTAGGTTTTTAACATTTTATTAGTATTTCAAAATAGTTTTTAGCTTTTTTATTAGCCCTTTAAGCCCATTTTTTTAGATAAGTTATTTTCTTTCCCATGTAACTGATTTGATCAAATTGATATAAATTTGTGTTTTACTACATTTTATTGTATTCTACCCCTTAATACAGACCATTTATTATTTAGGAAATAAAACCTAATTTCCCAAAAATAATAAAACATTTAGTGAACTCAACTTACTTCAAATAGATCTCAAACCCTAGATACTCATGGGGTTTTCCTTCACATTTTGTTCAAAAATTCAATTTCAAAATTCTCATTTTTGTTTAAATTTTTGTATATTTTTTAATTTAATTTTAATTTTAGAATTCAAATTATTTCAATAATTTCAAATTTCTAAAACTCCAAGCCAAAACCCTAGATTTCCAAATTAGGACCTCAAACCCCAAGCCTTCCTCCCTTACAATTTTTAGATAAATTTTTTGGAATTTTTGTAAATTGTTTGGAGTGTTGAAAATATTTTCAAAATATATATGTTATTAGTCATTCTTACATTTTTTTTCCTAATATTAATTTTACATATTCTCTCTGGTAAAAGTAATAAAATTTCCACTAAGTCACTTCTTCCCTTTCATCCTATAGATAACTTTCTAAATTTTACTCATAATTATGACAATGAATGGACAAATTTTTAAAATTGCACATTAGCCAAAAATGAGGAAAATGATTTAATTTACAATGAATACAATTACTATTGTTTTAATGAGAAATATGATGATGCATATGAAATTGATAGTGAAGAATAATTAGATGCATCTTCTTCTCTCAAACCTATCTCTTTTCTTCCCCCTTCTAAAGAAAATAATTTTGATAAATGGGAAAAGTAATTTTCACCTCATTCTCATATGAAAAATGCATGAAATGAAATAATTAGTCATGAATTTCCAAGTGAACCTATAATTGGTGATAAAATTCTTACATTTGAACCTAGTCTCTCTCCCCCTTTCACTACTTCTATGTTCAATTTACAAAAATATAAATGCAATAGAATCAAACTTCGAAGGCATAATTCAAATGATCAATCTCATGTTCTTAACTCTACTTTTTCATCTCAAACAATGAAACAATAATGTTTAAATGATAACTATCTTACTCTTAATTCTCATATTGTAAATGAAAATAATACATGCACTCCATTCAAATATACTATAGATACACATAATATTCCAATTTCAAATGACAATTTATTGTATATTAGATAAGAATTAACATATTCATTTACCCATCCCTAGTGATGATGGAAGTGATAATGAATATTATATTGAACATGCAAATGAATATGAAAATGAGAGTGAATATGAAAGTGATACTTCTACTTCTCTTTCAAATGAAAAAAATTATGATTATGATAATGCATGGAATAATGATAACTATTATACATATAGTGAAGAAAAAAATGCACCTCGTGCTTCTAACTCTTTTCTCACTTCTCTCAAACATAATTCATTCCAAATTTTTGTTTCTATTTTTATGCATGATTCTATTTCAAATGATGCACATGTAAATGATAGCATCACATCTTCTATTCAATTAGAATGTGATTCACTAAATACTAAAGATACAAATGAATCTCCCAAGCTGCCCCTTAATATAGTAGCATCTATTTCTCACTCTTCACCCAAAGAGAATGGTAGCCCACATCCCTCTACTAAGGTCCAAGTTACCATTCCTTCAAAGGTTCAAGTGAGCACACCCCCTCTCTATGATCTAATTGCTAAATGTAGCAATCCCATGGTTAAAATAAAATATCAAATACACTGATTAAATGAACCACTTCAAGATACTAATATACCATCCCAAGAGATTATTTCTTTGATGCATGTAGTTGGTGAATTACAAAACCAAGTACATCTCCTTACTTTGGAAAATAGGCTTATAAGTCTTAGATGGATGCCAATGACTTACATGGTAACTTTATTTTGAAGACATTTTTCAAAACTTAATTACCTAATCATTTTCAAATATCATCATTGCCTTAATTTGATGGAAATATATATCCATTCGTACACCTGAAAGCCTTTCAAAAGGCTTTGCCATCTCACATGAGTCCTTTGATTATACTTAAGTCCTTCCTAAAGGAATTAGTGATTAATGCAGAAAATTGGTTCTTTCATCAATTATCTATTATTTACTTACATAAATATGATGATTTAGAGGAGGAATTTCTTAGATATTACATATCAAACATGGACCCTCATGCTACATATGAGAAACTCACTACATTACATTAGAATACTTCAGATCTAGTTAGTGATTATATCTTACGATTCAAGACTCACATGTTAAGATTGATCTATAAACCAATAGATCTAGAGATACAACATATCTTTATTAAGGGGCTTCACCAACCCTTACTAAAGCATATATTATATCAGACAGAGTCCTTTTGTAGGCATTTATGTTATATAGTTTTAGTTTTGGAGAAGAAATTGGGCTTGACTAAGTTAGATTCAATAGATAGGCTAACTTTGGATTTCATTAAATTACATCTATATACAACTCCTAACACTTATCATCCACCATATCCCAATCAAAATAGGATACCATAGCTAGAAAAACAACTAGTTAAGAATAGAGAGCTAGTTTCTAGAGCACCACCTATAGTATGCACTATAGAAAATTGTAGTAGGGAACCATTATAGTTTGATTCAAAGAAAGATAACCCATATGTCATATTATCAACACTAATAGATGGTAGGTTAATCACATTGCCTTCTACTCATCAACAAGATCCACATCTCCTACATCGGCCCTTTTATAACTATCATCATATCTAGGGACATAGAAATAATGATTGTTATAGATTTAGGGACTATATTAATATATGTGTTCATAAAAACATCATAGCATTCACATCAAGGGCATCAAAATCTCCTCCATAATGGATCCATAAACCTTATTCCTCCACAACTAAGTCATCCTGAGACATTCCTTCATAGGAATCATCAGTTTCTCAATGTGAGAGTCATGTGGTTTTTAGGATAGAGCCTCATAGGAAATCTCATATCCCACCTACTCAAAGGGTTTAGAGACTAGTACAGTGAGAGTATTCTACATATAGTACTGTCTTCCATGGAGTACATAGTGTAGTTCCATATACATATCTGACATAGTCACATGTACTACAATAGAGTTTTTAGGGTCCTATCTCATGTAACAACACACTATGGTTAAGATTATATGAATCCACATCACATAGTGCTTCTCTAGATACATATTTAATATAATAGAGTTTTTAGGGTCATATTTCATGTAGTAACCCCTTATGATTGAGATTAGATGATCCCATATCATAGGTTATAATTCCATCTTGATCTATTGCTTAGTCATATTCATTACACTAGATGCCACAAGGTGTTATTTCATGTAACAATCCACTATGATTATAGATTAATGAGCCTCCTTCATAGCACATAGTTTCAATTATGCATCCATTGATATGGCATCTTACAAAGTCTCCATGTATAGCTACAATTAGTACACTATAGACAACATCAAATATAGGGCATATTCCTACCCAAAATGAGTAGTATGGGCACTTTTTCAGTTGGCCATTAGGGTTCATATAGTGATAAAGTAGTTAGGGGATAATATGCACATAGTAATATCTTATATCCCCTTCTACTAACAAATAAAATTCTTAGTTCTAAATAACCATCCCTATCTAAACCAAATTATCCAAATCCTAATCTCACCAATTTCCTATTTTAACAATCTTAAACTAATTCACTTTATTAAATCAATTTACTAATTATAAAATAACAAATTTTTATTCACATATGATTCAAAATTAGACATTAACATCACACTTATAAAAAAAAATCATATCAAATCCCAAATACCATTTTACTAAACATATACAACCTCAACATCAATGTTAAATCAACTATTCATAATCAACCATTCACAATAAATATACCAATATGCTCTAAATTACATAACATAATACACACGAGTCCAAATTAAATTGGTATATATATAAAACAAGTTTTAAAATATTAACATATATATAATAAGTTTTAAAAACATATACACTAATATCAAGTACAATCAATCATGAATGGGCATTAGACCCTCACTCTCAATCTCTCTCACCACTAGCACTAGTCGCATACTCTACCCTAGCACTTGATGACCCTACACCTCCTTGAGCTACTGAATGCTTCTCATGATGACTCTTTCACTCCAGTAGCCAACCATGCTCCTCATGTAAGTCCATATATTACCTCTAAATATCTATATAATCATCCATGATCCTCATGCTAATAGATCCAAAATTAGGTAGGGGCATCATATGCCTATCTAGCTTAATTTTTAGCTTGTCTCTCTCTCCTATTGCCCTAACACATGTATTTTTCATTATAGTATCCCTATCAAATAAATGGTCATGGATACCAGTCGTAACTATCACTCACTATATCAATCCTTTTACCACATCATCAGGTATATGCCATATGAGCTCCCAGATTGTCAACTTAATTATGGTATCTTAATAATCATCATCTTCATTTATTTATTTAGCTTATACTCTATCCTAAGTACTTCCCACTTCACTTGTACATAAAGTATCACACTAGGTTAGCTATATAGTTTGAAATCAAATGAAAAGCACTAATTTCTACATAATTCAATTATAATCACTAATTACCTCCCTTCATCTAGATTGGCTTAGGATCCTCATACTCTATAGCATTATCTACCTCAATAGGATACAAAGGAGACCACCATTGCCTAGCCCATCACATGGTATATGCATCTATACATCTAATTTCATCCACATATATAATATCTATAGTTACATCCCTCACATCTAGAAGTAATGTTACAAGCTCAACCTCAGTAAGTTTCACATAATCTCCTACCATCATATATGCTCATTCATTCCTCACCCACACCCATGCTACTAGGGGCACATATTATGGTACCCAAAACTATTTAGTCATGTACTCGTAATAAAAGTGCTCATATAATCCAACCTAATGGCCATGTATCCAATATATAACCCTCATATATTACAACTTCACTCTATCCATTGCCTACCCAATAAATCCTCTATAAGGCCTCCATATGATGTCACCATCCACCAATCTATCTAAAACCTACCTATAATGGTCCATCTCAGGGGATCAAATAACCAATGTGCTCATCCACTACTCTCCAAATGGTTTTGTAGGTACCCATTTTTCTTATGGTAATCTAATCAGCTACACAATTGTTATGTGCTCATAAACCTAATAATTTAATAAGGTCAAAACACTCACCCCACCACTAAATGACTCTTGTGTAAACCTATAGAGATCCTTAAATAGGTGGGATAACATAGACTTCCCTAATGAGGATATAATTCCATATACCTCCACACTATGCATAATCCTATGCATCATGTATGCAATACATACTTCACTCCCATCCACAATAAAAAAATATGGCAAAAAAACAACCAACCACTTCCACAAGTGTAAATAGTAGACTACACAATGACTAACAGTGGCACATCACTATCACTACCTCTCTGATGTATACCTGAAGGCACACCAACAAAATACAATGATGCATGACCAATAACATCAACATCCATGTCATCCTATACCATGACTTTCCACCCACTAATTGGTAAATATATTACATGGTACACATCCTCCAAAATCATAGTCATCTCCCTTATAGAAAGCTAGAAAGTACATGTATCTACATTTCACCTCTCACACAAGGTAGTCATCATATATTGATCCCACTGCACTATACCTAGGTCACACACATGACCCAAACCCACCCTATCTATAACTAATCTCTCATTAGTAGATAATGGTAATAGCCTCAATATCTCCATCACTCAACCCCTATAAAACTCTCTCATTAGTACCTCACCCTAAAAAACACTAGAAATAACAAATATATCAATTAACAATACCAAATTAAAATCTAATATATAATGATAGTGAACAACAAAGCAACATCATTAAAAAATTATACCTCTAGGAAAATAGTACTAAATATAGGACAACACTAGATAGGGGCACTGAAACTTGGATAAAATAATTAAAACCTAGATAGGAACATTGGATATAAGATATGAGAGCTAAAAATGTAAAAATATTCTAAACTAATTTTAAAACCCTCAAAAACACCAAAATAGGCCAAAAAATGGATAGGAACCAAATGTTTGAGCTGCTTACTAGGGTCACATCACCACCAGCCTAAACTTAGGCCACTAGCCACTCAAATTGGGTCATGCTAGGTGCTCATCTTCTCAACATTTTTCTCACTCTAGAGCTCAAAATATAAACCTTGTCAATGTATAAATGAATCAAGAATCAATCTAATTTCCTATATTAACAAACTTTTTCATTCAAAACAAAATACCATTTTTCCCATAACTCAAACCCTATAACTCCATTTTTCAAACTATTTTCTTTCATAAAATCATGAAAATGATACCTTTGACATAAATCAAACTTTGCTCTCTTACTACCTTATTTTCTTACTACAAAATGAACACTTCTATATGTCTCTTATACCTAGACACACACCTTGGTCATCACCAATAAAAATGTCTTCCACTCCCAACAACACAATCTAAGCAATCCAATAACCTTTTAATCTATTCACAACATACAAACCTTGTTTTTATAACCATGCCACTAGTTATCACTTTTGGCTTGACCTCCTCTATCACAAATTTTGTCCCTCTCCTCAAAAAGGGGGCATCATTCATAATATCCCTATTTATACACTTACCCAACATACCCACCCACTCTCATAAATAGGACACACCATGGTTCTTACTCATCCAAAATTTAGATTATCAGATTCAACTTAGATTAGTCGAGATATATAGTGACTCAAATTATGTGGGTCACTTATCATTACTCAAAACATTCAAAAGGATATAATTAAATTTAATAGGTACATAAACTATTTAGATATAGTGATTCAAATTATATAGATTCAAAGTTATTTAGATAGAGATACAGGCTCATATACCAAATTTGGGGTAATTTACATACTACATGTCTCACACATATAGCTTCATACAACATGACATAGTTTACAAAATTATATAGTAGACTATAGACATAGTGTAGATCACAATGTTTTGGGTCTCTAATTTTTCACATGAGGCATGACAAGATATGTCATATAACATGTGGTTATACATATTACTAGATTATACAAACACAATACTCATGTACCATCTTTGGGGGCATATCATAAATATTCATGTTCTTCATCACTCATGATTATAAAGATGGAATGGAAATACATGTTATTCTCTTCTTACACATTGACTAGAGTTTTAAATTACACTCAGTTATACCTAGGTTGTCACTAGGTTGGACCACATAGTTGTCTATAGAAGTTGGTCCATAGTACTACTCATATCCAAACTACACAAGTTTGTGTAGAATAGAGGACATATATTGATTTTAGGCCTCTAAGCATTTCTTAGTTCTAGTTTAGATATTTAGAGTTGGGGCATGATAGATTTTTCTCTTCATAGAATACAAATTTCATATACACTTCTAGATTACATGAGTTTATATGAGACAGAGGATAGATACTAGTTTTAGGCCTTCAATCATTCCATATCTCTAGTTAGATTCATCATAGGGGGAAATAATTTCCCTCCTCCATGATACACATATTCCATATTTAGATTTAGTATAGGGGGCATCCACTCTATGTATTCCTTCTCTCTCTAGGAACTATTTAGCTCTTCATCCACTTTCCTAGCTAGGATGTAAGTTAGATTCTTACAACACATTCACCTCCATGCAAATAGGTTCAGGTATGAATTTTCTTCTTCTTTATTTTACTCTAGCATTTCATTTCATTACATCACTAGAATAAAAGGGGGGAAAATGTATACACCTTAAATTGGTTAAGCAACTATACATATCATGTATTTTTATAGTTATCTTCATTGTCCTCTTCACAAGAGACTCTGACCGGAGAATATGAGCCTTGTTCATGCTAGCCATATCTTTGTTTTTTATTATCTTAGTATTTTTTCTTGATTTTTTCACCTTTTTTTCCCATTTCTATTCATCTAAGCCCTTCTAAATAGTGATTCCACCTTATCTAGACAACATTCCTTATGCCAATATTATTCCCCTAGGTCCCAATCTTGTAGGATATGAGCACCAAAATTAGAAAGTAGTACTGGACATAAAAGTGCCCCATTTTTAACACTCCTATCCATTTATATTTTGAGCCCCAATAATCATTTATCTTTTCTTAATAGGTCCTTAACCCTTCTTAGCCCCTCATGTTTTGTTTACCTTTTTGGTGTCGTATAACATGCACAAATATCCCAAATTTAAAATAAAGAGTGTCCTACATAAATTACTTCAAAAGGCATTTTGTATCTAGCACTTATTACTTTGGCACACTAAGTAATTAAAAATGAGTCAATAGTATAGCTCAAAATTTTGCATCGCACATAGATTTGCATGCTTGATCAAGGAAAGGCCTAGGAAACAATTCATTCTTGCATGTACCATGTGTGTTGATTATGAATGTTCCCTAAGGGATAACTAAATTTTATCTAAGACCCTATATTGAGGGTTAATATAGGTAGTGATTAAGATAACAATGGTTATAGATCATGTGATCATACTTCCTCTAACCTAGTTTTCCCCTTTTACTTTTGATATGTTTGTTATTTAATGTGTAGATAAACCTAGGGTTTTGTGAATAAAATAGGTTATACAGTGGCACCTACAAGCGATCATGGATAAATAAAGATACCTATAGGACACGGGAACTAGACCACATCAAAATCTAGAGTTAGAAATTGATTTGGACAGTAGTGTTGGAACTGGACTACAACATTGGACACCAAAGTGTTTTCTTTTTTTTTATCCTATCCTTTCATTGAATGAAAGCCAAATTTATGTTTTTGACATATTCCTAGTCCTTCACAATAGTTTTTAACTTATATATCAGTCATCTTAGCCTATTTTTCTAGATAAATCATTTTATTCACCCATGTAATTGATTTGATCAAATTGATATAAATCTATGTTTTACTACATTTGATTGTATTTTACCCCTTAATCCATCCCTTTTATTATTTAGGAAGTAAACCCTAGTTTCCCAAACATAATAAAATAGTATGACTCCATTGTTTAATTAATAATTAATGGCACTTATCTTGTAAGGCTAACCAGGGAGTAGAAGAGAGTTTTAAGGCTAAAAATAGCTCACTACCTCATCAAAAATGGAGTCATATACTAAATAAACTTTGAAGTTATATAACTAAAATTCATTTCTAAGGAAGAATCTACTGAGGTAATGAGCACTTTCCATGAGAAGTTGGGTAGTGGGCATCCTTCTAGGAGAAAAACAACATATAAGATCCTTAGGGATGTCAATTATTATCCCACCATCTTTAAAGATGATCATAATAATGTAAGATAATTTCACTCATGTTAGGTATTCAACACTAAGGAGCCAAAGGTAATAATTCCTTTACAACTAGTCATGATTGACAAACCCTTTGCCTAATGGGGACTAGAATTTGTAGGGGTAATCAACACCAACTCATCAAAAAGTCACAAGTATGTTCTGATAGCTACTGATTATTGCACTAGGTAGACTAAGGTAGTAGCTACCAAGCAATGTAGAATAGAAGAGGTGATCAAGTTCTTAGAAGAGAACATATGCACTAGATTGGGGACTCTAATCTCTTTAGAATGTGATAATGTGTCAACATTCACATCTAAATATATGATATAATGGTCATATGATAACAAAATTACTCTCAAGTTTTCATCTAACCATTATCCTCGAGGTAATGGAGCATATGAATCAATGAATAAAAACTTGATGAAATCCATTAATAAGTATGTTGTGGACAAACCTATCATATGGCATAATACTCTCAAGTATGCCCTTTGAGAAAAGAGAATAAGATTTAAACAAGATCTTAAAGCATATACCTTCTTATTAGTATATGGATAGGAACATATATTCCCATCACACTCAAGTTATCAACTTACAAGTTTATGAAAGAATATATGGAGGAAGATCAAAAATTTGTAAACTCAAGGCTATTGGACATTTTCAAATGGAAGATGCACAAGAAAAGGCTTTCTATAACTTTAACAGACATCAAACTACTTTAAAAATGTGTTTTGATAAGAGATCAAAGGTCAAGGTGTTCATGTAAGGATATTTGGTTCTTCTTTGGGATAAAGCATTTGAGCCCAAAGGCAAACATGGTAAGTTCAAACCTTTATAGATTGGCCCCTATTAGATTGAAAATACACTTGGAGATAACACCTTCAAACTTAAAGACCTATAAGGAACAAAGTTTACACTACCCACCAATGGGTAGTATCTCAAACATTACTTCTCTACCACTCCTCCTAGGGTCTTCATGGAGTAAATTTGTAAGGTAATTAGTGTTAGTGTAGGTATGCTAGTTAGTTTACTTTAGCTCTTTCTTCCTATCCCTTATTTGTACATAAGTATGCATATATTTTTTTTCTTCCCTTTTTATTCCTTATTTTATAATTTTTATTATGTGTTTGTTTCTTATTTCTTTTTTCTTTGCTTCTAATAAGTCCTTTTGGACAACCCTCAACTTAATAATCCTTAGTTTGCTTGAAACTCTATAAGTTTACAAATATTGGTATGAACCTTATACATATGTTCACCATGGATTTGAGATATGTTTTGATGTTATGATTTAAATAAACTAATAAGGACATATGAATAGGTTAGACATTCTATAAGACATTAAACATTGTCTTGACCTAAACCTAGTTTTAAGAAGAATTACACATGTAGAATGAAATCTCAATCTATAAAGGTATAGTCATGTTTGCACTTAATAAGCATCCTTCATTCAGATAAATATTTTAGCCATATTTGATTACCTAAGGATCAAACACTTGATAAAATCCTTAAACATAGCTACCCTACTTCCTAACCTTTGTTGAAAGCCTAAAATACCCAAAAATGCAAAAAATAAGAAATTATTGCAAAATCAAAAGCCTCTCAAGAAAAGATGATTATGGTAATCTCCACTAGGGATATAGATGCTTGGATGGAAATGTATTAAGGTTGTGAGTGGATCCAAATGCATATTTATTGGGGGTATGGATGTCTGGCTAGTAGTAGAGCAATTCCTAAACCTTCCCTAAACTAGAAGAATGGTTCTTAACGAATATCTAAACATGATCTAAGTTAGTGTTAATGATTAAAGGTATGAAACCTAGAAGTTATCCCTTAAATCCTATGGAAAATATTAAGTGTTATCAAATCACACACATAGCATAGATATGTCTTTATGTTTGATCCTAATTTTTCATGTGTAAGGCTTGTTTCAACCATGAATTGATCTTGATAATGACATTAATCAAGTATAATGAATGACATAGTTGTTTATCTAAATTAGAGTCTCTATGTTCTAACATATTGTTATGTTTCCCTCAAAATTCACCATTTTTTGAGGTAAACATACCCTCATTTATAAAAAAAAGTTACCCTTATGATTAATTTAAACCTTAATGTTGAAAGCTTGATAATTTGTACTTTATTGGAATTTGAAGATCATCCATGCCTAATAAAATTAATCCATTTGTTTATTATATTATTTCAACTATGCCTAATGTTGTTAATAATTGACCCTCATGTCTTAAGTTGTAATTTTCATTGAATTTCTTATAGATCATGCTTAGAATTCATATATTAACCATACTCAAACTTTTACTAGTCTTGAATTTATGGAAGCTAGTAGTTGGGTTCATACGAAGAAACCCTCCTTCAGTAAACCCTAGATTAGACCTTTGATTTTAATTCAATTTTGGTAGGAATAGATTTGGTGAGAATTTTTTTAATAAACATTGGACTTATGCCTAGTTTTTATGCTAAGGCTTAGTCATGTTTTTCAACTCAACCAAACCTTATCCTAAAAACCATGTTTGGTCCCCTTTTATTTGCCCCCTTCCTTTCCATATGCTTTAACATGGTCTAATTTTTTTTTTGTAGGGTCCTTTATCTTATCATAATCCAAATTTTCATATTATTAGCCTAAATTCTTAACCCTAAGGCTCCATTCATATTTATCAACATGAATAAGACCTTAGTCTTAAAACATTAGCCTAAGTTCCTATATTAACCCACATCCTAACTTAAGCACCTCTCTTCTTTACAAATCCAATAGATCTCACTTCATCATGAGGAAATATCTAATGGAGAATAGGAATCTTGATAAATATTTAACCTTGAACCATCAGACCAATCCTATAAGATCACTTAGATTATGATTGATGATTCACACTCAAGCAGGACCAATGATTGGATGGAATGAGATCATCCACAAGATAAATGGGTCTCCTTTTACTATAAAAGATTAATAAAATCAAGTGCAAGCATTTGAATAAATATCAATAGTCCATGGTTACTCATTTAGATTAGATCCAATAGAGTGAATGTGGCACTGAAAAGTCAAAGAGCTAGGGAAACCCATATAGCTACCATGTGGCACTCCTTCATTCAAGATTAATAACAAAGGGTCTCATCCATTAAAATTTAGAATTAACCTAAGCTTTTTAATTAAGTTTCATTATATTATTTTTGATACAATGGAAGCTTAGGATAAATCATTAGGTTAATACCATAACATTCAAAGGGACCTATTTTATTATGCTTATAAACTTAATCTTTTTGTCTTAATCTAATTTTTATGATGTGGTCTTTAGTTGACTTGATCTTTTATATGGTTGAAAAAACCAATGGTGTGCATCTCCTTGGATCTTAATCAATGGCTCTCACTTCATTTTGGAGGATGATCAGATGGAGTGTATTAAATCTAAGATCTATGGACAAAAGGAATTTCATGAACTTAATATTGACATTCTTGTAACTATCATTTGACATTTAAAAGGTTTTTATTGATGTCTATAAGATAAATAAATTTATGAACATCAAACCTAATGATTCATGAACTTAAAATTGACATTATCATAATTGTCATTTGATGCCTTCAAGGCCATCATTTATGTCTATGAGACCATTAAATTTAATCTCAGAAAATATTGTGCTTAGAAATAGGGATGTACTTCAAAATGTTTCTAAAATCATATGGATCACATTGTAATCAATATAACCCCTTGGAATATATTTAAAAAACTTAATATCTTGTAACTCCAAATGATAAAATGATCTCATGACATAAAAATTTGAAGACATAGCCTTAATCTAAATATATTTCTTAAGGTTCTAGTTGCATTTATTTAAATACAATAAACCTTAGGCTAGAGACTTATATTAAGTATTATTTTAAAAGGTTCCTATGGCATCAAACTTATCTTTAAAATGATTTTAACCTTTAGTTTCATCATGTGTATTAATATGATAAAACCCTAGGTTAAAACCTAATAGTTGGACCACATATTATTTGGGCCCCCTTTTAGGTGCATACTAAGATTTAGCTTAAATATTTTAACCTAAAATTAACATCATGTTTATCAACATGAAATAAAATTTATCCTAAAATATTTATCCTAAGTCCCTTCCTATGTCTCAATGCTAATTAAATTTCTTGCTATTTACAGGACCAATGGCTCTCGCTTCATCATAGAGGATGATCAGATAGAGTAAAAATACCTAATGAACCTAATACATTGATCCATCAGACTAATGACATGAATTCACCTAGATAGAGATCAATGGTCCATGGTTCAGCAATATTAATTGATTAGATGGACCATAACTATCAAAGACTATTGAAAAAAACATTAAGGGCTTATGGGATCAACACATGGAAATCATGCATTCACTACATAGAATTCATAGTCTAGAAGGTCTACAAAGGCACCAAGTGGCACATCTACATAACTCAACATAAAATAGCCAATGATTCTCAACCCCTATGATCATGATTAATAGTCTACATTTATCCATAAATAAGGATCTGATGGCATGAAGGAAAAGTTGTATTTTCAAAAGGTAACATTTAGTCACTTAATGAATTTATGAAAAATGCCATGAAAGTTGCTAAATAGATGCCACATGGGTTATACACAAGCACAAAATGATAAAATTAAATATTTTGTGTGCTCAAAAAGGAAAAGGTATAAAGGCATGGATCTCAATAAAATCTGAGACATGATTGAGCCTAAGTTTGAATTTCCATCACCATTAAAGTTTCAAAAGCCTTAGTCTCTATACAAAATCCCTAATTCAAATTTGTATTTATCATATTCAAGTAAAAAACAAATTCAATTTCTATCTGAGAAAGAATGATTTGACCCAAAAATTACTTTCAATCCACTAATAAATTTTTTTAAGTCTCATAGCCATGGTAGCTCACACATAGCAACAAAGGGATGTGATAGAGTTATATTTTACCTTAAACAATGAAGGAAGGGTTTTCAAAGATACAAACTTAGATACTATAGAATTAAACAATTGGAATAGGAATGGGTCTAAACTCTTTTAGATCATTGAAGAGATACAAGATCTTACAAGGGAAGAATAGAAAAATGAAACTATCATGCAAAGATACAATGAACTAGTCTCTATCTATATGACTAACTTCCACTATGTTTCTACCAAGATTGAGGTATTACACTACATCACTATCCTTATTCCTCTTCTATTGATTATAAAATTGGGAAAGATTTGATATTCCATGAGCATTCTTTTAGAAGGATAACACATATTTTCCCCCTTTATTTTTAAAGATACTATAAGCTATGTAAGCCCCACATAGACTTGTCAACCATTAAAGAGTGGATTGGAAAGCATACCATAAACACAATCATTTCCCCATGGTTGCTCACCAGAACCCAAGTAATCTAGGATCGCATAGGGAAAATCCAAATTGTCTAATTTTAAGAGGGGATTAGGATAATTATGACCTTGCTAAATAGGTTATCTAGAGCCTCTTCTACCATACATATTGACAAATTCTCGGTGCCTTATGTTTAATTCATGGTAGAGAAGGACTCACCCCCCATTGGGTGAGATTATTAATATTGATTTGAAATCAAATTTCATAACCATCAAATGGAAGACCAACAACCACTTTTACATGATGTCTTATCTTCTTGATGCCATCTTGGCCACCACCAAGATCATAGACATTAATAATTAGTCACCTAATGGGAGACCTATTGTCTCCCATCATTATTCTAAGCTTCACATATTTAAATATAGACACAACATGTAGCTCATTTATGATTGTGTTTATCCATCTCTAGTGTAATCCATCACAAGAATCCCCATGAGCAAGGTTCGCCCCCTAATTAATAAATATGTGGAATTAATAGGGGATATCTAGTCCTACCTAGATTACATAGTAATAAGGATTGAAGGGAATTTGACGCAACCCTATAGGTTACCCATATATGCACCCACCAAACTAGCAAAACAATAAATTATGTACCAACTTATTCATGGTATAGATGGATTTTTTAAGGAGAAAATGAAGGGCCTCTTTCATCCCTATCCTTTGATAATCATCAGAATTTTGTTACAAAATTGGGAACATGTAAATGTTATTACTAAACACAAGGACTCATTCAGCCTACAAAAAGATGAATTAAGGCATTAGGACCCTAATGAGATGGTTACCAGACATTTGAATTCCAAAACCATAAATAAGGCATATGAACATCATCCTTGTGTCCATGACCCACTATACATCATGGCCTCTAGTTTTATAAAGGTATTAGCTAGGATAAGGAGGTATAACATTAAGATGGAGCCTAGGTTGGCTAGGGGGATGAAAAGCCACTAGGTGAGATATGGAAAATGGGGCTCTTATAATATCAGTTGTTGCCTAGACCATTCTCTAGGACCCCTCCATAATAGCCATAATTTAGAGTACAACAAGCTCAATCACAAGGCGCACAAAGAATTGGAAAAGAGAAACTAGAAGAGAGACCTAGTAAAGGAAGATCATCTTCATTCCCACATAAAAGGCTAGAGTCTCTAATATAATTCGTATATCTAGTTGCATTAAAACCTAGTAAGATAGTAGAGGATGCACTTAGGGTGCTTGCTAAAGCATATGGGTTAGATGAAGAAGGAGAGAAAACTAAGTAACTTCAGACCCAAGTAGAGGAAGTAGAATAAGGGAAAAGGAAGGAACTTACTTTGGACCTAGTTCTAGTAACACCCCTACACAGAAAAGAAGTTGAGTTGGCATTGGTCCAAGTTGTTAAAAATAATCCTAATTTGACCTATATTGACCCCATAAGTGAGGTCAACTTGTTTAGTGATGAATACCCAATTTATGGGCCAATTATCCCTAAATGGTTAATTTATGGGAAGATGAAAAATATTTACACTTTATACCACTCACGGGCCATGACCCAAATAGTCCACATTGATTCCCATGATGAAGTCAAGCCATGGATATTAGATTGGATGAAGGAAGAATAAGTGATAATAATAATAATACCATAACATGATCAAGTGAAACTTAAATGGACACTCTAAGAGCCTCAAGAAGCACATAGGTGAATACTCTTAAGCCTCCTAAAGTCATAAAATCATTAGTTAGTGTATAGTTGAAACTAGAAAAAATAGCATTAAAGAGGGTGAAAACCAAGAAAACCATGGTTTGGAGTGAAGAGTTCACATTTAATAAGGTTGAACCAGTTTTTTGGTTTAACTCCCATTGGAATTCAAAAGCTTCATGAGAATCCTATTCATGAAGAAGAAATATAAGGACTAGTTGATGCTCATGCAAAGATCAAAGTAGGTATCAGAGGCATAATGCAGAAGATATAAAACCTGGAGAAAAAAAGAGAATCTAGAGACACAAGTTGTCTTATCAACCTAGAGGCAATAATAAAGATTCTTGAGGCATATTTATATGACATGTTTTACTCCTTGAAGTCAATGAAGCTTAGGTAAGATGCATTAGACTATAAAAATGAAATATCCAAGGGTTTATTAACCCAATGGTAGAGATTATAAGACAAAATAAGGGAGATTATCAACATAAAAATTAAGGGTAGGATTATTGGATTAAAAACCATTAGACTATCCCACTTGAATGCAATATTGGGGATATTTTTTGATAAAATCAAAAGTTTGAGTACTTGGTTAAAGAGCTTAGAGAGACTCTTGGGAGATGATGAGGAACTGATAGCTAGAATAAAATAACTCCTTGTCACCATGCTAGCCAACCCTACAAAATATATCTCTCTAGGAATAAATTATGATGATGAGTATAATCATAGAGCCACTTTGGTACTACAAAAAGTGAGGAACAAGAGTCAAGGCCAATATTTAAGTGGTAAAAGTTGAGTCACGGGCATGATATTCACTATTGAAGAGAATATTATTGAGGATAGGAGCATTAAGGAGGCCATGACAAGGAATGATAGGGATTTAAATGACTTGGTTAACTGAGAAGATGATTATTTCTTAAATTTGGTTGTTGATTTGGAGCTAGTTAATGAACAACATTAGAGGGTCATGGATATTCTTCAAGAGCAACAAGTGATCCCTTCAACCCATAACCCACTAGATAATTAATAATATTTCATTTGATGTAAATCATTGTAATATTTGAACATGGAATATTATTTTTTAAATGCATATACTAGTTTTTTAGAATATTTTCCTATAGGTCAGTCCATTTTGGAAAGAGAAATGTATTATATAACTATGAATAAGGATATTTGTCCTTATCTTTGTACATGTGTAATCTTATGACTGACCATTATACTGCCTGAGTCTCCTATAAAAGGTAGTACTACCATTTTGTTAGAGGAGGGAGTTTTGAGCTAAAACTTGTATACTTCTGAGCAATTGATATAAGGAATACTAAAAAGTTTATCCAAATTTATTTTTATCAATTATTACATTGCTTCTCTCTCGATTTCTTGTTTTAAGTATTGAATTTGAATGGTTTCTATGAATTTTGAATGTGAATATTTGATATAAGGTTGACAATTATTTTTTGATGTTAGATTAGTTTAATGTTCTTAAACTTTGCTTCATTTTTTTTTTTTTTTGCATTAAGATGTGAAAATGTTATTTGAATGCAAGAGTAAACCTTTAAGGAAAAGTTAGTTCATACTTGTATTATTTCATGTTTTCCTTATTTCATGTTTTACATTATACATTGGTTAATTAAATGTTAAGTTAAAATTAAAATATTTTTATTGTGTTTAAGTCAAAGATCAATAGTCACATACTTTATTTATGCCCTACCCTTACTTTTGATTCTTCTTTTTGACTAAATCACTGTAGTTTAGATCTCATTGTAAATATTCATATAGTTTAATTTTAGTGTAAAGCTTTGATCATAATTCATTAAGATCAGCATAGATACTTCAAATTTGAAAATATTAAGGACCATGGTGGCTCCCAACCATCAATTAATATAAATTTGTGGAATAGTTTAATTTTTTCTACCTCTATTTCAACACATGTAGCTAGATTACCAAACCATATTACTCATGCTCTAAATTCTCAAAATTCTAAAGTGAGAAGTGTTATTTAAACACTAAGAGAACATTTTATACACTTAGAGGAATCAACACCACCACCTAATCCACATATTAAACCTCTATCTATATAAAAAACACCCAAAATGTTAGGTACTAAGGTAGGTTGATTCATTATATTTAGGCCAATACTTTGCCCACTACTTAGGTTAGGTTCACTAGGCATATAAATTTGGGCCATGAATTTATCTTGTAAAGGAACAAAAAGAATTAATACACTAGTGTCTAAAACTTACTCAACCAGACGTTATCTTAAAGGATTAATTTCTATCTCTATGTTATATGCATCCCAATTGTGTATAATTAGTTTTTCTATATTAAAAGGATGAGCGCTCACTATGGTTGGGGAACTAGATTGGTTCATTTCAGGTTCTTTAGCATCTACTACTTATTTTATTTTTCTCATACAAAATATGTTGGTATTAGTTTTGGTTTAAAATTTGGAGTGTCCTTATGCTCTTTCTTTTGCCTTTAGATATTGACAACACTTCTTGAGTCCTCTTATCCACTTTCTATGTAGTTTCCACCTATAATCCTTTAAAAAAAATCATCATATTTTTTTTCCATAATTATTTCTAACTAGATACCATTCCTAACCAAAAATATTTCACAAATTCCACTGGATTCCCATACCAACTATGATACTCATGCAACTAGAGTTAATAAATAGCTTCTCCACCTATAGTGGGAAATGCTTAAGATATCAACCATGTGGTTCTCAAAAAAATGAAAACTTAGCTTCTTTTGGAAAGGAACAAATTGGTATGATGTATTCCAAGATGTAACTATTTAAAACCCCTCTCCACCAAACATCAATAACTCACATCTATGGTACTCCCAAGTGTATTAAATCCATTTGATGCTTTATTTTCCATGTTGTCTTTTATCCATGATTTATTTATTGGTCTTGATCATAGGCTGTGATCCAAGCATAAAAATGAACAAGACCATCCACAAAGAAAGTCTCATATAATAAACTATAGATATTTTGTTCAACCCATGCACATGTAAAAAATCTTGGTTCAAGAAATGGAACTAAAAATTTATCTTTGACACTAGTAAGCCATCGTTAAATGTTCTTAAGAGATAATCACTCAATCATCTTCCACCATCATGAAATAATCACTATGGGTCATTAAAATAGAACCAAAACATTGGGATAATTTTGTATTTAAAACTTTCTATAGGTATATAATGAAATGACTAATACCCAATAAGCTAGCATGTTGAAATTTCATGTAAGACTTATAGTTATTATGTGCTCACCCAAAAGATGTAACAATAAATTGATTCTTGTGTGTTTTATCATGCAAAAGTGTACTTATAATATGTTGGTGCTTGAACATATACCTTATTCAATCACTAAGTATAAAATAAATATATAATTTTGGCCCTAAGTTCATTTATATATACTTATATATATATTCCACATTGATCATGCTCATCTAACATTACTTTATTCATCACTTAGATAATAGATCCAAAATTTACAAAACACATGTATAGTGTAACTTAGTGATACAAATTACTATAAACCAGAGTATAATAAAAATATTCTAATAATATCCATGATTATATCAATGGAATGACATTCAATAAAAATCAATCATTTTAAAATAATGATCAACAACATTACAAAGCACTAAACAAGGGTATTTATACTTGGTTCTCCCTAAACAAGTTTGTATAATAGTTATGACACTCTTAATGTCTAGTCAATGATCTCTAATATACTAAGTATCGTGAAATTCATATACATTATTTTCCTAAGGACTTGGTCCTTTACACCCATATATTCCCATTTTGTGTTGGATCCTCATTTCCAAGTGTCTATCTTCATGTGGGCTAGTTCTAAAATTGTAACATCCCCAGAGGGATTTACTATAATAATACAAATTAATTGTTTTTTTTAAAAAAATACTCAACACTTATTATTTCATTAGATTAAACTATGAGAATTTAATTAATGACCTTAACATAATAAATAAGTATATTAAACATAAGTATACATGTAGCAATAAAAGTTACCAATCACTAGCATCTTATGTAACATAACATAACTATATAAAGAAAGTAATTACATTAAAATCCAACCACTGTTGGTAAAATAATACAACCACTATTTTTAATGTATAGTAATAAATAAATTACATTTCCAATATGCATAATGCCTCAAATATATATATATATAAATATATATATATATATATATATATATATATATATAGAGAGCTCAAGTCACTCTAACTCCTATATGTCTAATAATCTCAAGTGTAATCTCCAAGTAAGTACTATAGTGGGGAGGGAGAGCATCATTTGAGAATTTTTCCACATCAACCATGGACCATTGATCCCCTAAATAGAGAATGGTCATCCCTTTACAAATGTGTATATAGTGATGGAGAGCATCATCCAAGTGTTTTTCCACACCAACCATAGAACATCGATCCCCTACACAGTCTACCAAATAGGGAATGGACCTCCCTTCATAGATGGGTAGATAGTGAAGGTGTAGGAATATAGAGAGACATGTTAGTAATCATGTGTTCTAATATTTATATTATATGGTGTACCATAAATAAAATACATTCTAACATGATATCACATAATCATGTAAATCATACATGTGAAATGGTAATGTCTATTTAGACATTACTTTATTATAGCATCAATAATAATATATTAACTTATATATCCAAAATAGAATGTTTCCTTTCATTATACCTATTGAGAGGATTTATCACATAAAATTAAACCACCCTAACCTTTATGTTTTTAAATTCACTATTTAATCAAAACTATAACAATAGCCATTCATCCAATATATTCATACCTTCTATATATATGTATGTGAACCTTAGTTCACATATAAATATACAACATATGTATTTATACATAGCTCATAAGCATATTTAGGTTTATATATATATATATATATATATATATATATATATATATATATATATATATATATATATATATATATATATATATCTTTATATATATATATATATATATATGTGTATATATATATATATATATGTATATGTATATATATGTATATGTATATGTATATATATATGTATATATATATATGTATATATATATATATATATATATATATAGCCTAATTTTTATTTAGTGTTGAAATGCACCATAATCATTCTTCCTAAGTTTATTAATCATTCTTCTTAATTTAATAATTAACATTTTTTCTTAAAATCAATTAATTGGTTTATTCAAATACTTTTGAAAAAGTCAATTGTGCACCTTTTATTCTTTATTTTAATTATTTAATTCCTTAATTTACCAATTCAAAATTCTCTCACTTTTCTCTCCCTCATCCCTACCAAATCCATGAATGTGTCCACTTCCTATGACTACTCCACTGAGTTGTCAATCCATTTTAACTAAGTCTACTAAGCAACCCTTCCTTTTTCTCACCTAGTTGAAATATTATCCATCCTCATGGATGAGGACTCATCCTCAACTATTGATCATTTTGAGCCTTGAAAATTTCCAATTGATCCTCCACCATTAGATTATAATCCAGGCTTTTATAAATAATCTTGAGAATCCTCATTTTAAAGAGACACAAATATTGAGAAATCACAATCAAAATATAGCAAATCATAATCAAATCTTGCATCCAAAGTGAATCAAAGTCAATATTTTGTATCCAAACATTGCTCATTTCAACTTTTTATTAGAGGAGTGAGCACCACATTTTGATAGAGAAAATCAGATTTGAATTGCAATGGAGGATTCTTGTGTCTAAACTATGAATGTTTTTTATTGTTGTTTTTTGAATTTGTTACTCTAACATTGGTATAATTTAGCTTAGAATAGACTTATTCTTTGTCTTTGTACTTTTTAATTCATACATTTCTAGCACACCTAATGGGACCTACCCACATATTTTAATCTTTTTGTTTTAATTTTGTTTATCTCTTGCATTTAATCTCATTTGTTTTTGAGTTGGTATGGACTATAGGTTATTGTCTTAGATTTCATGTTTGACTGTATATTTTTCCTATGTAATAGTAATTTTGGAGCACATTTCAGCAATTTTGTTAGACTAAACATCATTTTTGTCACTTTTTCTATAATTTATGTCTTTTTTATGTCTTCTAAGTTAACAGTGATTTTTTATCAGAACAATGATTTATTTAGACAATAATGATATTGTTCTGACTTATAGTGATTTCATGTTATTTTGTAGTGATTTTATGATTTTGAGTAGTGATTTCATGTTTTTCTACAGTGATTTTGTCATTTGGTGCAATTATATCATCTTTTTTCATAGTATTTTTGTCAAATAATGATTTTGTTGTTTTGTGCAGTGATTTTATTAAGCATAATAGCGATATTATTTCTATAAGATTTTTATATTTTTTGTCTTTTACCTACATGTTAATTTTGCAATTTTACTTTTCTGACTTGATTGTGTAACAATGATTTCATCACAAAGGCTTTGGTTTTTATGTGTCATTCATGGTTTTTCATTTGTTTTTATAGGTTATCTTGTTCTTCAGCCCAAGCAAAACAAACTAACACCTTGTTTTCAAAACACTGGCCAAAGAAAATTAAAATAAAGTAAAGAATTGAGCCAACTTTTCTTTATTTGTTTTCACTAACATTTTTCATTTTTAGTTTTTTACATTCCTAATAAATAAATCACACTTTATTTTTTATAAATTAAATCTATTTTTTATTTTTCTCTTCCTTTTTGGTTTCAAGGTTGCATATGCTCTTTTTTGGCATCATGTTGGTGATGATACCTAGAAATCAAAAGTAATATTATAACTTATCTATTACCCTAGTTGATCTTATGTATGCTCTTTCCTTAGCATCACATTAGTGACAATACCTAAAAATCAAAAACAAGTATCAACTCTTTATTTTTATTTTATTAAGGGCTTTATTGATTTTGGATTTCACCACCATACAATAGTCCAAACACCATTTTTGGTGGGGTATATAAATCAAGACCTAGTTATTTCAATTGTGTAAGTGATTGTGTGTTTTAAGCACACTATGACATGAGGGGATTTCATGCCTTAATACCTAGGGTTTCAACATCTAACTCAAGATCTGATATTATCTATTATCAACACATTGACACCCCTATGACTATGTTAGGCACTTTGTAATAAGACCCAATAGTGTACATCCACATATCAATCTCTTCCATGGTTTTATTACCCCTAGATATGATTGTGTATACCTTAATCCAAGGATTTCCTCTTCATCATTTGAATTTGTTACATCAATTAATAGTTAACACCATGAAGTTACCTTCCTCACACAAAACTAGACTCAATGGGCAATGGACATGATAGGATCCTCCATGGTAAGCACCTTGAAACATTAGGCTATAATTGAGATCATGGATGAGTAAGTGACAATGGAAAGCCAAAAAGTTATTTAACACCCTTTTGCTCAATTTTTATCCATTTTTGTGCAATTTCTTATTTGTTTAGAATAGAACCCTTGTGATTTACCACATGCTGAAAATCCTTATTTTGAAAAACTAATTCCTTTCAAAAATTCACATCCTTAAAAGTAATTGGTTCAAAATTTAAAGGATTTTATTCAAATAATTGGTTTATTATAATTTTAGATTGTCCTTATTTATTCAAAAATATATTTTTTATTTCTTTCCAAAATTATTCTTATTATACATCAAATGGCCATGTTAAATCCTCATGCAAGGGAAGAGCCTTTTGGTAATGACCCCTTTTACTTTCCGGGTCAAGAACATCATGTAAAGATACATGAAATCACTAAACAAAAAGATGAGGAGGGAGATCCTTATAAATATTAATGTATCCCCAAAGCTACCCAACCTCCACCATCCCTAGATGAGTATATTATGTCTAATAAAAATGAAGTGCTACTTTAGGTCTTGGGTTTTGGTGCCAAATTCCTACCTGATTTTGATGTCCATAACTTTTAATACCTCATTGCAAGTAAATATCCTTATCCTATGAATGTTAATAAAAAAAATTTCTAAATCTATTTACAGGGTGGTAATTCCCTCATTCCTTTTTCATGGACTCGTCCCTAAGTCTCCCAAGATAAAGGGAAAACCATCTCACATGAAGAGTCATCCCAAACTAGCCATGGTTTTTCTACTGAAATCCATACAAATCAAGGAAATCAAGAGATTATTAATTTTCAATCTCATAAATTGAATAACCCATTTGGTAATCCTACCATGAGTGAAAATACAAATTTACAACATCATCCTACTAATTTAAGTTTGAATGCCATTTCAAACTCCTAATTCTTGCAATTAGATAATAAAAAATTGAACCCTGCTTCATGATTGTCCATCATAAATCAAAATCATCCCCATTTGAGTATAATTTTTACATCCAATTCAAGTCAAAACAACCAAAATATTCCCACACCCACTTTGGGTATACCCCAAAACTAGAAAGATTATGAACAAACTAATCAAAGTGTGAATGCTTATTCACACTCATAAATCAATCCAAATCAAAGTTTTCAAAACTCACCCATCATATATAACCATAATAAAAAAATTAATACATATTCAAGTTTACCCAATCAAGTACCAAATCCTAGCTTGAATTTTGCTTCAAGTACATTCAAAAATCTAGTTGTATATTCAAATGCACCAAATCAATTATTATTAGGATCAACTCCTATGAGTTCTAATCCAAATCAAAATCAATCAAGAACTAATCCAACCATTAATTTTCAAAATGATAACACTAATAAAATGAAACAAAATATTAACACTAATTTCAACCCAAATCTAAGTTTCAACCATCTTAGCTGAAATTCTAACAATCCCCAACTAGGTAATCAAAATATGTTTAACCAAGCATTTTTTGGTCAAATTACTAGTTATAATCCCATGCATTTTTAGAATAACATGGTAGGTAACCCAAACTATAATCAAAATTGAAACCAAGAAAATAATGCATCAAATCCTAATCTTGGTTCAACCCAAAATCCAAATCCAACTCAGACTAATTTTGGTTTCAACCCAAATCCAAGTCAAAAAAATTATGGATATAACACAAATACCTTTTACCAACCCCAAAACCTTGGTTATAACAATCCAAATTCTAGAAAATTTTCAAATGTACGCTAACAAACTATTCAGCCACCTATAGCCTCTAGTCAAATAGACTAGATATCACCTTATTTAATGTAATAATTTTAAAACATTAGGGATTAGGTCCAAGGTTTACAAGATGAATCATATAACTGACAAAAGTAATATAAGCTTGAGGAAATTTGTTCATATCCCTATGATGTGAGGAAGATGACTACACCATTCCTTAAATATTTTTAGGTCCCTAAGTTTGACAAATACAAAGGATAAGGATATCCTAGGACATTTAACAAGATTTTATCATGCATGTGTAGAAGTTGCTTATCACAATGAGTTCATGTTATGTCTCTTCTCGTGGAGCCTTGGAGGTCAAGCCCTTGAATGGTTCTCTAGACTCCCAAAAAGATCTATCTTCACTTTAGAGGATTTATCTATAAAGTTTGTCTATCATTTTTCATATAACATTGAGAAAGACTTGACCACTCTAGATCTACACAACACAAAAGAGTGACAAGGTGAAACCTCACTTTATTTCTTCAAAGATGGATAAAAATGACAAGCCACTTTTTGTGGTCTTTCTTAAAAACTGAATTGGTGGACATTTTCATGAACAACTTAAATTCAGATTTAGGCCATCATTTACTCCTTCTTTGCCCATGATATTTTGATGACATAATTTAAAAGGGAATTTAGGTATAGAGAACTTTAATTAATAGAGGAATCATTAAAATCTTTAAACTAGACAACAATAATTCTTCTAAACCAGTGGATAAACCAATAGATAAACCCAAGTTCTTTACTAAAAATAGGAATCTTATGGGGGATGGTGTAATTTATTTTAAACAAATTCAAAACCCACGAAACCAAATGCCTAATAATTTAACCCATAACATAATAATTCTAGGGAGCTGATCAAGACAAATACAACTAAATCACAAGTTTACTCAACTGAGAGACACACAAATGTTTTCTAAGAGTTATCCAGTATAAACATGATATTTGGCCCAACATAAAGCCTTTTGAAAATAATGTTCCAAAACCTAAAGCATTATGTGGACATTATATATATGTTGTATTTTTTTTGGATTTTGGATAAACCAATAATAACACATAGAGATAAATTTTAAATCATAGAATCTCTTAAGGTGCATGATGTTCATAGGCTCATCAAAGTCCTCTCCATCTTCTGTGGCCAATTTATAAGCCCCAGATCCATATTTGGCTATGATGATGTATGGCCCAACATATAGCACAAATCAAAAAAATGTGTACATATAATCTCCACAAGTGAAAACCATGTCCATAGTGCTTTGGATAAGTACCATAATGAAAACTAGTTCTTATAGCATCATGTGTAAAAGCCATTATCTATAACTACTCCTTTTTCCTGGGGGCATGATATTTTCAATAGTTTCACTACATAAATCCATTTGTGTCATTTTTTTTCCATTGTTCAAATTATGAGTTTTTATTGCATTTACAAAACTAATATTCTTGATCATAGTTTATGAGAGTGGCTCCCATAATCTTTCCATTCAAAATATTAAAAATCCACAAAAACATTAAAAACCTATAAAAACATTTAAAATATTTTATAAAAATTCAAAAAACAATTTCAAAAATCTAAAAAGCATAAAAACATCAAAAAATCAAAGAATAACTACAAAAACATTCATAAAACATAAAAAACCAAAACAAACCAAGTCCAAAAAAATAACCAAATTTATGCATTTCACAGTTTAACAATAGTACCCATTGCCCTTTCCTTCCATTCATTTGTTCATTGGGTGGGTCATTTGTGCATCATTTTTATCACACACTTCATTCACTTCATCAATCATCCACTTTTTTAGCACTTCCCATGTTTTGGATAACTGCATATGGTCTAATATCCATACATGGACATTGTCTAAGTGGATTATGTAGGTAGCACTTAGAGACATGGGGTCTCTAGGGTCAGCTTAGCCACTGCCTTCACCATCATCCATCCCCATCTCCTTTACCCTTAGGCATTTTTCTTTGGCTTATATCTCATTTATCTAGTGTTCATGCTTGTTTCCATCCCTTACTTCATTCTTTGACTTATCCATTTATTTGGTTAATTTTATCCTTTATTTCTTTTCCTTGGCCATTTGTTTAGTTTTTTTATCTTTTACAATTTATTTGGTTATTCTATCTTTGTAAATATTATCACTCTTGGTTTTTTAAATATTTATTTATTTATAATGCATTAATTTACATTTGAGTTAATTTCCAATAGTCATTCATTTACTATTATTAGTTTATGTTTATGCCTTTCATTGTTCATGCATATCTTGTTTGTTTGTATAGATTAACTCTTGTTGTCTTACTTTATTTTTTATTGTTAAAAAGATTATTTTGTGTAAAAATCATGCATAGTATGGTTTATGACTATATAATGACGTACTTTTCTCAAACACACAACTTATTCTTCCTTTGTTTTTACATGATTACAACATCAATAGTCATCATGATTATTCCATATCATAGGTGATATTATGTTTTACAGCTACATTAAAAACCAAGTTTCTCAAAATACTCCAAATTTTTTGGAATGCCAATACACATAACATAAACCCATATTATATAGCAAAGTTTCATCCATAATCATTCATTTCATTTCATAAAAAATCATGCATTCATTTCATTTTATACAAATCATGCATTCATACATAAAATAAATGATAAATAGAATAACATTGCATACATGCTAAATATAATTAATATATAGGAAAGTATGAAATAGTGATATCCATGTATCCATCAAAATAATAAGTCAATTCCATAATCCATAAATGTCAAAATCATCATGTATATATATCAAAATGTGTCTATATAATAGATACAACATGTGTATACATCAATATAGTCCATCACATAAAACTTGATCAAAACTAAGTCTCATCTTATCTCTCAGAAGGGGTGTTAACTCTCTAAAAAATATCTATCTATCATGGTATACCCCATGGTGGATACATCCCTCATGATACCTATCCCATAATCTCTTAAACTCCACTGGCCGTATAGATCTAGTTGACACTGATCATCTCATAGAATAATCTATAAATGATAACTCATGTCGATCTATTGGTAAAACAGCCTCATATAGACTCCTATAATAGGTATCCTACTCTATATCCCTTATAAATCTATCCAAAATAGCCAACTAACCTATCTTATCCAGCTATGTCTTAGCCTCTATAAGCTCTATCTAATCTATAACTCTCTCTTGTCTATATCTATGAACAAGGGATGTATAGTCTAGGGTCTATGTCTCTACATCACAAGTAATCACCCCTATCCTCATAACAACAACATCCATCCCATCCAAAATCTCTTGTAATTTTTGAATCTCTCCTTGTAAGCACTCAATCTTTGTAGCCTACTCATCTATGATAACAGTTATACCTTATAACCTAGCCAACTCATGGTGTAATCTATCAATCTCTCTATCCCTTGAAGTTGGTGCTCATGAAAGCTATAGGGTGGTCATTACCATTAACCTTTTGAGTTAAAACAATATCCATGGTATAGTCAGAAGCAAATGAATATAAGAAAAAATCCTTTGAAAATTTAAGACCTATCAATATTAGGGCTTGACTGATTGCTCTTTTAATATCAACGTATGCTTTCTTGGATTCCTCATTCTAAGAAATATTAGCTTCTTTATGAATCATATCATTCAAGGATTTGAAAATCTCAATAAAGCTTGAAATAAACTTCCTCATGAAGTTAATCTTGCCAAAGAATGACTTTAGTTCTTTTCGGCTGTTGGGAAACTAAATTTTAGAAATGGCCTCCACTCTATCAAGATATATGGATATCCCATCTTTGGTAATGACATGCCCCAACAATTTTCCTTTAGTGACACAAAATATAATTTTCTTGGGGTTAAAAGATACACCATATTTCTTACATCTATCAAATACTTGTCTCAAATGCATGAAATGTTTTTCTCTATTCCTAGAGAATATTGTGAGATCATTCATATATATGATAATACATTTTCCCACTAGACCTTGGAAAGCATTGTCCATGGACCTTTGAAAATTTTCCCCTACATTAATTAATCCAAAAGGCATTCTCTTGTAAGCATATGTTCCCCATTCAATAGTAAAATCTATTATCATCATGTCTTCTAGAGCAACAAGCATGTGGTCATATCTAGAAAATCCATCCAAAAAGGACATCATCGAAGATCCTAAAACAATTTGGATAACTTGGTCTAGATAAGGCAAGGGGTAATTGTCCTTTTCAGATGCTCTATTTATATTTCTAAAATCTATTCATAATCTTATTTCTCCATTCTTTTTGCTGATTGGGACCAAGTTTACAACCCAAGTGGAATGCCTAATAGGAAACATGATCCTTGCATCCAATAGTTTCTTGACCTCCTTAAAGATCATGGGTTCTAAAATAGGGTTGACTAGTCTTTGCTTTTTCCTAAAGGGTTTACAACCCTCTTAGAGAGGTATAGTATGAGTAATGACCCTTGGGTCAAATATTTTCAAATATTCATAGGACCAAGTAATTACATCCTTGTATTTTGTATGCAGCTCTCTATCTTTTCTATTTTCCATTTCTATGCAAGCCTTCCCTATATCCACCATTTGGGGCTAATCATGTGGGCCAAGGTTGATTTCATGATAATCCTTACCACTTACCTTGGGTTACTTAGGTGCTTCAAAAATCTTGTTAAAATCAAATAGTCTTTCCAATGAGATCATCCCTTTAGGTATCTTATTGTCACTTGGATGATTTTATGATTAATTTCCTTCTTAGGAAAAGTTTCATCAGCCTCATGAATAATGTGAGCTTCAAAAGCTCTAGAATTAGTCAATAAATCATTAATTTATTGATCATAATTGAAAACTTGGAAATGATTTATGTTGTCAGGGATTAAGGGACATAGTATAATCTCAATATCGAGGTTCTAAGAATCATGATTAGGCATGAGGTTAGCTGCAGTAGAGGCAAGATCATCAACCACTTTATTTTATTCCCTAGGGATAGACAAGATATTTAAGGCATCAAAATATTCTACTAAGTCCCAAATTTTGAATTTATACCTCTTAAGGTAAGAAAACTTACAATGGTACAAGTTTAGAATGTCCATAAACAAGGATTTCCTTGACCTTGTGCTTGATGGAAAGATATAATCTTAGGATGAGAGCCTCATACTTAGCCAAATTATTTGTGTAGGGAAATTTTAACATATAAGATGCATAGTACTATTTTTTTCTATGGTATATTGATACAATACCATCCCTTGACCCTAATTTGCATTTGAAACCATCAACATATAACTTCCATAGGCTAGGCATTGGAGGAGAGATCTTGGAACTAGGTTCCTTTGTAGTTTCTAAATTGAAAACTCTAGATTAAAATCTAAGAAGTT
This sequence comes from Torreya grandis, assembly GCA_037957365.1. Lineage (NCBI taxonomy): Eukaryota > Viridiplantae > Streptophyta > Pinopsida > Cupressales > Taxaceae > Torreya > Torreya grandis. The sequence continues at coordinate 1,950,200 of JARHVA010002936.1, forward strand.
TACCCTTTCATTGATAGCATTGTATTATATTATTATGTGATTCATTATAGGTTCCATTTCTACTCTTATTTGATTTGGAATACCTTTCCAAGGTATCCAAAAGCTTGACAAATTAGTAGACATGTACCCATTTAAGGCCTTAGTCCATTCTCTACTCAAGATAAATCCATAAGCATTAGGAATATCTACCACTTAATATCAATGAATTGATAAACCCTTGGTTCACTATCCAATTGCATATGCACATTTAATAGTTCCCCAATGAACTTGACTCTAGATTTATCCAACTTAGTAACCACCCTCTCAGACTTGATTGGTGTTAACCCAAGTTATTCACATATCCTAACAGGCATGATGTTGGTTGAGGCTATAGAATATAAAACATAATTATGAAGATTCTTCCTAAATATCCTAACTATAATAAAAAAGGATGAGGACTCTACTTTGGTTGCTTTCATAGTTACATTTGCACTATCACTCTTAGGGGGCTTGTTAGGTTTCTTGGATAAGGATTCTAAGAGTAAGTCTCTTTGTTCTATGATCTGAGTTAGCTCATGTAGAGTGATGTTGGATTTAATATTTTTCATATCTTCCACAATATTGTAACCAGTTTTGCTTGAATGATCAATAGTAGGTTTAGAAGATCTTCCTTTGGAAGGTTCAAGATTATTCTTTGATATAGTGTCTGTAGGGGTCCCATAGTTGTTAGGTGGAGTAAGAGTGGTCAATGGCTACTTTTACTCCCTATTTCTCAGAGGACATGTCTTAAAAAACTATTGAAATGCTTGAATTTCTTTAGGGATATCCTTAGGATCATTATCTTGAAAAGGGAATTGAAAAGTTTCTACCATATGCACTTGGTCAGATGGTTTAGATTTGGAAAGACCTACATTAGCATCTTTTTTTGAAATAACTTCAAATGTGTCAAGTTATTCTTGGAAAGCTTCAAACGCTTTGTAAAATTCAATGCAGTCAATCTCACCATGATTAGAGGTAGCGTGCACCCTAAAATAATTTGGTAAGGCAATATTAGTGAGGTTGATATCCATAGTCCTTTTGTTAGAGGAAGGTCCATTAGCTTATTATTGTAGAAACTATCATTTTGAAATCTATTTCCAGTCATGTTAAACTTTTGGAAAGTGAAGTTTATTCTAGAGTTATCATTAGCATTACCAACTTGTTTTTGTAATTGCAAGAAGTTTGTTCTAAGCTTCAATACCATTTTTAATGTAGATTTATTCTTGTTCTTTAGAATCTCAAAAAATTTACCTTGGCTATTGTTAATACCATTGACAGGAATTAAAACCTTTTGGTCATTGATATGAGATCCATTGGTATCTTGATGGCTGAAAAAACCTAAGTTTTGATTAGAGGCAACATGGGTAGTAGGTAATACATTCAAAGTAGGGAACTAGTTTAATGTTGGAGCATTTTAGTTATTATTTGGGAAAATGTTTAATGTAGGTATTTGAGGATTAATATTTGGGATAGAATAAGCCATCTATCCTTGGGGCTGCATTTGGTCATTAATAACCACTACTTCAAAATAACCTTGAGCCAATGTGATGGTAACTGTGTTAGCTCTTTTATGAAATATAGCAGTCATGGGGTCAACAAAATCTTTGTAAACCTCCAGAGCTAAATATTCATTAGAATTATATGGATCTATGGTTTGAATAAACATCTTTTGGAACTTAGCATTAAAGGACCTAATAGGTTCACTTATACCTCTCTTAATAGTTGTGAATTGATGATAGATGACATAGGGGCTTATGATCTTTCCAAATTGATCAATAAAGATAGTGTCAAAGTTTTTACATGAGATAATACAATTATAAGGAAAATTAAAGAACCATTCATATGTAGTAGCTTTGAATGTAAATGGTAACAACCTACATGCTACATCTTCATGAATAACATTTAACAATCTTAATACAACTTTCAAATATTTAACATGTTCCTCTGTAGATGCAATACTAATTGGAATAAATATTAGCAAATATTTTTCAAGATTGTAGTAAGTCATGAACCACACTTAGTATATTGATAAGGGAACTTCCAATCCATGCCATATTTGGATGAATATTGAACACAAGAAGCCCTTACAAGGTTGAATATGGTAGAGACTTAGAAATATTATGCCTTCCTTTGCCTTTCCTAATTCTATGAATTTATAGCTTGAGAAAGGATTCTCTAGTCTCTGAATGTGATTTGGTCCTAATTTTTGGCAATTCTAGATTAAATATTAAAGATCCTTTTTAAAAATATAATGAGTCAAGTTATATCTTCATAGATAATCAATAATCAATTTATATATCTTATTTTTTAAGGATTTTCTCATAAAAGGACAAAAGACATTAATCTTTGACTGAACAAGCTCAAAGATGTGCTAAATCATGCAAAAATGACCACTCTTTGCAACTTATAACTCAAATAAACTTCCTATTGACAAATAATTATTAATTTTAACCAGAACAAGCCATCTTAATTTCAAATACTAATGAATTATTATCACCAAAATTTGTATTTACTATAATAAAGCATATGTATGCAAAGAATATCAATCCTTGTCTGAGTAAACCCAAATACTAGTATAAAACTATGAAGGTCACTAATCTTTACATAATTTATGATAAAATAAACACAAACATGTAAAATATAGAGTGATATTTGACCAAATACACCAAAACTAGTAAAGATATTTAAAGCTTTGTTGCCCTCCTTTTAGCGCTAGTGGAGCTTATTTTTGATGATTCAAAATGTACCACATGTGCTCTTCAGTATTGATGATCACTTATCATTTTAGGATTTGAAAAATCCAAGGCATGAGTTGTAATTTGTGGCAATTTGGTGATTTTTGTGGTGGAATAGAAGTAGAGTATGGGAACTATCCACAATATTTATGTAGTTTAGTGGTTGGGACCCACCAGGGTCTAAATCTTTAGATCTTTATGAATTTGGTGATTTTTGAACTAATCAAATTAAATATTAAAAATTATATTTAATCTAAAGTGAGTATTAGTAAAACTAATAAAAGAGAAGGGTAAGGTAGAAAAGAAACATGATTACAAATTCTCATCTCAAATATTATGACAAAATTCTAATTACTTTGAGTACACATGAAAAAATTTATGATATAAAATAACATGAACTCATATTACATCATAAATAAGTCAAATTTTAGAGGAAATGTATAAATCATAAGTAAGAACCAATTTTACTTTAAACATTTACTATTGTGGTTTGAATAGCCTAAGAACATTCAAATTTAGAGAAAATAAAACAAAGTATACTTGAGATCTTTATAGTTAATCTAGCATTAGCACAAATCAACAACCCTATGATAGAGAATGTGACTCAAAATAAGGAGAATCATTCAAATTCAAGATGATCATATGAAATTGTGAGACATCATGGACATTTAACAAACTATCAAGATAATCTTTTTAGAATTCCTTAGTTATATTAAATGCTCCTGGTATACAATTGCTCAAAAGCTCTCTCTTTCAAAATGGTAACCAATTACCCATTTATAGGAAACATAGGTAGTTACCTGATTAACTTTCTTAAAATATCCACATGAAGGATAAGGATAGTTATCCTTAATACAAAGACAAAATGTAAAAGGTTGTCATGCCAACTTGACAAGAATAAGTATATGTTAATAGACTAGCATATATTTTACAAAGAGAATATTATTTTACAAATTACATTAATGATCCCTTCAATTAGCCTTATCTGAGGAATTATTTCACCTTTGGGCATGGATATTTGATTATCCAAAATCCACTATAGGCTTCATCAAACAATCCTCTTCTTGATTTGCTAACTTGTCAAATTCACTATTAGCCTTAGACATGAGTTCCTTGATACATTATGCTTCTGCAATTTGCTTTCCTGTAGTAATAATGATGTCAAAGATCTTTTGATTATCATTGGTAGAATGGCCCTGATTGTCTGTAATACCCTAGATGTGGACAACAACTCTCTACTTGAATTATTCATAACTGATCAAGTCCATAGTAGTGGTTTGATAAGGGTTATCCAAGAGGTTCCCTAAAAGTTTCTCCATTATGGTTACCAGTTCCTTGTCTTCCTTTATGAAGTTATCAACATTGTTTCACCAAGTACTAAAATACTCTTAATTATCCATCAAAAATACCATGAGGATAGCTAAATGTGTAACCTTGATGATCTTGAATTCTAAGACTTGATTTGTCCTATGCATCTTGATGATTTTCATCATCTAGGCTTGATAATCCTACCATTAAGTGATTAAGTCTTGTTTCATCTTAGTTTTATGGTTTAGAGAACTTAATTTAACATTGATTCTATTTAAATCCTCAAATGTGTCCAATAAATATTTATTCATCATTTTTAATATGTCCTCAAGAATTGAAAGTATGAATTGAGCCTCTAAATATTGCTTCTCCTTCTCAAAGTCGAGGGTCCTCTACTTCATTCCTTAGATTCTGGTCAAGGTCATTGTTAATAGTGCCATTAATAAACTAGCTACATCCTCCTAAAAGATAGGATGTTATCTTGTTTTTTTCCCTTTAATTGGAGTTAATCCCATAAATGGTTCCACCTTTTGAAAGGTGAACTCTTCAGTGCCAATATTAACCTTCTTTGTCACTACTCTGTCAAGAGTTGATGTGTCTAGATTGAAGTAGACCTAAGGTTTAGACTCCTTTAACTATAGTTTCTCAATAACTTCTACATTTGAACTCCCAAAGGCCCATAGGGTGTCAATCCCTTGGCTTTCCTTATTGTGAAGGAGTTGGATCTTTATCTTTGCTTGTCTATTCACAATGTCTTGGTTCCATAACTTGATATTTTATTGAGCATCTATGCCAACTCATGTTACATCCAATGATGGAGAAATATATGGATTTTTCTATAATTTCCCATAAATAAACCAATCAATAATGGTTGGTCCATAAATAGGTTTGTCATCACTAAAGAGGTTAACCTCACTGGTAGGGTGAGTGAAGGTTAACTTAGGCTTCTTTCTAGGTGCCAGGGGAACCAAGGCCAATTTTTATTGTCTCTTTCTTCCATCCAATGGAATTAAATATTTACTTGTTTCATAATTGGATCCTCCTCCCTATTAGAACTATAGGTAGCTATAATACCAATAAGGTTACTCTCCACTATTTCTCTTGCTTCTAGGGCAATCATGCTAATGACCTCCACTAAGAAGAAAGCCTTTGTAGGGATTCTTGGGGTTGGGGACCTTTTATATGTATATGATCTATCCTAGGCTCCTCAATCACAACTTTACCCTTTCATTTTATATCCTTAGGTTTCCCAACCTAGGGTGGCTTTGTCAATTCTAATCATTAGGGCTCAAAATATTATCCTCCAATTGGTGGCTCCTGATGAGTAGTCCTAGATGGTCCTCACAACAAGTGATAGTTCAAGGGATTTAGTTACCATATCTCTCCTAAGGTCTTATTATCTCTAACCAACCTATGCTCTAATTTGATGTTTTAGCCCTTAACCCTAGACAAAACTTCTTCAAAGTTCTCTACCTTTATGTAAATATCATCTCCCACACCTGGTTGATGTTTGTATTCAATATTTAGAACCTTTTTATCCTAGATGTGGTTTTCCACTCTATCATTAGTGTCCCAAATCTTAAGGTCATCCCATTTGAAATCAAAATAACTCATATGGATCACCATAATTTCCAACTTCTTCCAATCTTTGATCACAATCCTACCAATGTCTAGTTAAAAGGGGTGGGCTTGACCCTTATTATTTTTATTGCATACCCCATCCACTCCTTAGATGATTTGATAAGCAATATCTTTCTCTATAATTTTACTATGGACATGAATGGGCAATTGATAGAATTGAGTCATGATTCCTTCTATCTTTATTATAGTGTAATATGAATAGAACCATACATCTCCCATGGTCTCCACTTATTTTTTGAAATGAGGGTGGAGTCTTGGCATAAGAACATAAATGATTGCCTCATAAATGGATATAAACACACCATCATATTTAAATTACATGTGATTTTTGTATTTGAATATATGCCATTTAGAGTAGTGATGGGAAATAGTGGTTTTACCATCAAGGGACCTGTTGACGCTGGAAAGTGCACCCTACGGCAGGAAAACGGATTCCTACCCTCTCCCCGCAACATGGAAACTCCTCTCTCACCTTTGGGATGGCGAAGTAGGAGAGGAGAGTCTCTAGGTATGGTCTAGTTCCCTCTGATGTATCTTGCTTGATTCAGACAGTGCAAAAATATAGATATATAGATATACTGGGGGGGATGAAAAGAGATAGAGAAAAAGCATGAAAACAAACAGCCTACTCTAAAAGAGGTGATACACCAAAAATAGGTTGACCTTCCACATCCACACTCAGGATCAGGAAAAAACATACATACACTCAGATCTGGCAGAAAAGACCAAGTCTCTGGGATGACATGGAGGTTCTTATGGAAAGCACAAGAAACAGGGACTCACCAAGGTGCTGAAAAATACACACTGTAAGTGACCTCACTTGTTTTATACCTCTAAAACAGAAATCTACTCCTGGCAGCAGCAGACAGTGGCACTTTGTAGATCACAGGTTTGCTAGTGTTGAACCTATGAGAGCATCAAGAGACAATGACTGGACACAGATTAACATCCAATGCATACACAGCAAGATCCATCCAAATAGAGGTAAAACTATCTTTTATTGATTCAGGTGGAAAATTTGGAGAGCAGTGCTCTTTACAAAAGTGGGGAAGATTCTGATAAATGAACAAGTCTGTGTATTTATATCAGAAGAGCCAAGAGAAGTTTCATTGGGAAGAGTGAAAAAACACTGTAGCTAATGTCACAATTCTGCCAAGGCCATGCTTGTTGCCTCATTTTGCATGCTAGTCTTCTCCTCCGGTGGCTGGGTGGGTTTTTTCTCGTGCACTGCAAGTGATTTTTGCCGCCATCTGTTGTGGGTGGCAAATTTACTACCCACTACATGTATTGCATATAGGATTTCTGCCGACGTTGGCTGATAACCTGTCGATGGTGGTAGTTTTGCTGACATCAGCCTGTTTAAGCTATCGATGGCGGCAGTTTTGCCGACGTTGGCCAATGTTAGTGGCCTCTTTTTCTCTGCCGGCATTGTGGGTGGTGATTTTGCCACCCTCTGCATCACGTGTAGGGGGTCTCTTTTTACTCGCCTGTGTTTTGGGCAGCGATTTTGCTGCCCTCTGCATTTTGTCTGCCCTCTTTTTTGCCTAAGTGTTAAACGCTCCATTTTTTCCCTTCTTCTTGTGAACGTTTGAAGACTCTACCTCTTGCTACTGTGAATGCCAATGAACTAGGCCAATGAGCCAATGCTCTAAAATGGAGATGTCGAACCCTGAAGATGGACCTTGCAACCCGAAATGATTGGCCATGTAAAGCAGGTGTAGGAGGTGATCGGGATTTTGCCTGAGGGGCAAAATTGGGTCAACAAATTGGCGACTCATAGGGGAAACATGCCTGCTATGCTTAGAACTCAGTTGCCTTACATTCCATTGGGTGCAGAGTCAAATGGTGACTTTTGAAGAGAGTTCTCCATAGCTTTTATAATCCCAGAATCAAATACATAGAATTTACCTCCAAACAAAGGGAAACACACAAAACTAAAAACAACTACCTGTGAAAACTACACTTAGGGAAAATAGGGAAAATAACTGAAAGGAAACTATTATATACAGTTAACTAGGAATGTTTGCATCCCTCCTGGATCGAAAGGAAAATTTCTTAAGTACCCTTCTTGGCGAAGAGACTTATCGTGATAGGCAAGTAGCTAAAAGAAAATGAGATTTGGTGACTTGCTCTTCCTGCCTGTCACCTGAGTTGGCTGGAAATTGAGGGGATCAAAATCAAACATGCCTCCAATATATACGTATTTTGATTGTTCTAGGAGGCCTATTGGATGTTGGTCCTTCAAATTGGTGCCCCTCACCAAGAAATCAATTACTGCCAGTTTATCACCATAAGCCTTCTGATCTGCACAATTCTTTTGCAATGTATCATGGTCCAATTCGTTTCCCTCTGCCTCACTGAAAACTCTGTCAGACTCATCCTCTGCTTCCTCTTAGCCTTCTTGAAGAAGGGAGAATGTGGTGATGTCTAAAAGGGGCTCACAAAATTATTGCTCATCCCATAGAACATCACTTATCTATTTAAAGTTCAGTTATTCAAGGTATTCCTCCACGAAGATAGACTTCTCCTTTTCCTCTTTGTTGATCAGGCTCTCTAGATTTTCAAGAATATTCTCCTGATCCTCCTCTAATTCAGTTTCTTCAATGTAGTCGATCTCATCAACACAGCAAGGAAGTTCATCAAACAGAGGAGGAGAGAGCTTACCATGCATTTGTTTCTCTTCGAATTGCTGGAACATCTGCATATATGCAAGGCTTGCATCTTCTCCACTAATGATAAGGTCTTCACAAGGGGCATCAATGATGATTTCTTCTTCGTTGTCGCTCATGACAACCTCCTAAAGGACTGCAGATTGGATCTTTTGTTCCTCCCCTGCCTCTTACAAAATAGGGTCTTCCTCGAGAAGGGATGAAGTGGAAAAAACATGTGGGAGAGGGGGCAGCCCTTGAGCTAGAATCGGATGATTCTCCTCCCTCCACTTGGTCAACAATTCATCAATATCAGGCATGTTCTAATAACTCTCTTAGAAATATGTAAGTGGGGTGTGTTCAGGCATGGAATGTGCTGTTTGGTCTAAACCGTCCACCACACATTGGCTGAGGAATTTCTTTTTAGACTCCAACTCTACAATTCTCCTACTCAGATCTTCCTGGAAAAGCTTTTCCTGGAGGTTGCCAGCATCATCATAGGCAGGCGTAGCTTCAGCTTCTTCAAGGTTTTGAGAAAAACCTTGCTTTTCTTCTTCCTCTTTGCTGCCCCATGATTCCACTATCTTCCCCCAATTCAGGATCTCTGAATTTGAATTCTGCTCCTATGAACAGGCAACAACTTTGTTCTCCACGAGGTCCTGAGGCTCTTCCGCAAGGTCTAGAAATTTTAACTCCCTTTCAAGGAGTAGCTTCATCCTAGCCTCTAAGTCTTCAATTTGTCTAGCTAGGTTTTCTTCGAAGAGTCTTTCTTGGAGGTGGCTAGCATGATCTTCTTCAAATCTCTGAGCTGGTCCTTGGCATTCCTGCCTCCAACTTGGAATTTGCACATCATGCTGGAAAACTTGGGGAGGCTGAGGAAGGTGAGGAAAACACTGTCGGTGCATTGGAGAAGCCTCTAAAAGAGGGACGTGCTAGCTGGTGGTATTATTTTCAATGGAAGATTCATGATCTAAAGAGTTGAAAAGATTGATCTCCATGGGAGGTTGCTCTGATACCCTCTGGTGTTGGAAAGCCAGGCACACGGGATTGGGAGCAGCGGTATTTCATGAGTTGGAGTGAGCAAGTGCAATTTGATAAAATGGATTTGGTGCAAAAGAGGGGGTTTTCTTCAGGGTAAGAGGGGGCACACAAGGCTGACTGCCTTGAAAAGATGGATTTCTCCATTTTGGTGCCTCTTCCTTCATGGATTGAATGGCTTGTGCTTGCCTAAACAAGCACTCCTCTTTATACATCAGCTCCTGCTGATACTTGTGCTGCTCTTCCAATCTATCGATTTCTTTTGTCTGCTTCTCAAATTCCAACGCCATCTCCCTTATAGTTGTAGAGCAACTGGGAGAGCTACTTGAGGGGATTCCATAAATATTTTGAGTCTGATCGATATTATATGAAGGAGAACAAAATCCATGATTTTGTGCAAAAGAAGTATACATATAAGAAGTGGATGATTCTTGGTGGCACCAGACTGCTTAACCAGCAGATTTATTTGGAGTCGCCAGATGCTGAAGAAAATTGATTTGTTGTAATAGGACCAGCATCAATCCTGAAACCTTACTGCATTGAAAAATATAGTCCCACCAGGCATGCCAAAACTGTTGACACACATGGTGTTGTATTGGTGGTTCCTCTACTATAGCAGGATTAGCAAGTAACTCTGCAAATTTTTTGATTAAAAACTTGGAGTCCCACCGGGCGTGCCAAAACTGTTGATGTTGTAAAGTGCACCCTACGGCAGGAAAATGGATTCCTGCCCTCTCCCCGCAACATGGAAACTCCTCTCTCGCCTATGGGACAATGAAGCAGGAGAGGAGAGTCTCTAGGTATGGTCTAGTTCCCTCTGATGTATCTTGCTTGTTTTAGACAGTGCAAAAATATAGATATATAGATATACTGGGGGGAATGAAAAGAGATAGAGAAAAAGCATGAAAACAAATAGCCTAATCTAAAAGAGGTGATACACCAAAAATAGGTTGAACTTCCACATCCACACTCAGGATTAGGGAAAAACATACATACACTCAGATCTGGTAGAAAAGACCAAGTCTCTGGGATGACAGGGAGGTTCTTATGGAAAGCACAAGAAACAGGGACTCACCAAGGTGCTGAGAAATACACACTATAAGTGACCTCACCTATTTTATACCTCAAAAATAGAACTCTACTCCTGGCAGCAGCAGACAGTGGCACTTTGTAGATTGCAGGTTTGATGGTGTTGAACTTGTGAGAGCATCAAGAGACAATGACTGGACACAGATTAACATCCAATGCATACACAGCAAGATCCATCCAAATAGAGGTAAAATTGTCTTTTATTGATTCAGGTGGAAAATTTGGAGAGTAGTGCTCTTTACAAAAGTGGGTAAGATTCTGATAAATGAACAAGTCTATATATTTATATCAGAAGATCCAAGAGAAGTTTCATTGGGAAGAGTGAAAAAACACTGTAGTTGATGTCATAATTCTGCCAATGCCATGCTTGTTGCCTCATTTTGCATGCTGGTCTTCTCCTCTGGTAGTTGGGCAGGTTTTTTCTCATGCACTGCAAGTGATTTTTACTGCCATCTGTTGTGGGCGATGAATTTTTTGCCCGCTGCATGTACTGCATATAGGATTTCTGCCGACGTCAGCCGATAACCTACCGACGGTGGCAGTTTTGCCAATGTTGGCTTGTTTAAGCTACCGACGATGGTAGTTTTGCTGACATCAGCCAATGTTAGTGGCCTCTTTTTCTCTACCAGCATTGTGGGTGGTGATTTTGCCACCCTCTGCATCACGTGTAGGCGGTCTCTTTTTACCTGCCCATGTTTTGGGCGGCGATTTTGTCGCCCTCTGCATTTTGTCTGCCCTCTTTTTTGCCTAAGTGTTAAACGCTCCATTTTTTCCCTTCTTCTTGTGAATGTTTGAAGACTCTGCCTCTTGCTACTATGAATGCCAATGAACTAGGACAATGATCCAATGCTCTGAAATGGAGCTGTCGAACCCTGAAGATGGACCTTGCAACCCGAAATGACTGGCCATGTAAAGCAGGTGTAGGAGGTGACCAAGATTTTGCCTGAGGGGCAAAATTGGGTCAACAGAACCAATTTCAGATGTTGAGGAAATCAACAGAGGCCAAAAGTGAATCCAAGAGATAGAACATCATAAATAATTTCTTTGAGGCACTTCTATTGATGGTTTTAAATTTTTTGGCCAAGAAAAATCTTATTAGGTCTCCAATGGGAGGGGTTAAATTTCATTCTAGCATGCAGTGGATGTAATATACCTAGACCTTACTTACATAAGTAGTAAAAGGGACACCAAAGGCTCTATTTAGCAATGTCATACCTATCCTAATTCCATCCCCAAATTGGACAATAGGAATCCCACCATTAGGGGACTTGAAAACATGGGAGGCTTGGATTAACCAAGGTGTGAGGATTGAATCTAGGTTTTGGGTATTTTTCCATTCTCTCAAGGATGGGAGATCATAATAAATAAAGGGGAGCTTGTAATAAGTTTCAAAGGCCATAGGGGTTATGAAACATCCTTCTTAGTGCTTCCCTCTTGAATGATCCATTCCCTATCTATTCTATAATCAACAAAAATGGGAGCAAGGAAGTTGATACAATGCATTACCTCTAGTTTGGCTACAATATGGTGAAGGCCTACCAGCTGAATTGAGACTAGGTCATTATATCTCTAGTACATAGAAAAATTCATCTTTTCCTCCTAGGAAATTTTTTGTAATTCCTCCACAAAGAATAATAACTTAGACTAGTTCTTGATTCCATGCACATTTAAGACTATCAAATCCATCTCTGTGTCCTTGAAGATCTTTCCTTCACTATCTAAATTTAGATAAAGATATACTTTTATTTTCATTTATTGCTTGACTTCTACCATTGATGACACAAAATTATACTTTCAATGTCACTAAGGTTTTCACTAGGGTACTTTCTTAATGATTTAGTTACACTATTTTGATTGCTTTATGATCAATTGAGATGACTTGGTTCTTATTTATAGAGGGCTTAGGGTTTTTTAACTTTAATGGTGGAAATATATAGCTCTTAATATTATATGTGACTTAGATTTTATGGGACCTTATTCTCATATCCTCTACATTTTTGATCTTAGGATATATTTCATTTTGATCTTCCATGCTTATGTGGAGCCTATGTGGCATGGCTCCATGTCTTTCAGATAAATTTCATAAATTCTAGCTGGAGACTAGTTATTACACTTCATAATCCTTCTTTATTTCACTCTAAAAATGTGAATCTAGGTCTTTACATTTCATTGGTCCTTTTATCCTTAAGTTTATTGGTTATGTCATGTGTCAATCTCGTGGGGCCTTTGGAAATTCTTTGGGCTTGTCGCACTGTTAGATCAAATCTAGTGAGCAAGTAATCACCATTAGATCTTTGTTGGGCCTAGATCATTAACTACATGCCTTATAATATTTTTATTTTCCATGCATAAATCTCATGAATCATTTGCTCGATGCACTATTAGATCAAATCTTGTGAATGAGCGATCATTGTTGGATCCTGTAAGATGCACACCTTTTAATTAGTTCCATGACTATATAAACTTTATACTTAAAAAATGATATTCTTAAAGTTATTTTATGTCAAGAAACACAAAATAACTTAGGTTAAGACCTTTTATGATAAGTTTTCCTATGTAAAAATACTAAGAATTCCTTGAAAGGGTCTAGAAATTCCACCTTTGCTTATGCTTTGAAAAGTTATCTAGGTTAAATTTGATGGGTTTGGTAATGTCAAATACATCCTCACAAATGTCAAATGATGGGAGAAAACTTGTCAAATTTAATAAAATGGAATTTCTTCAATCCAATGATTGAGTTTCATGCATCAAGATTTTAAGGTGACATTTGATGGGTTTGATAACATCAAATATGTCCTCATAGATGTCAAATTATGGGAGAAAACTTATCAAATTTAAGACAATGGAATTGCTTTGATTCAATGACTAAGTACCATACATCAAGATTTCAAAAGTTCTTGAGGATTTGGGATCGATGTGCACCATTGGATTAAAGCTTTTGAGGCAGTGAGGACCATCAAATCATAATTTTAGTGCTTAACAATGATTGGTTTCCCTTTCGGTGTTAGCTTTGCATTGTACTGTTGGATCAAAATCTATGATTAAGCAAGAAGTGTCAGATCTACAAAAGTGCATGAACTTTAAGTTAAGGCCTAATATGTATAAATTTTTATCCTAAGGTTTATACCTTTACAATTTGTTCACATTTACAAAAACAAATACACTTAAACCTTAATAAGAATTATTTAATCCAAAAGGGCTCTCAAGTTTTAAAATGGAAAAAGGTCCAAGTGTTGATTTTATATTAACATTTGGTCATGTTGAAAAACATAATCAAAGCTTAATATAAAGTTAGAATTAGGGTTGTTTAACTAAAAGAAAATAAAATTTATTTCTAGATTTTTCTTGCAAATGTTTGAATTCAAACCCCTAGGGTTTACTGCTTAGCAACCCTGGCCTTCTCCATGGAACCTACAACTAATCACCTTAAAGACAATTATTAGCAACATTATTCCATGAAACATAATCATAACTAGATACATCGAGGTTCATATATTTTTTAATTAAATTTCCATTAAAATTTAAGAGAGAAAAATCCTTTCACATTCAATCTAGAACATAGATGTTTTGAAACATTCACAAGGGTCCCCTTTTAGCAAAAGCAAAAAATGGAGTTATGTTGGTCTCAACAACTATTAATACCTCATACACATTAATTATGTTTAATATTTTTTAATATTTTTAGACATTACACCTATGCATTTATTTCATCAAATTCACTTCATCATTCATTATTATTAAAAACCCCTAACTTTTTGGCAAACATTTAACAAAATCACTTCTAGTTATGACAAAAATGCTTTCATTTTATGTAACATCATTGCAAATGAAATTTTTGTCATTTTTAGTGATATCACTACCCTATTCAATGATTTCACTGTAGTGATATTATCTTGACCCCAAAAATAAAACTACTTCTTTGAACTATGAAATTGCTATGATGTTTGATGAAATCATTGTTTGCCCCAACAAAATCACAAAAATCAATATTGATATCATAATTCTAAGAAAAATGATTTTTTTGTCACTTTTGAACCATAATACATGCTAAACAAATTCAAAAATTCCCAAAATTAAGAGACTTACTAGAGGCCCACTCCTCTCAAGTCTCTGAAAACATCTCACTCACTCCATGCAGTGCTCGTGGTGGGGAATGCAGTCCATTTCTCTTTGCTTGCCTTAAAGTCAAATTCTTTATAATCACTTCTTTAGCTCTAATTATCAAGATTATTTTCACAAATTATTTTCTAACCCCCCCTCAGCCCCTATTTATATTAAAACCCTAAACATCATTTCCTTTATTCTAACCCAATAATTGTTAGTT
>JARHVA010002936.1:1970000-2268005 GCA_037957365.1 Torreya grandis
TTCACTCTTGAAGGAAAATTCAAGGTATTTTATGACTACCACTTTGCTTTACTCAACCATTTTAGGAATAGGATGTAAATTAGCTTCCCCATTTTCCTTTTTCTTCTCTAGAGAATTCCATTAAGTTGGCTAAGGAAATTTAGGTCAAAAATCCTAACTTCTCCCTCATTCCCTTCCACCAAGGTCTCATCTTGAGATTATACCACTTTCATTTGGCCTTGTGTTCCCTAAATCAAATTAAAGTTAACATGTTATAAGTCTCCCCATCACACCCTTTTCTTTTTGTTAAAATTAAAGGTAATAAATCTATTGGGACCCATAAAATCTCCACTAAAACTCTGTTGGAGTGGCCCAAAATTGATTACTATAGCACCCCAATTGGGACCCCCTGATTCCAAGGCTAATTCCCCTAAGTTACCCTATGATAAGCTTGAGACACCTAGACAAGGGACTATGAAGGGGTATACTAAAATGGGATGGAAGGTTGTTGAGGAAGAATGCAATGTTAAGTCTAAAAAGGTTAAATCTATGAAGGAGGATCCTAGGAGAGCTAAAAAATCAAGGAAAGTTTTGGACCTGGATCCTAATCTAGTTGAGAATGAGGCTAGGGGTAGTGTGGGTGTTTTTAGGTCCAATTATATTACTGAAATCCCATCCCTAAACCCTCAAGGCATTGTCATCTCTAATGAATCCAAATTTTTTGAAGACATTCCTGAGGCTAGTGAAGATGGGACTCCCTCAAACTCAGAGCAAGAAGCTAAGGTAAAGAGCCATTTACCTAAAATGAATGAGCCCTAATCAGATGAGATGGAAGAGGATGTTGTAAAGGCCTGAGGCTAGGAAAATAAAGGTATATCTCACTGTGTGTCATGATGGTATAGGAAGTCATGACAATCAAGGACAAAATGGATAAAATGCATAAAAAATGGAGAGTAATGGTTGAATATGCCACCAAGTCTCTTCATCATGTGGCTTTCATGTTTGTTGTAATTAAGAATTTTCATAATAAGCTAAGGGTTTTGGGTGTGAATATTATTGGTTACTATAAGGAAATCATTGAGTTCCTATACAAATATGGGACTATCGATATCCCATAGTTGCTTTATTGGTTCTATGTGTTAGCCTATGTTTTTTCATTCTTGTTTTTTGTTGTAGTGCTATGTATGTATTTTTAGTATGCTATTTGTGTGTTATTTTTGCCTCATTGGAGGACTTTTTAGCATGTGGAGTGGTTTTATATAGGGCCCAATACCCTCTTTTCCTACTTTTATAATAAAAAATATAGACATACATACAGACATACACACACACACACACACACACACACACACACACACACACACACACACACACACACACACACACACACACACACACACACACACACACACACACACACACACACACACACACACACACACACACACACACACACACACACACACACACACACACACACACACACACACACATGCCCTATTCACATATATACATAGGTCATATATGAATATATATGTACCTTGCATCTATATTATTCCTAAATACCCAAACTCTATATGAAAAAATATAACAATTATATTCATAGTTTATCCATCAAAATTTACATAGTTCATTATCAAGCCAATAGCCCACACATTGAATTTATAATGTATTTATAAATTTGAAAAATTAATATGAATATTACTCAATGTAAACTATTTTAAAACCTTTTAACTTAGACCTAGTTAATATATAGAAATATAGACTTGTATATATTCATATATCCATATATGTATATAGGCACATGCCTATCAAGTCATTTATATATTTTTGAGTTCATAGTATATACATATTTAAAATATATCACACCTAGGTATATATATCTAAATATTTAAAAGTTAGGTATGTGTATATATACTACAATATCATTTGCATAGGGTTTTGATTTAAACTAGGGCATTGTATTTCCATGAATTTAAATCCATGATACCCTAATGACTTAACACCCAAAATAAACTAGTTTGAAGTCTTGGGGATTAATAAGGTCTTTTGGATTGGTTATGTGGATTATCAAGCCATCCATAGGGCTAATTCTATGTTCTATTTCAAATTTACATCCATTTCTAAACCCTATTAATTCATATCATATATAGTAATTATGCAAGTAATTGAAAGCAATTACTTCACCAACCTTGTAATTAGTTTTCAAATCTAAGACAAGGTGAACTTGTATACTTTTCCTCCTTTCTCTATATTTACCATATCTTCCTCATCATAACCCATTTTATTTTTAGCTCTCTTTTATTCTAAACTACATCACCCATTGAGCTTTACATGAAAATTTCCCCAACTCATAGTTACCATGAAAATTTTGTGCTTTTCTAGTTTAAAATTGACTTGAAACCAATTAACTACCATTAACCATGATTAATAAATACCTAATTCAAAACTTTTTTTAATTATTGAATCATTAAAATATTCATTTCAAAATTGTGCATGTTAACCTATGTTTCATGACCATGTGTTCCACTCCAAAGTCCACTTTTAATCATTTACAAAATTATAAAAATAATTTAAAATCTTAATGTAGTATATGCATGACAAAAAAATTAGGCTTACATCTTAGGTTAGTATTTTAGGATAATTAAATCTCATTAAATATAAAATAAAGGTAATCATCTCCTTTAAAAATATCAATTATCTTCATATGTCAAAATGATAGACCAATCAATTATTAATTTTAACAAGATAATAATTTGTGTAATTATTAGTGTATAAAATTTATCTAAGTCTTACATTATTTTAATAGCTTTGCATACACTGATATTCTCACATTTAAATAATAGAAAGCTTAGGATTTTAAAACAATGTAAAGACATTTTGCTAGTCTATATATAATTGTATTTAGATATCATCTATTAGTTTTATGTTCTCAAAAATCATAAATAAACATAAGTAACCTTATAGAATCATACTAAAACATTAATCACTAAGTCTACATATAATATAAAAAATGCAATCACATACAATATTTATTCCATATCTATGTACTAAAATTTAAAACATGCAAACTCTAATGTCTAACTGCAATTAAATTCCTAAATCATCTTTCACCATCTTTATATACATCACCCTCTATGATGATGCTCACCCTTCATCATGCTCTAATGGATGAACTCTCCTACATCCAACTCATGATAAGAAGGTAGTTACTCAAATACATCATGATATATATATATATATATATATATATATATATATATATATATATATATATATATATATATATATATATATATCATAAAACAATTCTATAACAACAAATGTAACATAATCATTATGTACAAAATTCATAATTAACCAGCTCATAATAATGAAATCATTAAATCTAAGTAACATAAATCTATCCCATAACAATATATGAATTAAAAGTAAAAAAATAATTTAACAACCATAATAATCCACACATAATTAGGTAAATTAGCTTAGTGATAAAATCTAGATGTAATAACCTTTCCCCCTAAAGTTGGTCATCATCCTGATGACACATTTAAATAATAGTCTGAATAATAAATAGAATTTAACAAAAAAATAACATAGTATCTATCATCAAATCAAGTAAATAAATGTGTAAATATCCTATAGAACTCATCATAGTCCTCCCAATTAGTAATATCCTTAGAGTATTGGCACAACAAGATCTTGCACTATGACACTTATCTATTACACAAATGAAGTTTGTGAGTGTCAATTACTCTAATTGGTTTTATCATGACCACCCCAATATATATAACCTATAAAGCATTCCAATCCAACACATGTGAAGGATCAACTATATCCTTTTTATGATAAGATACATGGAAGACATTATGCAATAGTGCTAAGAATAGTGGCATTGTAAGCCTATATGCTACAAGATTGATCACTTCTAAATACTAAAAGGGTCCCATATATCTTGGTGAAATTTTTATTGACTTCTCAGATTTTATCAAACTCTTTTGTGCCTTAACCTACAAAAATATTTTATCACCTATTAAAAAATGCCTAGCTATTATTTTCAAATTAATATAGATCTGTTACCAATCATTGGAATCAACCAATCTCTACCTGATTGTCCTAAATTTCTCCTCCATTTATGAAATCATCTCAAGTCTAAAGAGTACCATATCTTCGAACCTATCCCAATTGACTAGTGTCCTGCACCTTCTCCCATAGAGTGCTTTAAATGATTCCATATTCAAAATAGATTGGTATGAGTTATTACATGCAAACTCAACCAATAGAAGGTACTATTCCCATTTGTATTGATGATATATTTAATAAATATGAATAAGATCATATAACACTTTATTAAGTCACTTAGTTTGACCATCAATCTATTGATGATATGCAATGCTAAAATTTATTTCCATACCCAAAGCTGAATTTAGAGTTAAACAAACTCTAGAAATCATTATCAGATCATGATTTGATATGATATTCTCTATAAAACTATGGAATTGATACACTTATTTCATGAATCTCTTCACAATATTTGGTGTATCATTTGTCAAATTGCCTAGTATATAATATGTTACCTTGGTAGTTTATCAACTATAACCAAGATCATGTCATGCATGTTCTATGATAATGATAATCCTTAGATAAATTCCATACTAATCACCTACAACTTCCACTTTGGTATGTCATTTAGATATAGTAATCTAGCTAGATGCGCATGTTCAAATTTTAGTCACTAACATTCCAAACATTGTGACACAAAGTCTATTGCATATTTATAGATTCCCTTCCATAAATAAAGTGGTCTAATCTCTATCATTATATTGGTTACTCTTAGATGTCCTGAATATGGGGTGTTGTGTATTTCCTTTAGCATTGTGCTCCTCATATTCTCCTAATATATCACATACATCCTTCCATTATATCATAAAAGACCATCACTCTCTAATTTTTATCCTTTATACCTAGGATTCTGATCATTCTCAAACAAAGATTTCCTAACCTAATCATAAAATTCATCTCCTAACAATAATTCAATCACTTGATCCATACAATTACTCTAGATAGTATCCATAACTTATATGTACCTTTTACAACTTAAGGCAACATTTAATTTATTCTCTTTGCCTTTGATGTAATTGATATCAAAGTCATAGTTAGGAAAAAACTCTAACCAATGCCTTTAATGAACATTTAAATTTGGTTATGTAAATATGTATTTGAGTCCCAAGTTATCATTCTTGAGCTCAATTGATTTTCCCCACAAATAATATCTCCAGACTTAAAAATCATGAATAATTACTACAAGTTCAAGATCACAAGGGGGCATAATTCACCTCATAATGCCTTAACTTCCTTGACTCATAAGATACTACTATAACATCTTATATATAGATTCCTCCTAGTTCATCCCCAAACACATCTATTATCACTCAAAATTGGACATTAGGATTAGGAACTCTTAATAATAGTGCTAAAGTAAAACTTCTTTTCAATTCTTGAAAATCTACTTCACACTTATTTGACCAAATAAAACTTTAATTATTACATTGAAGAGAGGTAATTAGATTAGATATATTATAAAAATTTGAGATGAATTTCCTATAATTACCTATTAATCCCATGAAAATTCTTACCTCATGGACATTCCTTTGTGTCAACCACTAAAAAATGGCTCTTATCTTATCTATATCAAAATATATTCTATCTATTGAGACAATATGTCATAGATATTGCACTTTATTTTGTAAAAAGTGCACACTTGGACAATTTTCCATACAGCCTGTGCTTTCACAGACATTTCAGAACTAGTTCTAGATGTTGAAAATACTCTTCTTCATCCTTGGAATATATAAGAATGTCATCTAAAAAGACCAAAAAAAGATGATCTAGTTAATATATGAACACATTATTTATGAGATTCATGAATGTTGTAGGTGCATTCATCAACCCAAATGGTAACATTGTAAACTCACAATGCCCATGGTAAGTTATAAATGCCATCTTTGGAATGTCCCCATAGTTTATTCTTAACTAATGATATCCAACTCTAAGATCTATATTATAAAATGTTGTTGGTTCTCGTACTTGATCAAAAATATCATCTATTCATGGTAACGGATACCTATTCTTGATGGTCACTTTATTCAACATTTTATAGTCAATGCAACGTCAAAGAGTGCCATCTTTATTATTAATGAAGATAAATTGTGCACTCCATGGTGACACACTTGGTCTAATCAACCCTTTGGATAATAATTAATAAATATAGGCCTTCAATTAGACTAATTTAGTGATTATCATTTTATACAGTGCCTTAGACTAAGGTTTCGATCCCAGTTTGATATCTATAGAGAAGTCAAACTCCTGTTTAGGAGGAAATCCTAGAAATTTCTCTATAAATACATCATGAAAATTTCTAAGAAAAGGAAAATCTTCAATTGATGGTTCCTTAGTTTACTCCATTTCAGTTAGCTTGATGATAAATGATTGACATCCTTTACCTTGGGCTTTCCTGAATTGCATTGTAGAAATCTACCTAAGCCTTAACTCCCTTTTCTCACCTTAAATTAGTATCTAATTTCTAGAATCATCAAGACACTCTACCCTATTTATATAAAATTCATCTTTGGATATATGCTTTATGATCTAATTGACTCCTAGGATCACATCATATGACCCTAGTGGTGTTACATAAAGATATATAATCATTATGAATTCTAGGAATCTAATTTTTGATGCAACTAAACACTTATCAACTTAGACTTTAGAATAATTCTCATATTGTACCAAACATGCATTTCCCATTACACCTGCTTTATTAGACAATTTATTTATAATTCTAGGAGCTATAAAACATTTTGTAGCCCCTACATCTATGAAAATGAAAACTAGATGTTTAAAGAAAATACTTGATAGTTCTATGGGTGAAGCTTAGAATTTGGCCTACCAATTATCAACTACTAAATGAATGCATTGATAAAAAGTTCATTCCTAAGGGTAAAAACCTTTGATCCTTAACCTATCTTGTACACATTCATGTGTAAAATGGTCACCTCCATAGATGAATCAACCTCTAGGTAGTCCCTTCTTTTCAAACTGTTAGTTTCTATTGAAGCTAACTTTCGAACCATTACCTAATTTTTTTGCTATCTGAACTACTATTGAATCCAGTTTTATGACTCTTGAATTTAATCTTAGAGTTTCCACTCCTCTACTTCTAGTTCTTCTTTTTGAAATTTGGTTTAGAACTTCCAAACTTTTTCTTAAACCTGTCTCTGACCTGAGCAAGAGATTTCAACTTTTGCTCCTATTTGACTACTTTCTCAAAGACTTGGTCCATGGTAGATGGTACATGAATATCTACTTATTCACCAATCAGGGGTTTTAATTCCATGATGAACTTCCTAATCTTAAACCTCTCATCTACTTGATAATGAAGTATATATTTCAAAATCTTGATGAATTATTCTCAATACTCATTCATCGACAAGTCTCCTTGTTTTATATTTTAAAAATCTATAATTTTTTAATCAAAATATAATTTTGGAAGCCTTGTGATCTAAATAGTGTTATAAACTGCTCCCAAGTATTGTTGGTTGAATTTAAATTTATTTCTAGCTTCTTGTTGGCCCACCACATATTTTCTTCTCTAGCCAATTGATAAGCTCCCCAAATGGCTTTGGTGACCTTAGAGTAGTTTTGAATCTCAAAATACTTATCAATTTTAGTCAACCATGTTTCATATCCATCTCCCATAATGGTTCCATCTAACTTAGGTGGATTCACCTTTTTCAAATCCTTAGTCAATTCTACAACTACACATGCTTTCTTATCTTGAGTCACTTCCTCATGTCTCTACTCTTGAGGAATTTCCTAATCATCAAGATGCTCTTGAGGTGAATCCTAATGGTATTACTCCTAATTTATATGAATTTCATACTCTAGGGCTACTATTTTGTCCCTAGTCTCATCCATGGTTACAAGAATTTGATCTAACTTTGTTTCCTATTCAATGGAAAATTAGTTAGGATCAAACAAAAGGTTTATTATCATTAACATTCAAAGTACTTTCACTCGATGCTCTTTTTATCAAAATTATTCTTTATGATTCAAAATAATATTAAAACATTGGTGGACTCATTAATTCCTAGAGTTTGAACCTATCTCTGATACCACAATGTAACATCACCATAGGGATTTACTAGAATAATGTAGTAATCATTTTCTTAAAATTTACTCAACACTTATTCTTTCATTAGATTACAACATGAGAATATAATTAGTGACCTTAACATATTAACTAAGTATATTAAACATAATTAAACATATAATAATAATAGTTATTAATCACTAGCATCTTATGTAACATAATATAACTACATAAAGAAAGTAATTAAATTAAAATCTATCCATGACTAGTACAATAATATAACCATTATTTTCAATGAATAATAATAAATAAATTACATTTATAATAGTAATTATGCCTCAACATAAACATAATAATAGATACAATTCTCCATAGAGCTCAAGTCACTCTAACTCCTATATCTCTAATAATATCAAGTGTAATCTCCAAGTAAGTACTAAAATGGGAGGGAGAACATCATCTAAGTGATTTTCCACAACAACCATAGACCATCAATCCCTCACACAATCCCAAAAATAGGTAATGGACCTCCCTTATTGATGGGTATATATTGATGGAGATCATTGTTCGATCACTTTTCCACACCAACCATGGACCATAAATCATTCTGCACAATCCCCCAAATAGGGGATGTTTGTCCCTCATGGGTGGGTATATAGTAATGGTGCAGGAATATAGAGAGACATTATAGTACAAGGGTGTTGTAATATTTTTAATAAATGATGTGTGCCATAAAAAAATGTATTCTAACATTGTATCCCATAAGCATGAAAACCATACATATGAAATTACAATGTCTATCTAAACATTACTCTAGCCAAAGTTTTCAAATAACTTTTTTTCCTTACCTAATGAACCATACCACTTTCAATGTGGAAATGCCATGATTATTGAAGAAACCACTAGTATTAAATATGGTAATACATCTTGTCCTCTACCTATCACAATTTCTTGAGAAATCTCACCTTCTAAATGTGAAAATTTTATTTTATTCTTTGACAAATATTGTGAGTCTTTTGCTTGGTCCTACAAGGACATGCCTAGAATTTAACCTAGCATTGTGGTGCATAACATCATTACATATCTTGATGCCCAACATGTGCATCAAAAACAAAGAAAATTTCTACCTAAAGTTTCTTCTCTATGTCACAAGGAAATCATCAAACTAATCAATGCTAAATTCATTAAACCCATGGAATATTTTGAATGGGTTTCTAAAATTATTCCCATTTAGAAGAAAGTCACTATGATCATTCACATTTTTATTGATTTTTGTAATCTTAATCTTACTTGTCCTAAGGATAAATTCCTTTTGCCTTCAAAAGATGCCATTGTTGATTCCATGACTAGTTTAAAATGTTATCTCTTATGGATGGTTTCTTAGGATACAATTAGATTCATATTGCCCCTAGGGACCAACATAAAACTAATTTCACCATAAAATGGGGCACCTATTTCTATTTCAAAATTCCCTTCATCCTTAAAAATGCCAGAGCCATTTACCAATGAGAAATGACTCACATCTTTTATGATCACATTTACAAAATTGTTGAAACCTATGTGGATGAAATTATTGGTAAACCTAAACATCATATGAATCATCTTTCCAATATTTCTATCATCTTTGACCATATCCTTAACTATAAAGTTATACTTAATTCTTAAAAATGTATCTTTGGAGTCACATCTAGAAAAATTTTAGGATTCTTAGTCTCTCTCTATGGCATTGATGTTGACCCTACCCAAATTAGTGATATCATCAACATGAATATTCCTAATTTTATTCCCAACATTAATACTTATTTAGGAAAACTTGGGGAAATTAGATGATTCATCCTTGAAATGGCTTATCCATCCACTCCATAAA
The DNA here is from genome assembly GCA_037957365.1 of Torreya grandis. NCBI lineage: Eukaryota > Viridiplantae > Streptophyta > Pinopsida > Cupressales > Taxaceae > Torreya > Torreya grandis. Next base: position 1,979,999 of record JARHVA010002936.1, read on the forward strand.
TGGTAACATAGTCTTCTTAATGGTTTCTTTATCTTCCTGCATGTTTTCTTATTTTTTTCACCCCTTTGGTTTTTTTTGAGTTACTTCATAAGACCATGGATAAGACCTAGAATTCCTCACAAAACCACCATCTTTTACTTATTTTTCTCACACTTTTTGCTCACCAATTTTATTTTCATACCCTTTGGGTGTTTTTTCTTTTGTGAGTTTCTTTGTAAGACCACAAATAGGACTCGACAACCCTCACAAAACTACCATCTCTTTGCTTTATCTTTTCCTTATTTTTTTAAGTTACAGTGTAAGATAATGGATAGGACCTAGCCCTCCTCATAAAATTACCACCTTTTTATCTTCCTTTTACATCCTTGTTCTCAAACTTTAGCTTTTTCTTATTTTTATAGATGAAATCTACATAACAATCTATGTTAGTATGTTTTCCTCCATTTCCCTCATTCTCATGATAAGAAATCACACTTTACTACCATTGTATCCCTTTTTTCCATTTGTCACATTTTTTTTTAATTTGAAGTAATTCAAATTATTCCATATGTCACTCATCTTTATTTCCCCTTTATTTCACTCCACATTAGATAAAACAAGGTCAAAGTCAAGATAACACTTATATTTCACCTAGATTTATGAGACTCTTAGACCCCATGCTCTTTGAAGTTTATCTCTCTTAGTAACCTTGTCCTAAGTATTCAAATGAAATTCATCTTTATCAGTTGTGTTTGGTCTTCCAAATATGTACGGAGGAGGAATAGAAAAATCCATCAAGAAAGTTAAAGGCAAATTATTTGAATCAAAAGGCAATGATACCTAAAAGGCAACATACAAATCTCAAAAGTTAAATTCACACCAAAAGATGTGATTATAAGCACATCTCTAATCTCTAATCAAATATCAAACTCCGCAGTTGGCCTCACATAGAGCTGAGGTCCTTTAGGGTGTGGTAGGCTAGTAGATTGGAATAGGGGATTTTAACAAACTCTATAGTGATACTTGCTTTCTCACATAAGTACCCAATATTTGTAGTTAATTGATAGCTCTATAAGGATTCTTAAGGAATAGGGAACACATTGTGGGAAGGTAGGTCCATTTTACTTTTCATGCATATGCCTTCATAGGATGATCTATATACTTCATTTGTTGACCTAAGACTTGTGTGCCTAGGAGAAATCCTTAAGATCGAAATTCCTCTTATTTTGACAAACCTAATTTGAGTGTCATGAATTTGATAAAGAGTTCCTCTACCTTGGTTTTTCCTTCATTCTCCCCTCCACCCATTTCATTTTCCCCCTTTATATGTAAATTGTGATTCTAAATCTATTTTCCCTTCTTCTTTAAATTCCTTATTCATCTTTTAAAAACAAGTTAGCACTATTTTGTTTCAGTTTTATCTATCCTTAAGAGCAAAAAAAAATATTTGAATAACTTTGGATTCTTATTTATTTACACCATGATTTTACATTTATAAAATTATTTTACTTTTATTTTACCATTTTTCATTATTTTACTATCCTACTATTATGGACACATGAGTTTGTACCCTTTTTCCATTATTGAGTGATGTTGGCTTATTGCTTCTCACCCGACAATGTTGTTTTCCCTTTTATGACCTTTTTACATTATTGAGTGAGATAAGGATTGTTACTCCTCACTCATCAATGTCATTTTACTATTTTATTTATTCTTTTACCATTGATTTGTTTTATTACCATCCTTTTGACATGTATCCTTGGTTTGACTTGGTGGTTTTGACTTTCTTACTTAAGCATAGTTTATTTAAGTTTTTTAGTCTTTAGTAGGCTTGGATTTTCAATTACCTAATTTAATCTTATTGTTTGACCTGGTCATTTAGTCTAACATAGAACTTATCACCTCAACTTTCCAAATTTCCCAAGAACATCCCATCCTTATAACACCATCTCTCTTGACTTTTTCTGTGTTTTTTTTTCTCTTTAGTTTTGTATTCTTGGGTTTGTCTAAATAAGTCTTTGTGCCCTACATAATTAAAAATAACAACATAGTAGACAATCATCCAATGATCAAGGTAATTCAAGGTACACATTAGTTATTTACTTTTAGTCATTTACTTTTAGTTATTTTTGGTTTAAATAACTGTAAATTTTTTAGCATCAATGTTATGTGTCCCTATGTTCTTTCTCAAAGTGCCATCCCCTATTTCACCTTAGTAAAACATGATGAGCTTCAAGTTGGAAATATGTATACACATAATATTTTCAATTTTTTTCAAATATTGATTATTTACATCTTCCAGGAACCCATCGAGACTTAATCTCTCTAAGTGTATGCCCAAAGGGGTACATTAGGAAAGGGGTGGACAGACCTTTAGTGATTCATAGGATTATTTTACCGTATTTCCATATTATTACCAATCTAACCAGCTCTTAAAACCATTCCCTAATATATTAATCCTCCCTTGCACACTCCTCCAATCTTTTTCCTTTTTCCATCCTCATTTTCTTACCTTAATTACCTTTTGGATAGTCAACTCTACTAGGTCAAACTTGTAAATTTTAGTGGCATTTTTCACTTTTTGGGTTTGTTAGCCCTTTGACCAACCTAGCTCAAACCTAGTGAATTGTCCTTAAAAACATATAGGGTTGACCCTATATAGTTGACATTTTTGAGAGGATTTAGGGAAAGATATACGTATAAATACAAGATCATTTTTTCATTATTTCAATATGCAATCAAGAGTTATTATTTGCTCATGCTTATTCATAATTTTATCTTCCACCACTCTACTTGAAGAGTCTTATCTTAGGGTTTATACTTGGATAATAATTTTTTTGGATAAGTCTTGGATTTTTTGGCCTTTCTTAATGATCCTTACAAACTACAATAACCTCTTATGAATTCCTTTTGGCCAAGGGAGAGATTTAGTCTCAATGGGTTCACATTTAGGTAAGTATATTCTAACTTTATTCTCCTCTCTTTAGTACATATAAGTAGCATAAGTGTTGGATCGAATAATATTACTCTTCATATTCCATGTATTAGGGTTTTAATCATACTTGGATTAGTTGAGATTCTATTATACATGTTTTGATTTCTTTACTAACCCCTCTTTGTGCCACAATATTTGGTGTGCACTAGATTAGGTTTACTTTATTATTATTAGAATAGAGTGAACATTAAACCTAGGACTCTTTTAGGGTTATTGCATGATTATTTTAGATTAGAGGATTTGAAACCCTCCTTAGCATAGTGTATTGTGATAAGTATTCCCATAATTAGGTCTAGAGGATCCCCATATTGGTCATGCTCTTACTTAACAAATGTATTCCCAATTGGAAGTGTAGGTAAGCTATATCTTATCTGAGTTAAGATCAATTTATAGACATGATTCATTTATGATTGCATATACCAAGAGTGGACACATCTAAATATCAAATGAGTAGATGATAACCATACTTCAAATACTCAAATAAGTCATCACCTAATAAGAAAACATTTTGGAATGGTGTGCTTGGAGAGTTAACTCCTTACTTGATGGAACTACTTCTCTCAATCTAAAATAAATCACCTTCAAGTAAAGAATAACCTAAATTGATGATATCATACAATTCCATTGATGGTTATCACCAAGCTCAAGTATAATTAGACTTTATTTTAGTTGAATAGTAGAAGATGTAGGAGAAAAAATATCATAGTCTAAAATATCACATTCTTGATCATGATCATGAGGCTACAAATCATATTTTTCTATCTTTGATTGGTCATTTGATGTTGTTTCATATTCAACATCAACTTGATGATTTAGCATGCTCTAAAATTTAACTTGTTCCTCATCTTCATTAGCTAGTCTTTAGTTGTCTATTTTAACTATTGTAAGTTATTGTGGACTATCATGATGAATGGTAGATAACATGTGACAAAGGAATTCTTGGGAACCATATTCTTGTTTTTTAACTAAAATATATTTCTCTTTTGTTTCATCTTACATCCTAACAACCTATTGAAATTCATCTTCTTTTTCATTATGAAAGATTAAATCTTGCCTATATTTTCCAAGGGGTGTCTAAATAATTATCTCCTCTTCTTGATCACTCAACTCAATCTCATCACCTATCACTTTAGATAAATATTATTCATTTATCTCACAAAGGAGAGGCTCCCTCTCAAGAATATGCATGTTAGACCCTTAAAAATGCTCAAGAAGATGAGATAAATCTACTGGTGTTGTCATAAATGCTTCATCATGTTAATTATGCTACTTAACTTTTACAACCATCACTTACTCTCTCTCTATTACATGTATCCTTGAATAGACTTCCATGAGGGGAAGGCCTTGGGCACTTACAAATAGAGGGATGGGGGTTGAATTATTTTAGTCTTGTTCTTGACTTCAACACTTGGGATTATGCTTGACTACTGCAATCATTCCAAGTTGGAAACTTGATTTTAGGATCCTCTTGAATTGAAGGTATTATAGCTTGGGGCATGATTGGAAAAAATTCTTATTGAGATGGAATTGAAATCCATGGTAGTGGCATGGGACAGTAGGAAGTAATGACTCTTGAGATTGTTTACATGTTTTTTCTTATCTCAAGGCTAAACTTTCATCATAAATTATTTGGTCCATCCTCTTCATCTCCTCTAACTCATCATAAAAATTATGTGTGTCTTGGAAGGGTGGTTGATCTTTGAACTGATATGGATCATATGGAGGATAATAAGGTTCATGTGGGGTGTCATAGGGTTGGTGTGAGCCACCATACTACTGATAAGGTTCTATATGGGGTTAGTAAGGCTCATCATATGGTTGATATAGGTAAATTTAGGGTGAATAAAGGTCATAATAAGATGGATAGGGATCGTAATGGAATGGGGATGGATCATAAGGTTGTTGATAAGGTAGTGAATGACAATAATATACCCAATATGTAGCCATAACTTACCATAAGACACATGAAAAATAATGAATTATGAATAAAATATACTCATAACCTTGAGATTATGACCAAGATGAGTGATTGAAGCTATTTTTTAAGATCAAAAATGTTGATGTGAATGATCCAATGCTTGAATTCAGTCCCAATGAGTGTGTAAAAACTATTATCAACCCAATTCTTCTTAAGGATTATTCATAAAGGAGATAAAACCAAACTAAATATAAATTACTAAATATATAATCTCTCTAATACCCCTTCCTTTGCCCAAAATTATAGATCTTGATATTATCTCACATGGTCTTACCATTTAAAAAGCTGAAGGGCTCTCTTGAGCTACAAAAAAGTTTAATTGATGAAGAGAACTAGTTTGAGCCTGTATGGAACCTTTTTACCATGAATATTATCTATAACACCTGTCATGAAACCTTCTTCAAATTCTTGGCCTCTATTATACATAAAAGTCCATAAAAGTTTGTACTTACTTCATAAAACACATGAAAATACACTTTCTTTTACATTTCTTTCACACTTTAAACTTTGAACCACCAATTTATAAAAACATGAGGAAGAGTACAAGATAATATGGAGATTATAATAAGTAATAAGTCTTTTGAGATTAAAATGGGGGCATATTTTATACATGGGACCTCTTTAGAAGCCAAACAATGCTTTAGACTTGCATGAGGATATACTTCTAAAGCATAACACATTTGACTTAAATCAATGACATGAATATGAAAGTTATTAAAGGTATTATAAATGATTTACTAGAATTTTGAATAAAAATTTATCATTTAAAGACCTAAAACCTCTCTTTTATGCAATATACAAAGCTTCATAAGGAGAATTATCAATCATTACCATGAAGAATACCTTATAGCCTTCCTAAAAAGCTTGAATGATGATTTTATATGTCTTCAACACACTTTATAATATTATATTTTGTTTCATACCTGAATATACTAAATATACCAAAGAAACTCATGATGATTCATTAGCTACCATCTTTGTCATTTTCATTAAGGTACTTTAGATCATAAGACCACTTGAATTCTTTGCCAAAGACATTCATAAATTATAAAACATCATGATGATGCTTGAAACCAATTTAAATGGAAACATGACAATGAAAAGACACTAAAACACATTCCTTTCATCTAATAGTAAATTAACACTATGAGGATCAAGCACATCACCTAAGGATCTAAGACATCTAGGAGATATGGAGATCACAAACAGACTCAATGACATCTCTAAGAGTGTTTGAATGACTTCACTAAGTAAATAAAAGGCATCATGCTTTAGGATACCACCCTATATATGCTTAATTACATGCCATAAAAAAAATTAGTTGTAGGGGTTGGCATTTGGCCTTGGCAGCTAAAATTACCAAAATTAGGGTCATAAATGTGACTAGATAAATGGTGATAGGCATTTAATAAATGGTAATACTAGGAAATATAAAAAAAATTATAATGCCACCATAATAATTAATTACATGTCAATAATTAGATATTTATCCACATTTAAATCATTATATAGGATAGGATGGAATCAAGGTTCTTCAAGTACTAATTCTTGCATTCCATACCCATAATTTAATGTAAAATAAGTGTAAAAAAGATCTCAATTTTTTAAACCTTCCTACTATGTTGTAGCCAAAATTTAGCATGATAAGGAACAAACAAATTCAACCTTTTTTATTTCAAAACAAACTCAACAAGTGTGATGAGTATACAAATATTTACAACAAACATAGATCCACCACATGCCTAGAATGACTATAAAACTTGAAGAGGAACAAAAATGTCATAATTAATACATTGAAATTTGTCATGCACATTACTATTCCCACATATTTTAATTAGATGAACAACCTCAAGGATTATTAATCAATATGCATAATAAAATAAACAAAATGGAAACTTCAATACAAAGGATGGATAATAAATCCAAGTCAATAAGTAATGTAATGAACCTCCCAATTACTTTAACTAGGATTATCACACATAGACGAAAGATTGGGGGTTTTAACCACATTGGCCTACATTTTTTTAATTTGGATAAAATTTCATAGTAAAATAATTGGCTTCATGTCACAATAAGCTTAAAGAATCAATCACTAATAAATATGGGGTTTTATTGTATGATAGTTGTGGATCATCAAGACATCCATTACATGATGCACTAGTGCAAAATGAACTACGGGAAAAATGTAAATGGCGTACAGATAAATTTGTCCATTATAAAGTAATTAATGCTAATATTACAAATATTTCATTTAAGAAATAACCACCAATCCTATACTTTCAACTACATAATGCTTAGAGTGATAAAAAGTATCATACCCTATTTGAATTTGCTTTCATGCTAATATAAATAAGGTTATTCAACATTCTATCTATAATATTCCTCTGAGTGTGACACATTAATGATAATATAGATGTAATTTTTATCAAATTGGAAACACCATTATGGACATTTTACACATTTTATTTGCCACATATCATGGACACCTATAGAAATTCCCAAGAGGGATCAAGTATATCCACTCCTTACCTTATTAATGAATTCTAATACTTCAAAGCCTTTATGGAGACACACTTGTTGGATGGAAACCATAAGATAGTGAGTATTATAAAACTTAATATTTTTAGGTTACATGTTGTGGATGGGATACTAGTGATGGGATATATAGTAACAATAAAGGATCTACAATGGTCTTGTCCAATCCCAACTTTGTGCACAAAATAAAATGGTGACCTAAACTTTATGAAAGATAAACCTCCTCTAGCATCTTTTAGAGAAATTAAAGAGATGGAAGATATAGAAGAGGTACTAAAATCATATATTGAACATTTGGGAAATAATGCATTTAGTGCAGGTAGAGAATATTAGCTTCCAAAGATAACTTACTGGGAAAATGATTTTCTATGCTTTGGAAGATAATTTGTAAATTTTAGTAAGATGTCATATGATGATTTTTAGCCATATACAATCCAAGACAAATACATGTACGACCAAATATTAATCATAGTTGATAATTTTTAGAGGGAAGATAACATTAATCAAAATATCCCAACCAATAATGATATTTATGTTGCTAGGCATATTTTGTTTCTAGTTAAGTGTACTTTAATTTTGGGTGAAACATGGTTTACTTATTACTAAAGCATGGATTCTTTATGGTTGGCTGTGATTGATTTTAGAGAGGACACTAAGTGATCTAAATGGAAAAAAATTGAATGCTTCTACAAAATCGCTAAAAATATTAATATAAACTTTTAAAATCATATAAGTTTAGGACAAGTATTTTTTTTAATTAAATATTAGTATTATTAATATTTTAAAGTTTATTATTTCATAAACTTATAAAATAATTATTTAATTTCTTTAAATAAACTTGGGAATGATTTAGTTTTGTAACTTCTGAATAGGTGGTATTTTGCACAAAATGTTTCATGAGTGTCCATATTTTTTATTCGATCATAGGTATGGTTAAATTTTGTTGTAAGACATTATAAATTATATTTTAATTATTTTTTATGTTTTAATGGTTTATAAATAAGGCCATAATGGCTAGTATATAGTATTTTTTGTTACCTAATTCTAAAAAATTCACAAGAAATAACTAAAATTTATGGTGTCATAAGATATTATTTATGATCTTAGGAATATTGACAAGATTTTGATAGATAAATAATAGATACTTGTAACTAATACCATATAATATGATAAAAATAAATAAGGAGGCTTTAATGATTATGAAATGTTTATTTTGTACATAACTTAGTGTAAGGAATATGAAATGAAATAATGGCATTTGTATTATCAAAAAATATGAATATTAAATATTGGGAATAAAAATTTATGAGGGATTTATATTTCAAAACCATATTTTTCACACAAATCTATAGGTATAAGGTTATATTTTTTAAAACCTCTTATATATGATGGACCTAATCAATGAACTAGATGTTATATAGAAGTTAATAAATGATTAGAATAAATTTTATTTGGTGTATCGTAGCTTACCTACTTATTTTGATTCAAATTTTTAGTTACTGCATCCAATTGTAAGAACTCAAACACTTTATTTTGATAATATTTAAATTCTCTTTCAAATGAACCAAAAGTAAAAAAATACAAAAGCATCAACTTTAGTCACTATAGGAAATGCATTTAATACATAGTTTTAAATTACAATCAAACAATTCAATGCTATAAGTCTATCTAAATATTAATTAAAATTTAGTAACATATCAAAGAGATCATTGTGGAAATGTTTTTATTATAAATATTCTAGGCATTTCAAGAAGGATTTTCATAAGAAAAAATAATAATTGTAAAGTGGTCAAAATAGATCATAGTATGCAAATATTCTTGAATAAGAAATACAAGGTAAAATAATGGAAATTTTTATTTTGGGCATCTTAAAACAAGCATGATGAGTCTAGAAATTTTTTTTTTCACTTAGATTCATCTTGACACTATACATGTCACATATCATGATATGTTAATTTCATAGAAGATAGTAACAATAATGAATCTTTTTGTTTACATGAAGGTTATAATTACTCTATTAAAGGATGTGTAGATGTTCATGTAACTTTTAAACTTTAAATAACATTTGATATGTGTCATGTATGAAGAAAAACATCTATCTATAAGTGGGATAACTAAAAATCCTAAAATTAATGAAAAACAATAAGGAAACAAATTTTTGGTCACTATTATTCATGATAATAAATTATTTTTTGTTAGTATTAGTAAAAAATATTTGTATAAATTTGGTTATCCCAAAAAAGCATGAACTAAAAATAGTTGAAATCACTAGTGTGATTTTGTATGAGAGCTATAAACACCTCAAGTATCATTATTTAGATGCACTAATAAGACTAATATGGTGAACGGACTTCCATCTTATTAGGAAAGTCAAAAAATGTGTATAGTGTGTCATATGGGAAAATAGATTCAAAATCCATTTGATACTAGTAAGGCATGGTGAGCCAAAGTATTTTTGGATTGAGTACACATTGAATTTCATAGTCCAATAAACACAAATACATTATCTATGACATAATATTTATTACTAATTATTGATGACTTCTATGGAAAAATGTGGTTTTACTTTCTAAATAAAAGGTTATATTGTGTTTCTAATTTTTTGGTATGGAAAGCTTTGGTAGAAAACAAATTCAAGTAAATTGGTTAAATATCTAAGATTAAACTATGGAGGTAATTTCATCTCATTTTTAAAGGGTAATGTATACACATTAAATATAATACTCCTTGATCTCTATATTAAAATTGATTTTTGGAAAGGAGGAATAATAAAATTATGGATATGACACAATGTATAATGTATAGCGGTATAGTGGTTAGAAACATTAGAGTTAAATTCTAGGAAGGTATATAGCGGTGAAAAAGAGTGTTTATCAATATTCATAGTAGGATCATAAGGGCCAATAAAAGAGACTAAAGTTTTACTATACCATAATTAATGATTTTGAATAGGTGTTTTTCCTAATTCAATTGAAGGTTGATCTAAAAAATCAAGAAGGCAAATGGTGTAAGGTGATGAACAAGACTTTTTTTCTCTTGCTATTATTTCATATGTAGTTGAGTCTTGCACATTTATATAGGCCAAAATTAAACCTAAATGAAAATATTTCATGAAGTTTCATGTAGGTAGAAGGGCCTAAAGATAAGGAATAATACATTAATATGTAGTATATATCCTAACATTATTCAAAGATTGAGAGCATTAGACATCATATATATAGAAGATTAAAGTAAGAATATAAATTAAATAATATACCATACTATTTAGTCTTTGATATATTATGTTATCATAGTTTTATTTGGAATTGATTTATTTAACATCAAAAAAGTCAAATATGAAACAATCAAGACAAGATAGAACTTCAATATAAAAAATATATAATTTAGTGAACCTAATATTCAACACCACTTTAAATTTTACTTAATGGTTTTAGTAACTAATTGCCCATGTAGTTTGGTGCTTAGTTTTCCTAGATGTATTTTATCGATCCATCCCAACATGAATTAAACAACCTACCTCATTGGTTGTTTCACTAGGTCATTAACACTCTCCTCTATATCCTCAAGCCATAATCTCTATAATAGAAATAGTCACCTAGAGCTATCAATATCTAAAAATAGAAAGTGTTCAAATTAATATATTTTCAAGCTATTTATATCACATTTTAAAAACATGAGCCTATAAAAATATAATGTTTAAATTCCATATTTTGGCCATTTATATATTTTTAAAGTATAAAAATATATTGTTTATATTCTATATTTTGGCCATTTATATATTTTTAAAGTCATTTTTTATGAGTCCATGGATTTTCACATTACATCCATGTCATGAACCTATTTTTCCCCTATTAATCTCCCTCTAAATGTATTTGAATGTGCATTTTATAACTTATTTCTAATCTAAAGTAGAGAATGAATACATTTACTTTGGTTAATATGTGTGAGTCAATGTTGCTTATTTTTACCACTATGTTCTAACCCTTTATATGGAAAAGTCATCAGTTTTGTATGTACAAGTTTCATAAACACACTATTATTTTGGAAAACAAGTAGACCATTGAAGAACACTATGGATCAGCTCATACTAGCTTAGGAGTTTGCTAGTCTAACTCTAGAGTCTACCAATCTGGATCCAAAGTCTACCATGTTAAGCATGAAATATAATGAGAGGGGGGTGAATCAGTATATTATATTTATTTTAATTAATATGATTTATTTTCTTTAACCACTTAATCACACATTTAATATATGTAATAAAACTAAAATAATAATATTCACCACACAAGAGAGAAAGAGAGACACCAGATTTTTACATGGAAACCCAAAGTGGGGAAAATGATAGAGAACAATCTCAAGTATATGAATGATCACCAACTCAAATTAAAAATTTCACAAGTACCAACTTGTAGGAGCACCAACCCCTTGCAAATATTTGTGAGCACCAACCCCTCTTGTGTATAAAACACAACTATCTCTCAATGTTTCTTACTCAAAAAATGATATAACTCTACAATATCTCCTACTTTTCTCTCTTCAAAAACAAATACAAACCATACACTCTCTTACATATAACAAATGGCTTCTCAAGCCTTTATTTATAGCTTTCCAAATGACCTTTGGAATTCACCCTTTGTGACCCTTAAATCCTCATGAAAAATAGTGCCAAACTTGCATGACCCTTCATATCCTTGTATTTTAAAAGTCATATGGTGACCCTTCATAATCAAATGCATCCTTTCCTCTTTTTTCTTTATCTTGGTGACTTTTCATATTCCTCAAAGTGTCCCTTCATTGAAAAATGTGCCATACCCTCTTTTATCTTCACATGGTGACTCTTGAAATTCCTCAAGATGACTTTTCATGAGAAAATGTGTCCCATTCCTCTTTTGTCTTTTACCCTATGACTCTTTGACTTCTCCATGGGCCCTCTTTTGACATATATGTAACCAAAAATATATTCATTAATATTAAATAAATATTAACAGACATTATCCAAGATATGAATATTAAAAACACCATTTAATACAATGGGGCCTTTATCATCAATAATGCTAGACCTTTGAAATCAATGACAATATTTCAAATAATATCTGCCTTTGTCATTGATGGCAACCTTAAACTAAAATTGCCACATCCTGAAACCTACACATACTACCATCTAAAAAACATACAGTAACTCCCCCTTACTAAATCAACCTATACATTTTCCCTATACATGTTCTCTATACCTATTTTTGCAACTATACCAATACATGTAAATATTTTTGTTCTTCTCCCCCTTTGACATCAATGGTAAAGGGCCTACCTGGAGCTAACACTTAGCTTTCCCTCAGCTGATGCTAAACTTCAATGGTAGGAAGTAAAAGAAATTACTACCAAATTCTTCATAGATACACAAATGTGTATTTTGGTAGTGCCTTTATGAAAATATCTACAATCTACTCTATAGTACTGATATATTCCATCTTAATCTATTGATCTGCAATTTTCTCTCTCAAGAAGTGATATCTAATGGGAATATGTTTTGTTCTTGAATGCATCACTGGATTCTTTGAAATATTAATATCACTTGTGTTGTCACAAAAAATAGAAATAGGTTCATCATATTTTACCTTGATATCTTCCAAAGTTTGTTTCATTCAAAGCACTTGAGTAAAACACAATACCACTGTAATATATTATGCTTCAGCTATAGAAAGTGATACTAAATTTTGCTTTTTACTTAACTATGACACTAAGCTATCACCAAGTAAGAAATCTCCTCCACTTGTACTTTTTTGTCATCCAAGCAACCTACCCAATCTAAATTTGTATAAGCAACTAAAGTGAAATATCTACCTATGGGATACCACAATCCATAAACCAATATCCCCTTGATATATCTAACTATTCTCTTCACCAACTAAACATGACTATCTTTTGGAGCTAACTGATATCTTGCAACCATACCTACTACATGCATGATGTCTGGCCTCAATTTTGTCAAATATAAAAGATTAGCAATCATAGATCTATACAAAGATTGATTTGTAATAAGTTAATCTTCATCCTTATTCACCTTATTTCCTATACGCATTTGTGTGCCAAGTGGTTTATAATCCTCAAAGCCAAATTTATTTAACATTTCCTTGGAATATTTACTTTGAGATATGAAAATTATTTTATCTAACTGAAATATTTACAATCCTAAAAAAATGACAATTATCCCAAAATAGACATCTCAAATTCTTTTTGCATATTATCAAAAAATTCTTTTGTCATCTTTTCAATGTTTCCTCCAAAAATGATATCATCAACATATACCAAAACAATCAACTAATGCTTACCTTTTGTTTTGATGTAGAGATTACTATCAACAAATCCTCTCTTGAAACCTTGATCTTGTAGGTAATTATCAAGTCTTGCATACCAAGCTCTAGGAGCTTGTTTCAATTCATACAATGCTTTCTTCAATCTGCATACATGAATACTAATATTTAAGAGAATAAATCCCTTAGGTTTCTCAATGTAGACCTCTTCTTCTAGATTCCCATTTAGGAAGGTAGATTTGACATCCATCTGAAACATTTTTAAAATTTTAAACACTCCATATGCAAGAAACATTCTAATAGCCTCTAGCCTTGCCACTAGTGAAAAAAAAAAATCAAAATCTATTCCCTCAATCTGAGCATATCCTTTACATACTAATCTTGTTTTATTCTTGGTCACTTCTCCATTTTCATTCAACTTATTTCTATAAACCCATATTATTTCTATCACATTATGATCTTTTGGTCTAGGCACTAATTCCCAAGTATCATTCTTTTCTATTTGATTTAATTCTTCATCCATTGCCTTAACCTAATGCTTATCATGTCTGGTTTCTAAAAAAGTTCTAGGCTGAATTTTGGATAACAAAGAGAAATTAACTTGCTTAGATTCAATTACCATCATTATTTTAGTGAAAATTCCTTCATTTATGTCCCTGATGATGTCACTTTCATTATTATTTCTCTATACATATTTGGATGGGGTTTTGGTTTCCTTTTTCTCCTTCTTCTCATCTTCAGTTGATTCTTCAAAATCTTCCTTTTCAATGATTTCAGGAATGTCTACTAGATCACTAATTCTTTTTGCTCCATCTTCTTATATCTTGACACTTGCACTTTCAAAAAAATTCTTGGTTATTTTATTATAACATGTATAAGCTTTAATTTTGAAATAATAACCAATAAATATACCTTCATCTAATTTGGATTTAAAATTACCAAGTTTTTTATCGGTTCTCTTTATGAAGCATCTGCTACGAAAAACTCTAAAATAATCAATTGCTGATGGTTTGTCTTTTTATAGCTCATAAGGAGTTTTATCACTATTGACTCTCAATAATTATCTACTCTAAATATATACTGATGTAACAACTACCTCTCTCCAATATTTATCTAGTATCTTATATTCATTTATCATTGTCCTCACCATCTCCTGAACTATTCTATTTCTCCATTCAACTACTCCATTTTGTTATGGAGTTTTGGATACTAAATAATGTCTCTTTATTCCATGGTCTTCAAAAAACTCAATAAATTTATATAACATGAATTATCCTCCTTGATATTATATTAGACACTTAATCTTCAAATTGGTTTCATTCTCAATTAATACTTTGAAATGTCTGAAAGCTTTTGATTTTTTCTTTAAAAACATTACCCAAGTCATACGTAAAAAATCATCAATAAGAAACATGAAATATTTATCACCTTTAGTACTTTTTGTTCTCATAGGTCCACATAGATTAGTGTGAAAAATCTCTAACATCTGAGTGGTTGAGTACTCTTTTGTTTTGAACCACCTTTTGGCTTGCTTCCCATGCTGACAAGGTTCACAAAGCGTGTTAGATGGATTTATAATCTTTGGAAGATTTATGACTACTTACTTATTCTTGATGTTGAAAATATTGTCAAAATTTATGTGTTCCATTCTCTTGTGCCATATCCAAATTTATTCAATCTAACTTAAACAACATCTTTGACCTATAATGTCTGATAGCATATACAAATTATTGCATGTTCTCTGAGCATATACAACCAACACATCTAAATAATTTCTTCTAATTTCACAAACTTTTGTATAAAAATTTAGTGTGTGCCCTTAATCACACATTTGAATTACACTCAAAATATTATTATTAAGACCTTATACATACAAAAAAAATTCAATTTTAGTTCTGCCATTATCCAAACTTAGTGTACCTTTTTTGGCAATTCTGGTACTAGTATTATCTCTAAATTTCACTATGCCACCATTGATCTTCTTCAAGGTTATGAACTTGATTTTGTCTCCTATCATGTTCCTCAAACATCCATTATTAATGAACCATGGCTTTTCTTCATTTCTTGCAAGCAAATTTGTCTGCACTAACATAGATTTTTTAGTTTATTGCTTCTGCCATGAACCTATCTAAACTTTATTCTTGATGAATGGAGCCTTGAAACTTTGGTCCTTCTTGACTGACTCAAACATGATTCTAAAGTAATATTCTATGTGTTTGAATTTTTTGTACTTGTAACATATTATGGCATCTTCATTAAAGCCTGATAGAGGAGCAAAAGAATTGTGGCTTCTGCTTGATTCTGCATGACTTTTTTTCTTCTTATTTCTAAAATTGTTAGCATTTTTTCAACATTCTATTTTCTTATGACCATATCCATTACAATAAATATATTAACCATTAAAATAGGACCTATTTGTGTATATCTAACCTAATTGCCTTTTTTAGTTCTATTATTTCCAGCCTTCTTTATTTGAGATGTCCTTTGCATTATTAACTTCTTCCCTTTTGATTTCCTCTTTTGTAAGAGCTTCAACATAGCTATTTCCTTTATCTCTATATGTGAAAGTAGTGTCCTCTTTTTTTTATTTTTCAAATTTGATACCTATCTTATCTAACATTGATCTTTGACTTTTTAAAATCTTATTCAACATATTAGTGCCATTCTCAAATTTTGAATCATTGGTTGTTTTATCACTGATTGCTTTATTTGTTTTCTCAAGATCTGATTTTAAAGAAGCAATTTCAATAACATAAATTCCACATTATTTACTTAATTTTTACAACTATGCCATTATATATTCTTCATTCTTCTTGGCTTCTTCAAAGTGTGCTTGTAGATCTTCAATTTTTTCCTTTGACTCCTTTTCATTTTCTCGATCTGGAGCTTTAATCTTCGATTCTTCTTCTCAAGAGATTTTAAATATTCTAATACACAAATGATTTACCCTTTAATATTCACTTTGGATTCATCTTATTCTTCTTTTTTATCATCTATAATTTTGCTTGTAGAGGCATCTTCATGTATGGCCATGAATAAAATCTCTTCTTCTTCTAAATCACTGACTCCACTATCTTCGACTGAGATATGATCTTTAGAATACAAACTCTTCTTCTCAAATTCCTTCTTGAATTTTACTTTGAAATTCTTCTTGTATGTAGACTTTCCTTTTTCATTGTCACCATTAACCTTATCTAGGCACTTAGATATAAAATGTTCAATCTTTCCATAATTAAAACATTTAAATGGTAATTTTCCTTGATATTTACTTGTGCCCTTCTTCGGCTTGTGAATGAATAGAGCTCTATTGTCATCTTCATCATCCCTAGAACTATCACTTGATTCTTGAATCTGAGCCTTCTATTTCTTTGATGTCTTGAAAGTAGATTTTCTCTTGTTTAATTCACATCTCATATGCCATAAGAATGCCATGTAGTTCATCCATCTTTATCTTGGCTAAATTATTCATCTCTTCAATAGCTGAAACTTTTAGACCATGTCTCAATGGTAGAGATCTCAAAAAAAATTAAACCATAATTGATTTTTCTAACTTTTCTCCAAGACCTTGAATCTGGTTAACTATTTGATTAACCTGTAAAAGATAACTTGTTATATTTTATTCCTCTTCCATCTTCAAAATCTCAAATTATCTTCTAAAAGTCTGAAGCTTAGCTTGTTGAGCCTTTCCATCACCTTTTTAAATATTTTGAAGTTTTACCCAAGTTTCATGAGAAGATTTACATTGCATAAATTTAACAAATTTTGATTCACATAAACCACATAAAATAGAATTTAAATCTTTGGAATTAATTTCACTTGCCTTCTTTTTTTTTAGAGTAGTTACAAGTGTATGTGTCTCTTCATATTCCTCCACTACTACTTGCCAAAAGTCAAATCCAAGGGCCATCAAATAAGTATTCATCCTTATGATCCAAAAAGCATAATTTGTCCCATCAAACAAAGGTGCTTTATTTGTAGAAAAACCTTCATGTGATCCAGCCATCATGCTTTCCCGATCTACCTTCAAGCTGTAAATTTTTTTCAAAAGGAACCTGCTCTAATACCAATTTTTAATCATGAAATATACTAAGAGGGAAGGTAAATCAGTATATTATATATCTTTTACTTAATCTAATTTCTTTTTTTTAACCACTTAATCACACATTCAAGATATGTAATAAAATTGAAACAATAATATACATCACACAAGAGAGAGAGAGACACCAAATTTTTACGTGGAAACCCAAAGTGGGAAAAACTATGAAGAACAATCTCAAGTATATGAATGAGCACCAACTCAAATTATAAAATTTTCAATTACCATCTTGTAGGAGCATCAACACAACAAATATTTGTGTGTACCAACCCACAAGAGCACCAACCCCTTGCAAATATTTGTGAGCACCAACCCACAAGAGCACCAACCCCTCTTGTGTATAAAACACAACTATCTCTCAATGTTGCTTACTCAACAAATGATAGAACTCTACAATATCTCATATTTTTCTCTCTTCAAAAACAAATACAAACCATTCACTCTCTTGCATATAACAAATGGCTTCTCAAACCTTTATTTATAGCTTTCCAAATGAACTTTGGTAATCACCCTTTGTGACCCTTCAATATTCATGTAAAATGGTACCAAACTTGCATGACCCTTCATATCCTTGCATTTGAAAGTCATATAGTGACCCTTCATAAGAAAATACATCATTTCCTCTTTTTTATTTATCTTGGTGACTTTTCATATTCCTTAAAGTGTCCCTTCATGGAAAAATGCACCATACCCTCTTTTATCTTCACATGATGACTCTTGGAATTCCTCAAGATGTCTCTTCATGAGAAAATGCATCCCATTCCTCTTTTATATTTTACCCCATGACTCTTTGACTTATCCATGGGCCCTCTTTTGACTTATATGCAACCAAAAATATATTCATTAATATTAAATAAATATTAATAGACATTAGCCAAGATATGAATATTAAAAACACCATTAAATTCAATGGGGCCTTTATCACCAATAATGTTAGACCTTTGACATCAATGGAAATATTTCCAACATACCAATATGGGTCCATAGTCTATCAATCTAGCTCTGGAGTCTACTATTTTGGCTCTAGAATCTACCAGTCTGGCTCCATAGTGTGTCAGTCTAGCTATGAATTCACTCAATCTAGACACATATTATTTTGAAAGATGTTTTGGGATTAGTACATTGATGGAAACATCATGCATGCTAAATCAAGAACCTTTGAAACCATTTTGAGTCATTTCTATATTTATGAGTAAACTTACTAAATATAGTATTCCTACTTATAAATAATGTATTTATAGTAATTTTCTATAAGGGTATCACTATGAGTTTTTTGAAATTTGGTTACCAAATCATACATGACTTGAACTGAAGATATTATAACTATCAATATTTAAAAATCTTTACATGCACACCTATTCATCTCTTCCACCATTTCACCTTGAAATGGGGAAGGAGGTTGTAACCTATTTTCTATTTTTATAAATTATATTTAGTTATAAATCTTGTTAGTGATTAAATATTTTGGTTAGTTATTTTAGAAGAATTGTTAAATACACCCAATGTCTCCTAGTTGATTTGTAGTTAGTTAGTTAGTAAGAAATTGAGAGACATTAAGGTTAATTATAGTCATTTAAGTATTTTTTAGATTATTTTATTGAGTTAATGAAAATTATATGTTATTAAAAGATTAAATGTCATATACATCTTATTATAAAGGAGAGTAAGGGCCCACTCAACACAAATAATCAAAATTCTTTTGTGGTATTTTTTGTTTTATATTACTATTATTTAATCTTATACATATTTATGTTAAAAGTGTGATTTTATATAATCCATAGGTTTATGTGTGTGTTTCTATTTTAATATACTTTTCAAATTTTTAATTATAGAATTTCCTTTCTAATAATTTTATTCCAAATACCATTCTAATTCAACAAATATATTAATGTATATTTTCTTTATCAACAAATGTGTTTACTTCAAAGCAACATTTCAACTCAACAAATAGATTAATGTTTGTTTTTATTTATCAAAAAGTGTGTTTATTTTCCTTTAAAACATTTTAATTTGGCATAGAGTGTTTCATTTTTAAGTAATTAGATATATTTCAATTCAAATTGACTAGAATAGACCTTTAAAAAATAAATGATCCATAGCTCCCCAAAAGTAAACAATTGTTACTATTTTTGACATCTTACTACTGAAAATCATTGGACTTCAACCCTAATTTGATATGACATCAACTAAGTTGATGTTATCTAAATGAAGAGATTGTTGACCCTCATCATTTTTTATGCCATTGTTGGGGAGTTTCTAGGATTCGTTAGGGTGTTAATCTTAAAATTGGTAATTGATTAAGAAAAACTTCTCATAAATAAAAATAAATATATGAATAGATAAACATATTCAAAGTTAAAATACATTAAAAATATCTATTAATAAACCACAAGTACTTGTAAGTCAAAATAAGAAATTACCCTAGAAGATCTTCTAGGAAAATAACTTTAGACTGTTGAGGAGTAACTATTTCTGAACTCACTTGAACTTTGGGATCATTCCCCAAAGGTAGGTCCATCCTTTCAAATAAATAAATTAAGGCTAAAATATAGTATAAATAATAGTTTTATATCTCAATCAAGTATCCTTCTAGCCACTTCTAATTATTCAACACATCTCAAGATAACTCTCTAGAACATATTTTGGGAAACCATGAGAGATAATCTGGAAAAAAAATCAACTAAACATGTTCATAAGAGGTACAAAATCCACCACCAAATGGGATGTTAACCTATCCTATCATCCTAGATTAAGATGAAAATGATAAAATGAAGAATATATCCCCATCCTCATTTCCTACTTTTAGGATATTATCTACAGAGGACCCTAATCAATATTTGTTTGAATTTTTTGGTCTTGTGTCAAATTTATGACTACGAAATTGATAATCTTAAACTAAAACTGTTCCATTCTACATCAAGGATTTAGTCATGATATGGGTTTATAACCAAATTAAATTCACACATCGGATGAAATATAAAATATATTCTTGTATAAATATCATGACTATTGTAGAGTAATAGATAGAAAATAAGAATTATTCTACATAAGACAAAAGGAAGATGAGAATATGGAAGAGTATCTTGACCATTTCCTCTTCACACATAAAATATGTAAGTATGAGTTAGAAGAATAATTGATCAAAATAATTTTCTTAAATGGATTTGATGATTATGATAGGGAATTTTTGAACCTAATAGTAAAAAGAGACATAAATAAACTTGGTCTCAATGATATAGTTGAACTATGCAAGAATTATTCAAAAACAAGGGCTAGTGTCAAAAAAATTAAAATAGGAAAGGAAAACAATGATTGTAAGATAACTCATGGAGGATTTTTCAAATCTAAAAGTAGATATTTTAGTCTAATTAAAAACCACACTATATGGCTTAAAATAAAGAAACTAATGCCACTAATGAACCATTGGCAATGTATTTTCCAAAATATATATTAAAACATGGACTCTAAGAGTGCCCTCTTGATAGGATAGACATGTGTGTTATTTATAATACAAATGATCATGATACTAAAAATTATACTCTCTTACCTACTCTAAAAAACCAACTAAAATAAGCTACCTAGCAAATAAAATAGATCAACTATATACAAAGATAAGAAAAATAGTTTTCCCATAATCAAAACTAAAATCATTTCATCCCAAGAGTGCCTTGTGACCCATGGATTATTCCATGGGATATACAAGCACTTTCACATGCATGAGGACCACTAACATGGGGTCCACCAAAGTGGACACCATAATCATGGATGTCCTAGCCTCATGAACATCTGTGGATGCCCCAATATAATCAACAACCATGTATAAACCAATAATGGGTACCCAAACAAACCTTTAATCAATAGAGGAGGTTTCCATAACATTAATTTTTAATTCCTCCCCCTACCAATCAATCTCCATAAACTGAATAAGTAACTCAGCCCCAATTACATGTACAACTAGTAACAACTCCCAAAAATAGATAGGTAATGTTAGAGAAATTAATGTCTAAGTGGTTATTATTAACCCTTAGATTACATTGGTATGTAATTAAAAAAATAAAAATATATTATTTATTTACTCAAGGTGTAAACTTTAAGAAAATAAATAATGTTATTATATTTATTTAATATTTACCAAATGTTTATTAATTAGATCTATCAGGGTGGATGGAACTATTATTTTCACAATGGTCATATCCCCTTGTGAATCATTGTAAATAGGATTTTATCTCTATTGTAAATATATCAAAAAAATTAAAAAAATTTAAGTATTCTTGTGTGTAGAAAATACTTGTCTGAAAAAAATTGATGAAGCATTTATTTGAGGAGTGAATTGGAGAAGATTTGATGTATTGGGGTTATCATTTTTTCTCAATATTGAATATCAAATTGATGGCTTTTTTACCTCTTTGAGGTTTTCCTAAGATAAATACCTATGTTGTGTTTAATTTATCTAGGTTCATTTTGTTATGTTTTGCTCATTAACTCTCTTTTAGACCTATGATTATTACATTCTATGTATTTTAACATGCTATCAGAGCCAGTGGAGAATATTTTTTATCAGGAAGCATATAAAAGATTGAAGTAAATATCAATTGATATTTCAATTTATATCAGCCTAGACACTTGGACACCATTGTATGCCTAGGCACTTTAAAAAATTAAAACTTGATTTTTTTTTTTGCATCAAATTGCCTTTAGAAAGTTTTATTCACTTAGTTTTGCAAAAATAAGGACCCATGAAATTTTTTCAAGGCCCGAGAAGCTTTAGATCATCCTACTAAAATTTACCTCTCTTCTATTGGTGTATTAGTATGGTGTGGGAGGCTGGAAAAATAAATTTGGCACCATTTTTTTTGAAAGGCTTATTGACATTGTGGGAGGATTTCAGGAAGATATGCAAATTTTGAAGGCCTAAGAAGGCTTCTATCTCCTTCAATCTTCTCCTCTACTCCTAGACCTGCACCATTTCCACCTACAAAAGATATTAAGTATAAAGTTATTTCAAATATTTAAAAAATATTTTATTTTTTAGTTTTACAAATCTAATTCACCTTTTATTAAAATATTTTACCAAAATTTTAAAAATCAATTAATTTATTTTTTACTTTTGTTTACATGCACAGTAATATATATATATATATATATATATATATATATATATTTAAAAATTAGATAAAAATAATTAAATATAATATTTTGCATGTAAAATTTTAAATTCACTCATAGATGAGTTGGTGATTATAGATTTTGGTAAAAACTTGTAAAAGACAAGTCTAGTGC
The DNA here is from genome assembly GCA_037957365.1 of Torreya grandis. Taxonomy (NCBI): domain Eukaryota; kingdom Viridiplantae; phylum Streptophyta; class Pinopsida; order Cupressales; family Taxaceae; genus Torreya; species Torreya grandis. Next base: position 2,003,173 of record JARHVA010002936.1, read on the forward strand.
TCAAATATCACTAACTTTTTTATTTTTATCTTCTTTTTGAATTTAGTCTAAATTAATTTTAATTTCATTTCTTGGATTGCATGCCTTCCTTTTCATGTGAAAATCCCCTGACCTGTCAACTCATCCTTCTTTTGACACTTGATCTAGTTTCAACCTAGGTAAGTATAGTCATCCAACAAGTCAATCTTAAGATTTTTGCATGTTATAGACACATTAGAGTGGTCTATTTTTTATTTTGAAGCCTCCTATTATTATTTTTACACCTTTTTTAATAATAGTTCCTAGGTGGTCATTTTAAGTGTGACTCTTTCAACACTTAGATTTGTGCTTTTTGAATTCTATTTTTTGCATTATTTAACATCTAAAAATGTGTAATTAAATATATTTATACTTATGGTTTAACTTATTTTACAAACTTAATTTAAATTCACATTAAAAAGGTTTCATTTTAAGTATTTGTTGACTGTCTTGTTTAAAGGGAAGCTATGGCTTTCCCTCATTTTCCCTTAGATAAATCTCATATGATTAATGGAAATAATTAAAATATATGTAAAATTCATGATAAATCTAAATTTATAGACCAAAAATTATGGAATATTTTCATTTTAACTGAGAAAACACCTTTTGGATGACATGTGACCCCTGAACTTACCAATGCATTTCAAATGAAATCGTAAGAAGCTATATCAATTATCTTACAGAGTGTTAAGGATGAATTATTTCTCCACATTGGTAATAAAAAATCCCCTAGAAATTCTTGGAAACTTCTTAAATCCATTCATGAAGAAACTTACATTTTAAAGATCATTAAATTAATCCTTGAATTCCTAACTACACCTATGAAAGGTGATGAAAAAGTTGTTAATTTTCTTCTTAAAATTGAAAAAATTAAATCTTAGTTAGATTGATGTAATTTTAATTTGATTCAATATCAGTTGATTTATTTTATAATTCAATTAAAAATTAACAAAAAATTTAAAATTTTCATTTCAGTTTTGAATTCTAAATATCAAACTTAGCAAGATATCCCTAAACTTGCCACCTTGTTTGCTCTCCCAATTCAAGAAGAGAAAGTTATGAAAAATTTTAATTATAAGGAGAATTATACTTAGGCATTTCTCACTCTTAATAAAAAATTTTGATAACACAAAAAACTAAAAACCTAACCCTAATTCTACTAAAGGCAAACATGGGAACAAAAAAATTGGTAATAAGAATCATACACCTACGTTTAATGGAAATTGTAATCTTTGTGGTAAATTTGGTCATAGAAGGGAAACATGTTATAAAAATAAAGATAGAAATAAAAATAAAACTTCTAAAAATAACAAAGAGGATAAATCTAATAAAAATAAGGAGAAGAATCAAAACCCTAATCAGAATAACAATCAGGGTCTAAATGTTATTTCTTTATTGCTACTTTATGTGTTGTTAATGAAAATGAATGGATTTTAGATAGTGATGTATTATGTATACACCAAAAATATGCACACTACAATTCTAAATGTTTAGGTATCACTTGATCACTTTAATGCCCTCTCAATACCAATCTAACCCTCTAAAACCCTAACTGAGCTCACCCATAGTTAATTTAACCTAACTAACTTAACCTAGTCTTTTACCTCTTTTTACCCTTTACCCTTGATTTTCAATGGTCACCTTGACCATCAATAGTTAAGGTGTACCTTCCTAACCAAAATCATGCAAACAATCCACTTTTCTTTTCTAATTATAACTTGTATAAATCTTGTTGTGATATTTTGCATGGATAATTTATAATGAGATAGCCTAGTTGAACCTTCACTTCCACTTCTTGTTTGTGCCTATAAAAATAGAGGATCTTGAAGGTGAAATCCATCTACAATTTTTATCAAGATCTTATACATCTAGGAGTTTATTTATTGTAGTTCAATTGCCATCAACAATCTAAAAATCATATTAGAGAGTCAATTTGCCTCTACCTTTCTACCAAGTTTTTAGGTACCATTACTCTATCAAAATCAGGATAGATTCCACCAATAGATCAACTACCTCAACCATCCACCCAATCAACTTCTGGTAAGATAAGCACTTATTTATCATTATTTATTTATTTTATTTTCATTCTGCAATCAATCCAAGCCTTATCATCTCTTGAAATCCATATTTTGGATCTCATCAATCAACTAAATTACTAACCCAGATCCTCACATAGTAATTTTTAATGGTTAACTCAACCATTGATGGTCTATCTAACTGTTAGTGGTCACCTTGACTGTCGATGGTCAACCCAACCACTAATTATCACTATGGTAGTGAAAACTAGCAAGTTAATTTCACATACCTACCCCCAATCAAACTTTATTATCTATGTTCTTACCTATCTATAGACCCCTTTCTAATTTTTTAAAGCATACGCCAACCCTCTAGCACTGGTATTAATTAATTTATCACTAATTTAATCATTCCTAGTCTATTTTCTTATCAAGTATTATTATATTCAATTTTAGTATCTCTTAAATCATTGATGCAAATATTTTGATTTCTATTTTATGAATTTAATTATTTAAAATATGTGGATTGATATCCCCTAAGGAAGCTCTCACTTTTAGAATATAGCTATCACTAGTAAATCCACCCAACTATTTATCTAACAAATAAGTTTGCTTTAGTGCTTTCTTATCTATAGGTCATCCTCCCAAGCCAAAAAGGAGATCTTCACAATCTTCTAATTCCATGCATGCACTATCAATCAACTTTTTCAACCATACCTATACTTAGTTTCTTCTTTTCCCTCTTTCTAATAATAAGTGATGAATTCATTAAAACATTTTGGCATGCCCAATGGGACCCTTGTGTCTTTACTTGGGTTATATTTTGCTTGAATTATCTCTCTATTTTTTTCTCATTAATGAGATCAAAAGTTTCTTTTAGGCTTAAAATTAAGTGCACACATTGATTACTTGAAATTTTAGTTCACATAGCTTAACTTAAAGGCAAAGTAATCTTTCATAGCTTCAATCTTTGTTGCACATATCTAATAAGACCAATTTCATCAATTAAACATCAAACATACTTGAGACAAGGCCAAACTATGATTTCATCACCTAGCGGTAACCTTATCCTTTCCTAGCGATCCTATTTGGAAGTTATTATAAAGGGGAGAACCAACTCAGCTCTCTAGTTGAGTATAACATCCAGATATCAATATATTTTGGCTAAAAAATTGACACCCTTATCATTGTAGAGTGTGAAGTGAGGGGGTAGGCCCCAATACCAATCCATTTATTGATTCCAATATAGATTATTTTTTAGTGCCTAAACACAACCTAAAACTAATTTTAGACTTCCTTTTTAGTACCTGATTTATAAACCAATTTTAGTCATGTTTTATTAAGGTATAAGCTAAAAACAAGATTAATTAAAAATCTAGGGTTTAATGCATCTTTTAGAGTGTGATTTGATTTCTTTGATCATTTTCTTATCTTCTCTTTGTTTGAGTAGTGAGGATATTTATTATTTCTATCTCCCCTATCTCTTATGGTTCTCACTTACCAATAATAAAGAGACCTTGTAGAGCAAATCTCATCACCAAGATAACCTACCTCTTTTACCTCCTCATCCATAGACTATATTTCTAAACTATCAGACTCTCATCATCCCTCAAGAAGTCCTACCTTTCCTTAGGAGGTTCCTCAAGGAAATGTGGATTTTTCCACTTTCTTAGATAATAATCCCATAGCCTTACAACATTATCTTACAAACATGTCTTATTGTATACCAGCTTTGGCTCCATCCATAGATCCACCTTATGGCATGCCTCTCTATTTCATGGGGAGTACCTCCATTACCATGGTTACCACCCAACCATTGACTACCTAAGATTCCTCATCAACCAACAACCCCTTTGGGACTACCATTAAACACTAACCAACCCAAACTACCACTACCCTTATATCTTCTACTCTTACCAACCACTCCTCCATAATAGGAGTGCCTACCTCTAACACTACCAACCTTATTTTAGTTACCTCCAACCCATAAACCACTACTCTAATTCAAATCTTTGTGGTGTCCATACCCTCTACCTTGCCATCAATCAGTACAAGGGTCACCACCCTTCCATTGGTTACCAACCTAACTACTACTCTTATCCAACAAGCACCCCTTAAACTAACCTTTGGCTACATACCTAATCTACAAGGGCATGTACCCACTACCTAACCACCTACCTCTACCTACCCTTATGTGTCTTCCACCCAACAATTAGCATCCACTTACCCATATGTGATAGCCTCCCAACCTTCTACCCACTATCCATATGCCTCCCAACCACTACAACAATATGCATCTAATAATCCTTTAGGGTCACAACCCCAGAAAAACCTAATGAAGATGCTAACAGATAAGATGACCACCTTAGAGTCATCTATTTTGGGTGCTCACAACATCTTGTCATATGAACAAAATTGTAATGAGAATATCAATCCATCTGTACCTATCAAGCCATATCCTCCCTAATGGTAACTTCCCAAGTTATCTAAATTTCAAAATAAGGAGGATCCCCAATAACATCTTATGGCATTTATACATGTTTTCTATTTCATCACTTATGATGATTCCCTTATTATCTATACTTTTCCCATGTCTCTAGTTGGTCCAGCCTTAGATTTGTATAGTGCCCTACCCAAATATTCTATCTTCTCCTTCACCTAATTGGATCAAACTTATTGGACCATTTTTAGATCAATATATCCAAGAAAGTGTCTATCACTGACTTTTATTCTATTCATTATTTTAAGGATGAATCTATTGCAATTTTTATAGCTCATTAGAAGAGCCTAATCAACTAGCTATCCTTCTCCCTAACTCAACCTGAACTTATAGAACTCTTTTCTCGAGCATGTGCCAAACATATATCCTCTACCTTACTTGTCCAAAGCTTTTGAACCTTTGATGAATCTTGTACCATTGCATGTAATTTAGATAACCGATCCATTGATGAAGGAAAGTTTAAGCTCAAAAATAAGAACTCAACCTATAAAACCAATGAGGTTTCTTCCTCTAAGTCAAGTAACCAGCCTAATACCAACACCAAGAAAAAAGGAACCATGAATGTAGTTGTCCTTAAATCTACTCCTCCACCTTCAATGAACCAATATAATCCCTCTAGTTCCTTAAAGTAAAACCTGAGGAACCAAACCCAGAACAACCAAAATTAATTCACTCCACTTGGATAATCTTATGCTTCCATCTTGGAGAAGTTATTGAAATCAAACATCATTCAAATTCCTCTTATAAATCCACCCTATCAAATTTACTCTTCTCATCTTGTACCTAGTTGGTATAAGGAGAATGATATATGTGCCTTTCATAGAGTAATAAGACATGATGTCAGTAGTTGTAATACCTTCAAGAGCCTTGTCTAGTCTCTCATTGACAAGGGGGAGCTTACATTGGATAACCTTGATGAACCATCAAACTAAGCCCTTGATATATTTAGGAAACCTTTCTTTTACCATGCTCCTACCAGTAATGAGAGAAACAATGTCAAGTGCTCTCATAATACCCATATAGTTAACATGGTCCTTGATCCACTCATTGTCAAACCATATAGTATCCAATCTTTTGATTCTCCATCATCTATTGAGATAATGGATCCACCTTCCCTTCCATTGGATAATTAAATTAAGGAAATATCATCTTCTCTCCCTCCAATTATCTAGGTAGTGGAGCCACTAGCCATTATTTAAGATAATATATCAGAACAACTAATCATTACCACCTTATTTTCACCTTTAGCTATCGAGTGAACCATTCCCTCTTTAAAGATCATTCCCAAGGAGGAAAACCCCATGCCTACTCCTCCCATGGGTGAATCACCTATCTCAACCATTCATCCTTTGATTAAGGAAGAGGATGAGGTTATCGTCCCTATATATCCACCTAGGGGATTATCTTTTAGATCCACCATTTAGGAAATCAAACTAGCCTATAAACCTTTCTCTAGGTTAGTATAGAAATTGGAATTTATCTCAGATCTTGTTATGGATCGATCCACCTTCTAGTAGTAATTAGGCCTCCATTATATTACCTAACTAGAACCTCCAACCCTTTCTCTATCAAAAAAACCCACCACTCCCATTAACCAACCTCTTACTATATCTACCCAAACAACCAAACACTTTAACCAATCTTTAACTACTTAAGCCAACCAAGACCCAAGTATCCAAGACCACTCCTATCATCCCAACTAGGTCTACCAAGAATCTTAGTATCCTCCCTACAGTGAGCCTTAGTCACCCATCTATGAAAGTCACCTAGCCCCCTTAAGCCCACCAACCAAATATTAGACTAAAGCAACAAAAGAGGTGAAACCACACCAAGGCCAAAAGGCCCAAATTTTGCCTCCCTTTACCTTGCCCTCCATTTTGGGGCCTTATCCCTCTACCTTGAGAGTAAGAATCTAGTTACCTCTACCAAAACCTCACTACTTTTTTTCATGACACCTTTGTAGTTGCTCTTTGATGCCCCTTTTTCACCATGCCAACAATACCTAAGCTACATACCTTGTGAACTTCTACCTCTAACTCATTAACCTCCTTGCCTAAACTAAATTTACCAACCAATCATAGCACCCTACCTAAAAAACCTACCACCAAACCTAACTCTAAGCAACCTCTTACTTCAACCACAAAAGTAAAGACCACTAATCCTTTACCATATTTAGCCAAATCCTATTAGACCATTTTCCATAGGTAATTACAAACTTCTTTCTTGGCCTTATCACACATCATGCCCTTTGACCCCTAGCTTCAAAACTCATATATTACAATGACCACCAAGTGTGTGATTATCATAAGACACTAGGATATGATACAGAGAATTATAAATCTCTCCAAACCATCATTCATCAACTTTACAATAAGGACAATCTATTAATATATTAACCTCATATGATCCCCATACCAATCCAACCACCAACCATACCTACCTAACACTTACCTATTCCTCCAATCTCACCTTGGAGTAAAGATTAATCTAACCAATCCTTTAGATCAACCTCTCCTTCTATCTATACAATCAACATGGTCACTAAATCATAATAGAAGGATAAGGGGAAGGCTAAGGTGTCCATTCCTTAGACATACCCCTCTTTAAACTCCCAACCAACCTTCACCCAATCATCTCCATTATCCACCAAACCCAAGGTGTCTATCTTAGGTGCCTCCTAATCTAATCCCATATAATCCATTAGAAGAGTTATCCTCAAACAACTTCATTAGACCCTAGCGAATTTGATTTTGTATGAGTTAATCTCTACCTTTCCCCACCACTGCCAAGCACTAATAGAGGTTTTACAATCCATTGATATATAACCCAAAGACTCCCAACCTTTATTAGCCTTCATTGGTGCCCTTCAAATCTCTAACCTTGTTACCTTTAAGGATTTAAAAATACCTTCCATCTATCTCAAAGACCTAGATCCTCCTCTCTTTATCACTACCTACATTAACCAAACCCACATCAAATGGGTCATGATTGATAGGGTAGCTAACATCAACATCATCTCTTCTCACACCTACAACCAACTCAACTTGTTAGACAATGTCATGTCCATGTCTTTGGTCATCCTTTAGTCCTTTAATGATACCATGGCCACCACCTTGGGGGCTATTATCCTTCATATCCATGTAGGACCTCGCATGATCCTATAACTTTTTTATGTTATATAAGGTAAATTATAATACAACATTTAGTTGGGATGACCTTAGATTCACTCCATGTGTTACATTACCTATACCCTCCACCATTATATTAAGTTCAAGTATGAAGTCTAGGTCATCACCATCTAGGCTAACCCAAGTCCTTTCTCAACATGAAACATAACCTACCACCCTACTTTTGTCCTCATACCCCCATCCAACACACCCTCAATAGCTAAAACTCAATGTGTAACCACCAAAGCGGATATCATATCCCCTTCTCCTAATGAGGCATTGACTCACTCTTTTATACCTTCACACCAAATTCTTACCATAAACCCTATAGAATCAAAATTCTATCACCTTTCACTGGGGGAGTATCACCTTCTTGCCCTTAACACTTTCCTTACTCCTCACAAGTATGAGAAACTTACCAACCAACTAGGATATAATCCCAATGTCAAAATTATCATTCTTTTTTTACCTCCCAACCATTAGACCTACTTTGTCTATGGGCAACTCAACAAAACCCTTTGTGATTCCACCACCTCTCTCTCTCCTAGGCCATTTACCATTAGTTTCTCCTACCTAGATAAATCAAACTTTGCCAAGACATACCTCTATTGTTGTGCCTAGAAAGGCTTTGGTCTTGGGTGATATGAAAATAACACACATGATTTGGTCTCTATTGAGACTAGGAAACCTCATGAGAATCACAGACTTGGTTTCATCTTTCCTAACAAAAAGTAATGCAAAATACCTATCACCACCATTGTTTAGGAATATACCCCCTCCTCAGTAATCTCTCCCCTGCCCACTTATGAGGGTGATGATATCATCACACCTATAATTTTTTTGTCAATATGATCAACCTTAGACCCCTAACTTATCATAAGGAGGGGTGACCATAACCATCCCTTTGACCCATCTTGAGATGATAGGAGAAGACTCTCCTACCATTAACACTATTTAGTGTCAAGATGATGATTCTATCCTCACCTACCTTGGTACCCTAAATCTTTCAATCCACAAATCCCTTCCTCTTAAGACCTTGACCATGTTGAATGAATACCCCATGGATATCAACTTGGGCACTCTAAATAACCCATACATAGTCAAAATCAGCCAATCATTAAATATCGAGGAGCTTTAAGACTTCCCCTCTTTCTTTCAAGACTATGGTGTAGCATTCACTTGGTTTTATAGTGGCATGCTCAATATTGACCCCAACATATCTACCCATAACATAATCACTCATAATGATGCCAAAACTATCAATCAAAAGCTCTGATGTATGCACCCTTACATAGCCCTTCTCATCAAAGAAGAGATTCAATGTATCCTATATATCAACTTCATTAAACCTATTAACTACCCCCAATGGGTCTTGAATGGCATACCTATCACTAAATTCATATGGGGACTATGCATTTGTGTGTACTTTATGACTTTAACCTCACCTACCCCAAAGATGATTTTCCTCTACCCATCATTTTCTAGATTATTAATCTTATAGTTAGCCATGAGATGTTATCTCTTATGGATATATTATTAGGGTACAATCAAATCTTAATTACTCTTGAAAATTATCATAAAACCACCTTTACCACCCCATAGGAGACCTTATGCTATAGAGTCATGCTTTCAAGTTAAATAATGATAGTACAACCTATCAACATGTCATGACCTATATCTTCCATGATATTATACATACAATCATAGAGGAATATGTGGATGACCTTCTCATAAAATCAAAACTCTGAAAGGATCACTTTGACATTCTTAAGATCATATATGAGTGACTTATCCACTATCATGTTTGTTTAAATCCTAAGAAGTGCATTTTTAGGGTCTTGTCGAAAAAGCTTCTTAGATTTATTATCTCCCTTTATGATAATAAAGTTGATATCACCAAAATAAAAGAAATCCTAGACATGCTTTCTCCTACCAAACTTAATAAACTATGAATTTTGTAAGGGAATCTTTAGTCCATTCATCATTTCATCTCCCAGCTTTTAAATCAATGCCAACCATTCCACCACCTTGTGAAGAAGGATGTGTCTTTCAAGTGGAATAATAACTATCAAAAGGCCTTTAATTCACTAAAAAGGTGCCTTTTATCAACACCTATCCTTACCACTCCCAAGGATGACCAACCTTTCTACCTATACATCTCTACCACCGATCATTCTGTAGGGGCAATAATGGCTCACTGAGATGAAAAACATAGATAGAAATTTATATACTATATTAGCCACATGCTTATGGAATAATATGAGACTTGGTATACCCACACTGAGAATATTTGTGTAGCCTTAGTTTTCATGGCCACCAATCTCTATCACTACCTTCTTAACCATAAAATGTATGTCATTACCAATACTAACCCATTCAAGTACATGCACTCCAAACCATACCAAAACCAATGTATGGTCAAGTGGCTCATGCTCTTAGCAAAGTTTGACATTGAGTTCCTCCAATAAAATTTAATTAAATGGAAAGTCATTACTGACTAATTGGCTGACCCACCTTTATCATACAACCACCCTCCTCTTCTTGAGTTCCCCAATGAGTCCATCATGACCCTCTCTCAAGCATATTTCACCTATCAAGTCACCATGTTCTTTGATGGATCAAAGTGTCAATGTGGTGGGGGAGTAGGTATCATCCTTATCCCCTTTAATGATGAACCTCTCCCTTTGTCTTTTAATCTTGATTTTGAATATACCAATAACATGGCTAAGTATGAAGCCCTAATGATCAGCCTTTAGATTGCCTTAGCCTTAGGAGTCATAATAATCAATATATTTCGTGACTCCCAACTTGTGGTAAATTAAATAAATGTCTCTTACCAATGTAATAATGATGTTTCACAATAGTATAAGTAACTAGCTGATGAACTCTTAGCATCATTTGAACACTATCACATCCAATCAACTTCATGATCTATAAATAAGTTCATTGACACCATGGCATCCCTTACCTCTTAGATATAATATGTACCCTCATATTATAAGATATTTATCATTATTCATATGATTACCTAACCATCTTATGTCAAACCATCTTCCTCCACCATTTTTAATGTGGAGGAGATCTAATCTGACCTTTTTTATCAGCAAACCTTCAACTATCTTAACCTTGGCATAGTTCCTTCTAGCCTCTCTAGGAATTCTCAAAGATCATTTGTTTAGAGTACCTCTTGTTATACCATTATGGGGGTAATATTTTATAAGTATGGATTTTTTGGCCTCCTCTTCTATTTCCTACGTATTCATGATGCCTCTCATGTTATTAAGGAAATGCATGATGGTATTTGTGGGGGTAACTTTAGTGGCCTCATTTTAGATAAAAATATCCTTCATATTGGCTATTACTGGCCTACCCTTAACCAATATTGTTGTGATTATGTGAAAAAGTGTGCTAAGTACCAATAACATGCTAATTTGCATCATACATCTAGCTATAGCCTTCATGTTTTTACCAATTTTTGGCCCTTTTCATAATGGGGTCTAGACCTCATTCATGAAATTAATCCCCATTCCTCATAGAAACACCATTCTATAATCATTGTCATTAATTATTTACCAAGTGGGTAGAGGCTATTCCTCTAGTCTCAACTAAATCAAAAAAGATTATGAAATTTATCTACCATCATATCATCTACCAATTCAGTGTTCCTCATAAGATTATCACTGGAAATAATAAATCTTTTAAGAATAACCAAATCTAGGGTCTATGTGATGCATTTTGGATTAATTTAATTTTCTCCCTCCCTTATCACCCTTAGGCTAATGGATAGGCAAAAGCATCTAACAAAACTCTTAATAACATGCTAACTAAAATGATTAGTGCATCTAGTCAAGATTATCATTTACACATCTCCTTTGCCTTGTGGGCATATCATACTAGCATTCAAACCCCCTATAGGTGCCACACCTTTTTCTCTCATATTTTTATTAGAGATTTTTTTGTCTCTTTAAGTCTAAATCCCTTCCCTTTGCATATCTTTGCAAGAGCTTATTTTGGATGATGATTATCATCAGCACCATTTAGACTAGCTTGAGCTACTTGATTAGCATGGTCCAGCAGCCTATTGGGACCAACATAGCTCCATTTTTTAAAAATTAGGACCCTTGAGAAACCTTATAAATTGAACATGAAAATTTTGATCTAGGAATTTGACTCAAAAGAGGATGGTTAGTATCGTGTTAGTTTTAAAATGAAAACAAAATGAAAGAAATAAACAAACTAGCATAACATCTCTCGGCCTAGACACTACAAAGAGATTAGTTAAAAAACATGAATAAAACACACAACTAAAATGCAAAATAAACCCTCTTTTACCTTCCTTGATGATCCAAAATTCTTTTTGTAGTGGCTTGTTTGATTTGTGCTTGTGAAGTCCTTGTCAATGGAAGCTTAGCTACCTCCATCTCTCATTCACACCTTGTGGATTTGAGGCTTGACTTGGATTAGAATCAATTTGGAATGGTAACACTAGTTGCATGAATCTTTTTAATCAATTATTCATTATAACTTTACATAATCATGTGTTAAAATTCATGTGGTAAGGCCTCATATTTATAGATTTTTACAAATATCTAAAATCAACCTAAACTATCCATATCGAGATTGAGATGTGTGGCTAAGGATTAATATAATTATGTAACTAAAATTTATAAATAGGCTCATCATTATTTGGGATAGAGTATCAATTAAGAGGCATGGAAGGCTTTGATGAGGCATGGGAAGCATGAATCCTAATATTTGTGGCATTTATGGCCTAGGGATGTCTTCCCAAGAAATAAGGTCACTTGATGATGTAGTTATTAAATAATCATTTCCAAAATAAATTATTCAACATGTTTTTATGGAATTATTATTATGCCTTGATTTTAGTTAATTACCTCTTAAGAATGTTTAAACACTTTGTGTACAAATTACTCAAATTGATCAGAATGCTTTGTTATTGGTTTAAATTTTAAATAAATTAGAATTAGAAGGCAATGTCAGATGAATTGGATCCATTATCTCATTTATGATATTACCAACAACAAATAATGAAGGCACATGTCTTTTGCAATAGATTTGATAAAAAAGATCAATCTAGAGCACCTAGGTGCTAAATTGGCATTTTGACTTAGAATGATCTAATCAAAGTTAGTTGACCCATAAATTTCATTGCCCCATTTAGGGATACCCTGACCAAAATTGGCATTTGAATATGTTAGTTTCAAATCTTTTAATGTGCTTTAGTTTTTTTAGGCCAAATTGTGTATTTTAAGTTAAAATTGGCCAAAAGCCTAGTTGGAGGTTATTGGTGGCTAGATTTGGGTGTCTATAGTTTGACCCTATTTGGGAAGGCATTTCAATCTATAAGCATAGTAACATCTTCTCAAATAATGAAAATTTCATGTATTCTTACAAGTATAATGATGATAAACTAACTATATGATGCCCCTTTAAGGTAATGGTTGGCACAAGTAGGTTAACAAATATCCCTCGATAAGAAGTGAAATGAGGGGACCAAAGAAAAGAAAGATGATGGGGTGAAAACATAATGATAGTGAACAATTAGTCAAAATCATTTAGAATTCAAGTGGGATGGTGTACAATGGCTTGCCCAAAGGTGGTTATAAGCATTGTACCTTAATACTAGTAACGTGATATGATAACACAATGATTTTCCTAAAGGTGGTTACAATCATTGAGAAGATGGAGCTACCCCAGTGAGGATAGACAAACAAGATAATAACATGCCCCTCTAAGGGCATAAAAATGGAAGTGGTGACAACATAATGATTTTCCCAAAGGTAGGTATAATCATTAATAAATATAGGTGGGATGGTGTGCAGTGATTTACCCATAGGTGGTTATAGTCATTAGACCTTGATTATGGAAAACATGATAAAATTGGTTGAGGATGAAGATAACTTAACACAAAGGGTAATGATGAATTATAAAAACCTACTAGTATGAGGATACTCATCTAAAATAATAAAGGTTGAAATTCTTTCAACTATAATTAATCTATTTGGGATATGATTAGGATGGAATCAAGATGTCGATGCCAAAGAGATGCTACCATTACTAAATAGACTTCTTGAATCTGAGGTTTTTTTTAGCATGTGTTGGTAGGTATCATGGTATAACATCATGAGGACTCAGCCAAAATATGCATAAGGACTGACTCCCATAATCCAATACTCAATAGAAAATAATGCATCAATGATAGAAACCATGATGATAACGTTGACATATAAATATGGATAGATTCAAGTGTAAGTGTGGGAAAGGAATCACCCAATCAACACAAATAAATTGAATCAATAAAATATTACTTAAAGAAAACAAATAGGCACATAAACAAAACAACAAAGAAGCAAACAAAAAAACACTCAATATAACCCATATGAACATTACCCCTAGAAAATAGGTGACAACTTAACAACTAAATAAAATGGGGGAATAGAATAAAAAGAAGGGGGTGGCCGAGTTGTCTCCATATGCACTAAGCAAGTGGATGCTACCTATATAGTTCCATATATGTAATATCCAACAAAAACTTAAGGCCAAATGTAGTTCTCCCAGGGAATGGGAAGAAAATGATAACTAGTGAAAACAAATAGAATGGATGTCTTAGAAGAATATGAATGGTCTTGTAAAATGGTAATTGTGTGAAAGAAAAAGAACAAAAAGGATGGGGAAACCAAATGACAAGTGATTTTCTTGTAACTTAGTAAGGGTTCCCAAAATCCTTAAGGCAAAGAAGTGGTCAATGTTTTTATTCTTGTCTAATGATTTTTTAGATGTTTTTGGTATTGTTTTGGAGTATCTCAAATCAATCAAGAATGATGAGACACTAAATTGTTCAAGTTCACAAAATGGTGAGAGAATTCAAGCTTAGGCTTCTCACAAAATGGGGAGAGCATTGAAACTTAAGTTGCTTGCAAAATAGAAAAAGCATGGCTTAGGTTGCTCACAAAATAATGAGAGCATGGTGGAAAGGGTGACTAAGCTAACCTCAAAAAGTATCAAGAACTACCTACATAGTCCCAGAGTAGGACCTCAAGTCACTGTAGTTCTACCCTACAATGAAAGAATTTAACTAGTGTAGCAATCAATTCAAAAAAAATAGGCATAGATGGTAAAAAGGCATAGTATGACATAAGTAGTGGAAAGTACATCAAGACTTAATAAACAAATGTTGCTCCTAATTTTCCCATAGGTGGTTATAAATAGGAGACAACATCATAGATCAATAGTAATAATTTGCCCAAAGGTGGTTATAATTAGTATAAATACTGATAATAATAAAGGAATAACAAATGAAGGATGCAACTGCTAAAACTTCCATCATACTAAAAAATATGATCTCTATATGAAGTACTTGAAACAACTACTAAAACTGATCGGATTCCCCAGTACTAAAAATGCATAATGAATGGCAAAAAGCAAGGGCAAACAGGCTAGGTTTTATAACATGTTTGGTCGATATATCATAAATGGTAAAATAGATAAGGCTAAGAGGATAGCTAGGAATGATATTTGAAGAATAGTGATAAAATGGCACAACTAAAATGGTCCTTATAGACAATACACCATAGCAATCAAGCATAGTACTACTTGAGGTGAATAATATTCATCGACTCTATAAGTTCCTATCCATCTGGTGTGGCTAGCCTATATGCTCTTGTTTCATAATCTATAATAATAATGAAGGACCTTATCCAATTGGGTTTGAATTTAACTTTATGCATCTTCTCAGTCATGGTATTCTTTTGGTTTTCTTTGAGAAAAAGAACACCAAGTTCAAATGTTCTATACTTAACATGTTGATTATAGTGGTATTTTAGTCAATTCTAATATGCCTAAAGACTATTGAGTGTAGCTATGCATTTTTCATCAAGTAGGTCTAGCTCTTACAGGTGAGCTACTGATAGCCATGATCATCTAGAACATGATTGAAAGATATGTGTAGTGAAATTAACTCGAACTCAATGGGAAAGATGGATTTAGTACCATAAACAAGTGAGTATGGAGTGGCTCCTATGGGAGTACGATGATTGGTATGGTATTCCCAAAGGGTCGGGAATATCTATAGGTGCCAATGATGACCAACATCATTGACAATATTTTTAAGAATATTGGCAATGGTTTTGTTTGATGCTTCATCTTAGCCATTACCTTGAAGGTAATTTGATGTAGAAAAATGTTGTGTGATGTTATATTCGGTACATAGCTGGTATACATCCTTATTCTTGAATGATCCTCCATTATTAGATATAATGTTGAAGGGGATACCATAGTGGCAAATGAGATGGTTGAAGCTAAATTTGGAAATTTTCTTTCCAATCACATAAGTGAGGTATATAGCTTCAACTCACATAGTGAAATACTTAGTGGTGGTAAGGATATGTTTATGGCCATCAGATGAAGTGGGGTTGATCTTCCTAATGAGGTCAAGTCCCCATCTAGAAAATGGCCATGGTGTCAATATCAGTTTCAAAGTTTGTGCTATGGCATGAATCAGATTAGCATGTCATTGACATTTTTCACACTTCTTTACATATGTAGCTACATCTATGTCTATCATGGGACAATAATAACCAGTATGCAAGATATTTTTGGATAGGAATGCCCTACTAAAATGAGCTCCACATAATCCTTCATGAACTTCTCTTAACTCTAGTGTATACTTTGCTAAAGTTAAATAATGAAGCAGAGTTCCATTAAAACTATAGTAGTAAAGGGTGGATCCAAGTAGAGTATAACAAGTGGAATGATGAATAAAGTCTTTGGTTTGTTTTTGAGATAAGTTAGGTGGTATAACTTGGTCATGAAGGTATTTATAAAGGTCTGAGCACTAGATAGAATTAGGACCAATAATATTACAAATCATTGCAATGGTTGAAGGTTCATGAGTTGGTGTGAACAAATTCTCAACAAGGAACTGATATTCTCTAGCTTTATCTATTTGTTGAATTAGAGAGTTGATAGTAGCCATGGCATCTACAGTTTGATTACTAGCCCTTAGTATATGTTCAAATTAGATATTTGTAATTTGTTGATTTAGTGTATCAACTATAGCCTTATATGGAACTAACTTGTCATCTTTGGTCTAAAAATGGTCTATGACCTAATTGATGATTAATTGAGAATCACCATAAACCTTTATATGAGATATATTCCATTGTACTACCTATATAATTCCTATGATAAGTGCTTCATACTCAGCGATGTTGTTTATATAAGTAAAATTGATTCTGAATCATTTAAGGATTAGATCCCTCTATGGTGTAATAAATAAGAGACCTACCCCTGATCCATGTGAATTAAATGAACCATAAAAATATAGATTCCAATGCTACTCCCTAAGATGTGGGTCAATGATGATCATTATGGATTCATCAAGAAAATAAAATTTGAGTGGCTTTGTGTCTATAAGGGGTGCTTTAAAAAGTTGATCTGTAAGGACCTATATTTTGATTGACTTCTAATCGACATACTCTATGTCAAACTCACTAAGAAGCATGATCCATTTGGCCATTCTACATTTTAAATATATTTTAGATAGTAAATACTTGAGTGGATCTACTTTTGAAATGACCACGGTCTTATTGTTCAACATGTAATGGTGTAGTTTTTGAGTTGTGAAGACCATGCCTAGATAAGCTTTTTTAATAGGTGAATATTTGTGTTCATATGTGACCAAGGTAAAGCTTAAGTAGTCTATTGCATTATATTTTTCATTGTTATCATGTTTAGCCAAAAGTGCCCCTAAGGAATTGTCGATAGCTAATAGATAAAATAAGAATGGCCTTCTTGGCATAGGAGGTAACAAAATAGGTGGATTAACTAGATAGTCTTTGAGTTGTTGAAAATTTATTTGGTAGTGGTCATCCCAATGAAATTCAAATCCCTTATTTTTAATATGTGTAGATGGATGACACATTTTTTCTAAGAGATGAAGCATCGGATTGACTAGATCTTACCCTGCAAATTATGGAGTTACTTTAAATTGGTTGGAGGTGACATCTTGATTATAGCATGGACTTTGGCCAGATAAACTTTAATGACCCTATGAGACATAATGAATCCAAGTAAATTTCCTAAGGTTACTCCAAACACACATTTTTTTGGATTAAGTCTAACTTTAAACTCCTACAATCTTTTAAATATCTTATGTAGCACTGTTAGATGGTCAGCCCTAGTTTTAGATTTTCCTAATATGTCATTAACATAGTCTTCAATAATATCATGCATCATATCATGGAATATGAAATTCATGGCCCTTTGATATGTATCTCAAACATTATTAAGATCAAATGGCATTACATGATAATAAAATGTTCCCCATGGAGTGGTGAACATTGTTTTATGTTGGTCTTCTGGTGTTATTCTGATATGGTTGTAACCTAAAAATACATCCATGAGTGAAAGCATTTCATAACCTACCATGGAGTTGATGATCATGTCAATATTAGGTAATGGAAAGTCATCCTTATGACAAGCTTTGTTTATGTCTTAGAAATTAGTATAGATTCTGATTCTTTCAAGCTTTTTACTAATAGGTATGACATTAGATATCTATTATGAGTAGTCAATGGACTAGATACATATTGATTCTAATAATTTTTCCAACTCTTTCTTTACCAAGATATAAATGCAAGGATGCATCTTAAGTATCTTTTATTTCATCAGTTTGGCATTAGGATTAATCACAAGGTGGTGTAAAACTAAGGTGGGGTCTAAACCTAGCATGTCAGAATAATCCCATGCAAAGATATCTACAAATTCTCTCAATATAGTAGTAAACACTTCACATTCCTCCTCAATGAGGTATGCACCTAATTTTATCCATTTTGGGTCCAATAGATTCCTGATGTTTTCCTCTATTATATCTTCAACTAGAAGGCTTGAACCATCTTCTAAGATAGTAGATAATGACTTGAACTATTGGACTATGTTAGGGTCCTTTGCTAGGACTTGCTCTTAACCTTATCCTAGACATGATGAATCTGAGTCCTCTAATGGGAGATCTAGCCATGTGACAAAAATAGTAGAAAATTCTTGAAGAATTTGATCAAATCCTTATTTCTCAAAACTAAACTTAGATCCACAAGCAAGTTCATCATTGGTGGTCTCCTGGTCTAAATTCAAAGAATAATAAACACCCCCATATAATGGTGCTTGAAATAGGTTTTCACCACTATACTAGCCTTTATCTTTACTTTTTCCATGGTCAAAAAGTGACTCAAATAGATTTTCACTTGGTGACCTCAATGTTTTACTTATTTATTTTTAGCTAAGGGTGTTCACTTGCTCTCCAAAATAGGCTTCAGGATCTAATGTAATTGATAATCCTGACTTGTGATCTCCCAATAGAACATTATCTCTAAGGCCTAATAAGTCATAAAATACCTCATCATTATAGAACTCATCAATTAGTAGATTAGATTATTGTTGGTCCCAATCTATCAATTGGGGATAATATAATGGTAATGGGTTATGATGAACGACTAGGGTAAGGGTACAAATGGCATTATTATCAAATAGGTTGGTTTTATCTAGGTCATCAAAGGTGAGGCTATGACTAGACTCTAATTCATTGTCAACATCATCATCACTAGTCGTTGGTGATGGAGTTTGAATAAGATATGTGGCTTTGACTAAACTAGCAAGTTTTTGAACATTTCTATGGGAATCAATAACATAATGACTTTTATGTCAAATGATGTAAAAGACAAGCATAGAAATTGGGTGATCATGGTATTATCTAGATGTAAAAAGGTCGAGTCCTTTTTATAACCACTACTTCCTATTGTTCACTCAATGTAGTGTAATGTCTAAATGCAAATATATCCCATGTGCAACTTAGAAGGAGTAAGTGAAGTCAATGCTAGGAGGTGAAACCCCAAGTCAAAGCTTTCCTAAAGAACTCATGGGAGGTGATGAAGTCCCCCGTGTAAGCCAAGTTTTCATAAAAAATAAAGAATGAAATATAAATACTTTAGGGTCATTTTCAAGATCACCCAAATTTTGATGAGTTTTTGGGGAGTGCTTTAGACGACATTCTTTTTAAGCCTTAGACTAGGCTATTTTCAATAGGAATGGCACTTTTGATTCCAAAGGTTCCCTAAAGGGGAAAAATGGAAGAGCATACATGCAACACCCCTCTCTTTGCTAAACAAAATTAGATCAAACAACTATTGAAGACAAAAATGACAAGTGTGTTCAATTTTAAGCCTAAATAAAATATTTGGTGGTGTTCATTTGACCCCTTGGTCTTAAATTTGTAACTTTGAAAGTTAACAAAAAGATTTAATCAATATCACCCTAAATTATTTCATTAAGCACCAAAAACAAGATTCTTAATTCATTGTAAAAGTATGCCAAATATGTCTTAATATCATGTTTTAACATGTTCCAAGTCCGTTGATTACTTATCTACCCTTAAGGCATCACCCCAAAAGCAAATATGCTAGATTAGAAACATTTTAAATATATTTTCAAAATTTTGTGAAAATTTGATGAAAATTAAAGATAAACTAATGTCAAATTCTAAAAATTTAGGATAAAACATGTGGTTTTAAAAAAATCATCCAAAATGGAGTCTATATGACCCCAAAACAAGCATTTTAAAATGGCCTATTAGCTCTCATGTTTGTGTTTTTAAGAAAAACACAATGACCAACATCAGTTCTATAAATAATGATGCTTATAATTACTAATCGATGATGGTTATCTAACTAACAATAGTTATACCAACAATGACTGATGATGGCTATGCCAACTGATGATGGTTTTACTAACCAATGACGGTTACTATATAAACCCATGATAAATAAAAATGTCAAAACAAAGTTAGAAAATCAAATTGAAAGAGTTTTAATGATCCAAATAAATATTTTAAAGTTTCAAAATGATCTTCTTCATGTCTAGGATGCATTTGGTCCCACTGGGCATGCCACTATGTGAACTAGAAATTTGACTAAGAAGAGGAGATTAGTATGGTGTTAGTGAAAAAATGCACAAAACAAACTGGCAAAGTACACACTAAGCTAATACCTTCATGCCTAGTTACTAGGGTGAGATTGGTAACAAAAACAAATGACAAACATAACTAAAAAGTAAGGAATAACAATAAAAATTCCTTCACCTTCCTTTGATGCTCTAAATGCCTTTGTAGTAGTGGCTTGCTCAGTTTGTGCTCATGAGGTCCTTGTCAACGGAAGGTTGGATACCTCCATCTCTCCTTGGCACCTTGTGTATTTGTTTCTTGGCTTGTCTTGGAATCAATTTGGCATGGTAACACTAGTTTCATGAATCTTTTTAATCAATTCTAAATTATAACTTTGCATAATCATGTGTTAAAATTCATGTGGTAAGGCCTCTTATTTATAGATTTTTACAAATGTCTAGAATCAACCTAAACCATCCATCTCAAGATTAATATGTGTGGCTAAGGATTAATCCAATTATGTAATTAAAATTGATAAATAGACTCATCAATATTTGGGATAGATGAGCAATTAAGAGGAATGGAGGGCTTTGATGAGGCATGAGAGGCATGAATCCTAATATTTGTGATATTTATGGCCTAGGGATGTCTTCCCAAGAAATGAGGTCACCTAATGATGTAGCTATTTAATATTCATTTCCAAAACAAATTATTCAACAAGTTTCCATGGAATTATTAATTATGCCTTGATTTGGGTTAATTAACTCTTAAGCATGTTTAAGCACTTTGTGCACAAATTACTCAAATTGATCAGAATACCTTGTTATTATCTAAAATTTGACTAGATTAAAATTGGAAGGTAATGTCAAATGTGTTGTATCCATTATCCCATTTAGGATGTTACCAACAACAAATAATGAAGTCACATGTCTTGTGCAAGATATTTGATAGGAAAGATCAATCCAGAGCACCTAGGTGTAAAATTGGCATTTTGACTCAGAATGATCTAATCAAAGTTAGCTAGCTCATAAATTTCATTACTCTATTTAGGGATACCCTAGCCAAAATTGGCATTTAAATATGTCAATTTCAAATCTTTTAATTTGATTTAGTGTTTTTAGGCCAAATTGTGTATTTTAAGTGGAAATTGGCCAAAATCCTTGTTGGAGGTTATTGGTGGCTAGATTTAGGTGTCTACAAAAATATGGCATGATAAGGTTATTTATAGAATTTGAAGATCATCCATTTTATTAAGAGAAATATTACTTTGTTTTATTTTTCATTAATTTTGGTTAACAGTGCTAATAAATGGTCTTTATTACCTTTAGTTTTAGGTTCTATGGTATTTGTCCTTGGGAAATTCATGTTCCAAACCCTTTGAAAAACCCTCATTTAAAATTTTAATACTAGTGGGAATCAATTGGTGGAAACCTTTTAAAAAATACATTTTGGACCTAAGTATAAAATTCATTTTTTAAGCTAGAGCTTAGTTTATAATGCTTGGTCCCCTTTATTGTTTTCCCTTTCAAAGTTTTAACCCTAAGGCTTTATTATATTTATTAATAGAAACAAGACCTTAGTCTTAACATCTTATCTTAAGTTCCAGTTCCTCAAGTCCATTTTGATGTTAGCTTAATCCCTTGTTCATATCTTAGCCTAAGGTTTTAATCCTAAGGCCCTGACATATTTATTAATATAATAGAGACCTTAGCCATAACACCTTAGCCTAAGTATTTTATATCACCAAAATCTTAACTTAATAGTATTTTATATCACCATGGTCTTAACTTAACTTCCCTACATCTTGTAGGATCTAATAACCCTCGCTTTATCATGGCATTTGATCTAACAGAGTGAGAAAAGCCTAAAATCTGAATTAAATAGTGTGCATCTTGGATGATCTAATGGTTCATGATTCCTCATGGCCCTTTTATAAGATGATTTGAATAAAATGGACAAAATCCTATACATAACCCCTTAGACTAATCATATTCAAGACCTTAGATCATGATCAACAGTTCTTACTTCATTGTGAGGACCCAATCGAATAGAGAGAAGCATAGTTAAAATGTTATGTAGCTAGGGATATGATATATGGGTTGATGGAGATGCCGATATGTGGCACACATCCCCTTAGTTAGTTATATGGGTACAATATAATAGGATAATAGAGTAACTTGTGGAAGTAGTACATTGGGTAATGGTTGGCCTGCATTGGATTAGGAGGTTACCCATCCATGGTTTAGATAGATGTATATATATAGGAGATGAATATCATGGTAAATATATCAAGTAAGCATTGAGTCTTCTATTGTAAGAGGATATTGGAGATTGTCCCCTTGAAGAGACATTTTGGAGTTATTCCTTCCTAAAGGAGTATTATATGGTGTTTGCCTACCTTAAGGGTATTTCTTCATATATTGAATATCAAGATCATTACATAAAAGTTCAAAGGAATATGTAAGGACTGAATGATTAACATGCATCACTCTTACATTTGAGTATTAAAAGTAAAGGGACCCACCTGATAGAAATAACTAATCATGAGAAAGCTTTGAATCATGATCTTATGGCTCTCATTGCATTGCAGATTTTGATTCGATAAAGCAAATCAAGTCCAAGATCCTTAGAAACCTTGTGTAGGTGCCAAGTGGTACTCTCTCATTGGGTCACGATTATTTTATGGGTTTAAAATTGATGTTTGCATGAACATCATTTGATTTCTGAGAGGATGTATTTAACATCTGCATGATCATCAAATTAAGCCCATCAAATTAAAAGCTTCACTAGCTTAAAATTGATGTTTGCATGACCATCATTTAACATCCATGAGAATGTATTTGACATTCACAAGACCTTCAAATTTAATATAATGAATTGTTCTACTCAAGATTAAAATATGCTCCAAACTCTTGTTGGAAAGCTTGAAAATTACTTTATAAGCTAAGAGAAATGCTCAAAAAATGCTCAAACATCAAAAATATTCAACTTGCAAAATATGGAAATGGTCTTATGGTCTAAGTATATGCAAAATAAAACTTAGTCTAAATCTATACTTCAGGGTCCCTATGACATTTTATTTAAATATCATGAACCTTAAACTATAGACTTATACTAAGTCTTATTTTAAAAGGAGATCTTTGTTACATAGGACTTACACCAAGTGATTTATAGCTAAAGGTTTTAATGTGTTTTGTCAATATAATAAAATCCTATTGTTATTAGACCATTATGTCATGTTGATCCTTTTGAGCATATTTTATCAGCCTTGGCATAAATATTTTAAACAAATGCATACATTTTGTTTATTCAATCACAATGTAAACATTGGCTTGAAACATTTATCCATTGCCCCCCTTTATATAATTCAAAAAACTTAGACATAAATTCCTTAGCCTAAGGTTTTTTTCATGCTTAATAAACCTTAGACTAAGGAATTTAAGCCTAAGTCCCATTTTTATAACGTAATAACTTAAATTTTGGGCATCTCTATAGATCAATAGTTCATGTTTTATATCTAAAATATGATCCAATGATGCAATGCTCTTGTAGACTTTTCAATGAGACCCCAAGAGCCTATGAGCTTGATGTGTAGTGAAAGCACATTTGAATAAAATTTGATAGATGATTAGACAATTCACACTTTACCACTAGAAGATGATCCAATAGCATGAAGGTGATCATGACTTTTCAAAGTCCCACAAGTTTTCCATGTGGCTAATGCTCATTCAACAAAGCACTGACATAGGATATGAAGCATAGGCAAGGCATGTGAAGATGCCAAGTGTCACAACCATGAGGCTTAGAATATAAAGGATCCAATCATAACCAAGGGCCTAGATTAAAATTAATGACTTGTGATAGTCCAAGATTTTAATCTAATAGTTCAAAATCAATAGATTATTTTAAAATGCTAACAGCTAGTGCTCAAAGTCATTTATGAAAAATATCATGAAAGGTCTATACCAATGTCACATAGGCACCATGCAAGTAAAAAATGATAAAATAAAAGATATTTTGGGCTAAAAAATGCAAAGGTATAAAAGCAAAGTTTTAAATCAAATCCAAGGCACATATAAGCCAGAGTCTAATATATCTTGCCAATAAAGCTCCAAAACCCTAAACCCTACATAAAAGTGACCTAATTGAATTCATTTGGTCACAATTTGATCCAAATAGAGCTTGATTGTGTTTTGAACAAAAAAAAGATTTCAAAGAGACCTATTTATAAACCATTATGAACAAGCTAAAGAAATAGGGACCATGATAGCTTTTAGATAGCAATTGAAAGAAGAAATTGAACTCTAATTATTAATAAATAATGAAGGATGAATCTTCAAACACACCAAATCAGACCTTGCAGCCTTGAATGTTCTAGGTATTAGGAATTAGTCTAAGCTCTTCTTCATGGTGGAGGAAGTGAAGCCCATTACAAAGGGGGAGAAGAGGATTACTATGGTGAGTATAAGTTATTATGACTTGGTTGTTGTTTAGAGGGTTGGACTCCACCATGTTATTTTAAACCTTGAGATAATACATTGTATAGACATCCTTGTTCCTATGTTTGTTGATTGTAGGGTAGATAATGAATGGATCATCAGGGAGGGAAATTTTAAAAGGATAGCCTATATTTTTCCTATATATTTTGATAAATATTATAAGATCCCTCTCCCCCATGTAGACCTATCCAAAATTAAGGAATAGACTAGAAACCATGACCTAGACTCTATCCATAGGCCCTAGCTACACCAAAGACCCCATATCTTTAGGAACTTTGGGGGAAAATCCCATTAGTTTGATTCAAGGAGGGCATTAGAGTTATAATGACAATGTTGAATCAAGCCTTTGGATCCCCCTCAACCACTTATGTGAATAAAATCTAAGTTTTGTATGTGCATTTCATGGTGGAATA
Source organism: Torreya grandis (assembly GCA_037957365.1). Lineage (NCBI taxonomy): Eukaryota > Viridiplantae > Streptophyta > Pinopsida > Cupressales > Taxaceae > Torreya > Torreya grandis. The sequence continues at coordinate 2,028,737 of JARHVA010002936.1, forward strand.
AAAGTTCACCCCTCCAATTGGATATTTGATCAGTGTCTTCTTATCCAAATAATTAATTTCCATTAAAAGGAAGACATATAAGAAATTTTATATGATGTCATACCTACTAGATTCCCTTCTCACCTCAATTAACTTACCTGGTATTAAAAATTGGTCTCCTAAGGGAAAAACCACCAATAAATATGTTCCCTAGTAGAGGCTATCATATGTGTTCCCATACCTAGGATTCACCCACTAATAAATAAGTATGTTGAAATGATGGGTGACATCTGGTACTACCCTAATTGCATAGTCATCAATATTAAGGGGATTATGTCCTAGCCTTATAGATTGCCAATATATGTTTCAAATAAGCTTGTAGAGTAATAAATTACCTTCCATCTCATCAATGGCATTGATGAGATTTGAAAAGAAAAGAGGAAGGGTCTTGTTTCACTAAAATTCTATCTATTTCAAGTCTAAAGAAAAATAGAGAAGAAGGATATGGATAAGTGATTAGAATGAACCTAGATTGGTTTGTGCACCATATATAGACATTGTGAACACTCCTCTTTCACTAGGGAGGACTACCTACAAGTAAGAAAGCACTACCACAAAAATTTCTATTAGTAGATATATGAGTGGATTCCAAGCTATGTGCTTATTTTAGGAAGTGTCAAACTTCCTTAGAGATGACAGTCCACTTTTGAGAGATAAAAGAGTAATAAATAACCAAGAGAGAAAAAAAGAGAGAGTGAAAGACATATTATGTTACTATTATTCATAACTTGAGTGTAGTAGAGAGTAACAGAGTGCAAGTGGTATATTTAGTTTGTATTTTGAAAGTTCTTTGGGTATAATTTAAAAGGGTTACTAAGAATCCATAGTTGCCAACATCGATTAGGATGCCGAGGTCGGTAAGCAAGTGTGACTGATATCGGTTGGGTGACTGATGTCGATAGGGGAAATAATTTCCAAGGAGATTGAAAAAGGATTTTTTGGGTCTAGGAAATGGTTTTGGTTAGGTCTAGAAGGTTGGGGAGGGTTATGAGAGAGAAAGTATTATTTAGATGGATTTGGTTAGAGGTTTGGTGTGTTGGAACAAGGGGAAATAAGTGGGTAAGCTTTATAACTCATTCACAAGGGTTTGGTTAGAAATGTGTAAAATAATTAATAATAGATATAAAGTGATTACAAAGTAACTACTTAAATACTTATAGAATAAGTGATGTACTTAGTTGTATAGGTGATTGAATGATAAGTGCCAAATGGATGGCTCTTATAAGGCTTATTGAACTGATGCCTTGAATGGAGAAAAAAACATGTGTTGTTGGTTCTCAAGATCTTGGTTCTTGATCGTGATTGACTTATGCAAGGTAAAAATAAGCCAATATGTGGAAAGTTGGATGCCAAAAGCATGTATATGAATAATAATGAGTTTTCTTGATTTTTTCTAACCTTCAACATTAGTTTGGAGTTTGGCTTAAGTAACCAATGTCAGTGGCCCCACCGATGTCGGTCATGGGTTGACTGATGTTGGTGGGATGAGAATAGGTATAAAGGCTATTTTTAACATGTTTTCTATTCTTTCACATGCCAAGTGTGGTATCTATTAGGAAATGGTAGAAACGGGAGTTTAAAAAGGATTTAGTTGGTTAGGAATTTATTTTTTGGGTGAGAATAAGTCATGGGTAGTTAGGATAAGGGGGATAAGTCTTGAGGTGACTCAGAGGGTAAGAATTAGTCTTACGATGAGGTGGCTACGTAAGGTGGCATGAGTGGCTTTTAATTAACTTAATTAAATATTTTAAATTAATTAAATGTGTGAGGGTTAAAAGCATGGGTTAGGGAGGCTAATTATTATTATTAAAAAAGGGATTAAGGGAGGGTTTTGACATAGGGAGTTACACACGTGTGTGACATAATTTTGGTGTCTACATTTATCCCTTTTCATATTATAATTTTCAATGATAAATTAAAAGATAGAAACAAGAGTTAGATGCCTCAGGTATTGGATGAGGTATATCAGATCATTTTTTTTCTTTTTTTTACCTTTAATCATGGACAAGACTATAGAGGCTTAGGATTTTTCCACTTTGAGTGAAAAAACATAATACCTCATAAGTTAGCTAAGTAAGGGTTAAAAATAAGGGAGATGAATATAACAAGGGTGTTCAAGGGATGAGCTCAATTGAAACATGAGGTGAAGTGTTAATTGGTTAACAAAATAATGGTTTTAGATGTAAGGCATTTAAAGGCTCAATTTCTTACTTTCCTTCAAGAGAAGAAAAGTGATAAGTTCCTAAGCCATACTTATGTGTTATGATGTAGGGTCCAAGATAATTAGGAGAAAATTTATCCCATTTTCTTTTCTCTATGTTTGTCACATGTTGATTTTCTTTTAACACAAGATCTCCAATATTGAAATATTACTCTTTGAGGTTTTTGTTGTAAGCACATTTGATATGATCTTGATAGATTTGGAGGTGGTTGAGGGCTATGAGATGGAACTCATCAAGCAACTTGAGTTGTGACAAATGTTCTTGGTGAAATTCATTGTTAGTATGTCTTTTAGAGAAATACGAAGAGAAGGAATCTGAACCTCAAAAGGCAAAATAACCTCCATCCCATATACCAAGAAAAAAGGTGTAGCACCCATAGGGGTTTGAGTACTAATGTGGTAATCCCATAAATAAAATGGAATGTGTGTTTACCAATCCTTTCCCATATCATTTACTACCTTCATGAGAATTTTGGTCAATGTTTTGTTAGAAGTTTCTACCTATCTATTTACTTGTGGATAGTATGGCAATGAGAACCTTAATTTGATTCTAAATATATCACAAAGACTTTGAATAGTCTTGATTTTGAAATATTTTATGTTATCTATTATAATTTTATGTGGGAAACCAAAATGATAGATGATGTGATGGTTGATAAAGTCAACATTTTTTTTAGCTTTAGTGGAGATGAGAGGAATAGCCTTGACCCACTTGTTAAAGTATTCAGTGGCAGTAATGATAGAATGGTGATGGAGGGATGAATGAGGGTTAATCTCATCGATTAGATCCAATCCCCATTGGGAGAAGGGCCAAAAATCTTTGGTAACTTGTAATGCATGACTTAAAATTTTAAAAAGGTTAGCATGTTGTTGACATTTGACGTAATGTCAAACATAATCACCATAGTCTTGATAGAGTGTTGGCCAATAATAGCCAAGTTGAAGGATACACTTGGAAACTACATGACCATTAAAATTTCCATCACAAATCCCATCATGGACTTCATTAATAGTGAAGGGAGTCTTGGTACTAGTGATTCATCTAAGGAGAAGACCATTAAAAACTCATTTGTAGTTAAGTCCCCCTAGCATAGTGTAATGAGTAGCAAGTTTTATGAAGGCACATCTCCCATTATTGGAGAGATCAAAAGGGTTAATAGAAAAGGAAAGATAATATATGAGTTTATTGTATCATAAGTCATATGGGTTGGATGTTACATTTTTTTATAAAAAGGATGTTAGTTGATACATAGGAGGTTAATGTTAAGCAATGCATGATGACAAAGATTTTTAAGGAAGAGGGTGAAGACTGTATGCGTGAAGCAAGTGAAGTCATTTTGTTAGCAAACTTGTTTATAGATTGAGGAATAGTTTGTAAGAGATAAGAGTTAAATGATCCTAATAACATATTTACATGATGTTTATACTACTACAAAATTTTGTTTTTGCATAGGTAGGAACCATTAACCTAATTAACCACTAGCTGAGAATCACCAAAAATGGTTATGGATTTGATACCTAAGAAGATAGCCATTTGAAGCCCTAAGATCAAAGCCTCCTATTCAGCCATATTGTTATTACATTCAAAATATAATTTAAATGATAAAGGCATAAGATTTCCATCTAGAGGAATAAGAATGATGCCTACACCCCCATCGATTGACATTTAGACCCATCAAAGAACATCATCATTTGATATGAGATGTCATTGATGGAGAGTGTTGTGATGGATTCCTTAGGGAATTTGAGGTTTGAAGGTTGGTTGTTAGGTAAAGGGGCAATAGCTAACTGGTCAGTGATCATTTTCCCTTGATAGACTTTTATTGAATAAATTCTACATCAAATTAATCAAGGAGCATAAGACACTAAGCTACATGTTAGTTGTGATATGGCTTGAAATGAATGTATTTGAGGGGATAAATATGGGTGACCATGAAGGTTTTGTGATTTAAGAGATAATGGCATAGCTCAGAGGCTGAAAAGACTAATGTGAGGTAAATATTTTTGATATGGGTATATCAAGTCTCATAATCAATAAGCTTGTGACTTATGTAGTAAAATACCTTTTCTTGATGGTGATCATCTCATTGTGAAATCATAGCACCCAAATAATGGTCTATTGTAGAGATGTAAAGGTAGAAAGGTTGATTTTCCTTTGGTGGAATAAGAATTAGTGTAGAAAGGAGATATTGTTTGAGTGCATCAAAAGCTTCTTGGTAATATATATTATAAAGGAAGGAGACATATTTTTTGAGGAGATGGTGAAAGGGTTGGCAATGATCTAACAACTGGGAGATGAAGTGGTGGATTGACTAAAGTTTGGTTTGCAAGCTATAGAGTTGTTTGATATTAGTAGGTGGAGGCATCTCTAGTATTTATCTAACCTTAGCATGATTGACTTTAATACCATGGAGAGAAATGATAAAACCTAAGAACTTACTAGAAAAGACACCAAAGGCACATTTCTTTAGGTTTAGTCAAACTTTATATTGGAGGAGATGAATAAATATTTTGAGAAGCATCAAGTGATCTTGGTGAAGTTTAGACTTTCCAAGTAAGTAATCCACATAATCTTCCATAATTTTGTGTAGGAGATCATGGAATATGTAAGTCATAGCACGTTGGTAGGTGGTACCAACATTCTTGAGACCAAAAGGAATAACCCAATAACAAAAATTCCACCATGGGGTAATGAAGGTTATCTTTTGTTGATCCTCAAGAGAAACCAGGATTTGATTATAAATAGAGAACCCATCCATAAGTGATAGTATCTCATGGTTAGTTCTTATATCAATAATTTGATTGATACTTGGTAATGAAAAGTAATCTTTTAGGCAAGCAAGGTTTAAGTCATGGTAGTCGGTGCAAATGTAGATTCCTCTAGTTGCTTTTGTGATAGGAACAATATTAGAAATCCATTATAGGTAGTCAATGGGTTGGATAAAGTTAATAGAAAGGAAGAATTGGAGCTCTTCTTTGACAAGGAGAGAAATATGAGGATGCATTTTGTGAAGCTTCTTCTTAATAGGTTTAGCATCTCAATTGGTGACAATGTTATGGGTGATGATAGAGGGGTCAATACCAAGAATGTCATGATAAGACCAAGTAAAGGCTTTGTTATGGTTATTAAGAAATGTTTCATAATCATCTTGCTCAGAGGAATCCAAAGATTGGTCAATCTTTAAGACATGGGGGTTATCATGAGAGGGTAAATTGATGTCAATGATTGATTTAGTTAACATAGATTTTATTTTGGATGGGAGTGATCATTGGATATAGGAATCATCTACACCCATGTGTGTGATAATAGCATCATCATCTTGACATTGGATAGTGTTAATAGTGGGAGAGTCTTCATCAATTATTTTAGGATGAACGAGAGGAAAGAACCTTTTTTCATTACCCTAGTGATAGGTGAGAAGCCCCAAATGGATGACATTTATTGAAAAAAACTAAGAGGTATAGATACTTCTGATTCAATAGGTGATGGTGGAGAAGAAGGCAGAGAAGGAGAGATTGGCTCTTCAATAATTGGTACATGGGATGTTTTGGTGAGTTTATTTGGTTTGTCATAACCCAGTCCATGCCTCTTTTTGACATTTTCAATGGTTTTTCTAGTGGGATATTCAATGGGAATATAAACACCCTACTCATAATGACCCAAACCAAATCATTTATAGGCACACCTATAAAGATAGGTGTGAGAAAAATTAGGTTTTCTTAGAAAAGAGAAGTCACAGGTAAATGGTTGTGGTGAATAGGATGGATTATCGATAGTGGGAGCCTGATCAATTCCCCCATATGTGAAATTAGTTTGAAGGTTAGGGGGGCCCATAAGGGATAACCATCCCAATATGAGGATCATAATTTGGGTGCATATAAATATTTCCATACTCTTTTGGAGTATGAAACATGTTGAGTATCAATAAACAATATTCTCCGAGTGACAAATGTTTAAAAGTTTCCTCCATGGGATCTTTATCAAGAATTTGTGTTGCCAATATTTGTGTAACTAGGCTAGTGGAACATGTGAAAGCTTCAGAAGTATCATGCAAACAATATTATGTATTTAATGGAATGAGAAAATCATTGGGACTATAATTCATGTTGCAAGTTTTAAATAGAGGTGGGTCAGCAAGTATAATATGCATTTGCCCATTATGCTCAAACTTGACATAGTGGTGAAAAGTTGAGGGTACATATGCCATTACAAATATCCAAGGTCATCTAAGTAGTATGTTATGTTTTAACTCTTCTTATACAACATATAAAAGCTCAAGAATTGTGCAAGTACCTACATGGATATGTAAGACAATAATGCCCACTGTAGTAGTTGTGGTATCATTAAAGGAGTGGAGCATCGTGTCAATTTGAGACATGTAATTATTAGGAAGAGATAGATATTTGTAGGAATGGGTGTAAATAATATTAATAATATCCCCCCATTAATCATGACTCTCTTGACATGAGTTTGATCAATATATGTGGTAATAAAAAGGGTAGAATATTGATCTTTAGGGTGTTAAAGTGGAGTTTCTAAAGTACTAAAGGAACTTAGGGAGATGGAATTAAGAGAGTTGACCAAAGATGCAAGAGGTTATGGATCATCAAGTTGTACCTCAACCACTTGCAAGGAACTAATCAAAGCTTGACAGTGTTGGAGTGATCTTTGGATTAACTCATACAAGGACATTTTCATAAGAGTTTGGTGAAGTTATTTCACCATTGAGATTTGAATAACATCTGAAGATGTTGGTTTTGGAACACGCAAGATGGAAATATTGGGATTTAAAGGAGGAGTGTCTTTGGAAAAGGGATGAACCTAAATATCAATGATTTTTTCCTTACCTTTATCCTTTTGGTTTTGTGACTACATAGCCACATTAACTATGTTGATCTAAAATATAGGTGAAGGAGGTGGTAAAGGGGGTATGACAACATCTTTGGGTTTGAATTTAGGTGGAATATTAGGAGGCATTATGGATGTCATAGGTGGAATAATAGGAAGGTTAATGGTATTATCAACAAATAGATTGTCAAAATCAAAGTGTTGTTGAATGACTATTGTGAGAGCTTTACAACTTTTAGTATCATGTCTAGGTGAATGATTATATAGACACACTTATGTATCATTAAACCAAGATGGATTTGGTCCAAGAGGACTATAAAGCTTAATGGGAGGAAGAGTTACTACAAAATATTGCAACAATTGACATAGGAAAATGATCTGAGAGCCTATGAGTGAACTCACACTTGTTTTGGTAATAGGAGTGGACACCTTATTTTGTTTAGGAGTCGTAAGGGTGATTTTGTGTGGTGCCTTATTTGGTGGTGGTGGAGTTACATGTTTTACTAACACTTTTTTGGTGTTAGGTATCATGGTGTCAGATGTGAAAGGCTTACCATGTGGTAGAGGTAGTAGTGGAGGTAACTTAGCCTTTTGTTTCACTTGGATCAATGATACTCCAACTAGAGTAGAGGGGTGCAGTCCCAAAATTGATGGTAAAGTTAAGGGTTAAAGAGGGAAGGATTGACGAGACCTAGGAAGATTAACATTTTTTTGTATTTTAGGTCATGAAACTCCAATTTATGAATGGAGAGTTAGATCTAATTTTACCTAAGGAAGAATTAGATTAGAGATAGGCATACACCTAAAGACATGATCTCCTTTAATGTGACAAATGCATGTGAGGGTGGGGGTTCTAACATAGATGGATGAGCTTCTAGTGATTTTGGTTAGAAAGCTCTAGCTTCATCAAATACTTTGGGGTAAAGGGTATTGAGAGGGTTGGTAGTAAAGGTCAACACTCATTGTGTTAGATAAAGAGTTTTAAGTCAATCCCAAAATTCCATGTGATATAGCTTCATGGAGTCAATAAATTTGAGACTTTTCACCAACCACAAGAAGGGTTTAGATGAAGTTGATGTAGGCCTTCTAGTTGCTTCTTTAGAAGTCTAAGGTGATTGAGAAAGAGGTAAATTGTTAGTCTCTACTACTTCAGGCCAAAGATGATAAAGAGCCACAATAGGGTCTTCTTCAATAGAGATAGGAGAAGAGGCATGGTCTTCCATGGGTGGAGGAGAGGTAGGTGAAGAGGGTTATTAAAGGGGGTAGATCATAGGTATAATTACTCCCTCAACATGTGGGTGAGGAATAGGTAAATTATGATCCTCCATAGGTAAAAGAAGTGGTAAGAGTGGTAGAATTGGATTAGGCACAATATGTCTCTTGTCTAATGTAGGAGTAGATAACACTAACTCTTCTAGGTTCAAAGGTGGAGTGGATTGGGTATTACTCTCTATTAGTGGAGAGGTAGGAAAAGAGGGTTCTTCAAGAGTGTATAACATAGGAATGATGTTCCCCTCAACATGTGGTTGTATAACAGGTAGGGAATGGTCTTCAAGTGGTAAGAGGATAGGTAACATTGTTGTAAAAGGAACTAGTAATATAGGCTCCTTTAATAGTAAAAGGAGTGGTAAAGGAGGATCTTCCTCACGTAGGAGTGGAATAGGTGAAATAAGCTCTTCTACCTGGGGAGGAAGAATAGGCAAAATAAATGCCACTAACTGTGGGGGAGGAGTCAATAAAATAGGTGCCTCTTGTTAAGGGAGAGTTGGACCTAGAGGTAAGGGAAAGACCATATTAACCATATGGATATTATGTTCACATGAGTTAGTCATGGTCTGAATAATATTTTGATTGGGTGAATGGTTGAGAAAAGGCTATTTGAACACACCTATATTTTGATTAGTGAGCACATTAGGATTATCCAAGATGAGATCACGCTTATCAAACATGTCTTGAAGAATGTTGTTGAATGTTTTACAATTATTATAATTATAGAACTTGATGGTAGCCACAAAACTCATCCTCCTTGTATTAAGTTGAAATAGGATGGGAGGAGTCAAACTGTATAGGAGGTTTGATTTGAGGAAGGGTTATGACACCTTATTGTAATAGTTTTTCCAAAATAGAAGTATATGACTCCCCAATGGGAGTGTATTGTCATTTTTCATACCATTGTTAGAATTTCTTGGTGGGATTTTGGGAAGTTAAGGAATAAGGGTGGTTTGTGGTTGTGGAAGAAGTTGATTTAACAACCACCACATTGGTGGTGCCTTTAGATTTTTGGATAGAAGGAGAAGTTTTATAATAAGAGGTGTTATTTGATTTGGAATTGGAATTCTTACTACACAACTTGACTCTGCCTTCATCTATAGCCTAAATCTTGAGTTTCTATGCCATTGTAAAGGCCTCATCAAATGTGTGAAAAGTTTGTACTTAGAGTGTGGATGAAATGTGCTTAGTACATGCCCTAGAGAGGAGTTCAATAAGATCATGTTGGGGTAAGGATAAGGATAGTTGATTGATCAAGCCTCTCCAATGAGAAACAAAATCTATGATAGACTCATCATCAAATTGTCTAATAGAATAAAGGTCTGTAATAGAAACTTTTTTTGAAATGTTAATAGAGAAATAGTTTAGGAATATTTGTGTGAGTTAGGTAAATAATAAAATGGAGTGTTGAGTTATATATTTATACCAATCCAAGGTAGCACCCAAAATAGACATAGGGAAAGTATGAAGTAATAACACATCATCATGCCCTATTAGATAACAAGCATGTCTAAATGCTCACAAATGTTGTTATGGGTCCTCTTTACTCTAGAAATGAGTAAATTTATGGAGTTCCCATTGGCTTGGATAAGGGAGAATAGGCATAGAAGGATAGATGGGTTCATTGCATATTTGATCATAAGATAACACATTCTTTGAACATGAAGCAATGTCTCTAGATTTGACATCTTATCCATCAACATCTTAATGAGGTCTAAAGGGGAATTAGTTTTGGAGATACCCCCTAAGTTATAAGGAACCTGATAAGAAGAAAAGGGAGTGTATGACATAGCTTATTGAGGTTGTATTGGCACAACATAAGGATAATGAGTCATAGGCTGGGGGGAAGAAAGAAAAGGGGCTTGTCCCATTGGGTTAGAGATTATGCTTTGGTTGGATGTTGTTATTATATGTTATGTTATTGGCATGGTTTGATTAGATGAAGGATGAGTCATAACTCGAGTAATTATAGGTGTGAGAGTAGATGGAATAGGTACCACCAAATTTTGAAATGGTGTGAGACTTGATTGAACTACTTGTAGTTGTGAAAGTAGGGAAGTTATACCAGGGTTTAGGTGAGATTGGGTAGTTGGTGATGCTAAACTTTGGACATTGTTTATGGTTAGGTTACTTGTCAAGGTAGTGGTTTGAGTAACCATGGATAAACTAGTGGAGATAGTTAAAATTGAATTTATCTCCATTAGAGAGGTTGACATACCATAGAGTGGGTTACTCGAAGAAGTGAAGCTTTGGCTCATGGCAAGGTAATGTTGAAGGGCTACTACATTGCGATCAAGAAATTTATAAAAATCCTAATCCCCTTTAGGTATAATGGGAATGTGGTTGGGGCTCAGAGTATGCTCTATATTTAAATTATGCTGTATGATAGAATGAACAAGAAGATGGGAAGGTGGAAGTGGTTTTTGGTTTGAGTAATCAACAAGAATTTTGGCTTGGGCTCACATTAATACCATGTAAGAATTAAAAATAGTCTTAATACTATATATTAGTGATAAAATAAGGAAAAAACAAGTTTGGGTGCAAGTAAGTAGGTTATTTTAGCTTGTTCTTTTGAGCAAATTAAAATTGACATAGTCATCAACATCGGTCTCTTGACTGATGTCGATAGCAAAAGTTTGTCAATGTTGGTGGGATTAACTGATGTTGGTAGGCTAAAGTCTATCGATGTTAGTATAATTAACTAATGTTGGACACTATGATATCCTAGGAGATGGAAAATCCAATGTTTTAGAAACCTAGAGGTATAATCTAAGTAAAATAAAAGATGAAAGAGGTCTATGTAAGAAGAAAGAATACTTAGAAAATTTGATATAACAGGTTATACAAACTAATTGTTACAAATAGTGTTGATTTTGTGAATCAATAGAAAAACATCCTTACCAACTCAAAAATATAGAAGGCGATATAAAATTATAAAAATAACATACATCCACTAATTAGTAACTCCTAGAGATTAATTTTAGCCTCATGTTGGCTTATGCCTTAATCAGATAGTGAGAAGAGAATTTGGTTAGTAAAGGTAATAGAAAGTAATCTAGATCTAGTTTTGGTTAGTTTTAGTACTCAAGAGGAAATCTATGCTAGACTAGGTACATGGCATGTTATAGGATCCTATTCCCCACACTTCATAGACCTAAAGCCAAGTTAGGTTTCTTGGCCAAAATACACCTTCTACCTAGATTCTATACTCTGTCAAAGAATGGAGTGGGTGTTCCCCTTGGTGGTGAAATCTAAGTAGGATAGTCAGGTAGGGTAAGGTGATCCACCAAGTGATGAAATATTGATGGTCCTTGTCTCACGTGAGTTTGTATGTTTGTCTTCATGAGTTTGATTTGGTTGTGTAACATAGGTGCACCACAATTCATTCATAATACTTGTAATTAACTAGGTGAGCTAATATGTAGTAAGCAAACAATGAAGTGCAGTAAGTTTTAAACCCAAATCTGAAATTTTTAGATTTGAATGAAAATAATGATGAAATAGGAGTTTTAGAATTAAATTCACTATCCTAATGTGCATGCAATAAATAAATAAAGAAGAGATTCTTTTAACTTGTAAGAAAAATGATAAATTTATTTTAGAGGCAAAGAGAAAAGAAGAGTGGTAAGGAAGAAGATATTTTAGTTTATTTCCCTTAAATAGAAAATAAAATGCTGATTTTTTGCTTTAAGGGAGAAAAGAAGGAGAAAGTGAAAGAAATGAAATTTTCACTATAATGCACCTATATGAATGCTTAAAAAAAGCAATGAACCCAATGGAAACTCTAGGGTCCCACTGAGCATGCCTAAAATGTTTCATTAAAATTGTGTTTATTTCAAGTCTAAAGAAAAATAGAGAAGAAAGATAGGGATAAGTGATTAGAATGAACCTAGATTGGTTTACACACCGTATCTAGACATTGTGAGCACTCCTTTTTGGCTAGGGAGGACTACCTACAAGTAATAAAGCACTACCACAAAAATGTTTATTAGCAGATATATGAGTGGGCTGCCAAGTTATGTACTTGTTTTAGGAAGTGTCAAACTTATTTAGAGATTACAGTCCACTTTTAAGAGATAAAAGAGTAATAAATCACCAAGAGAGTAGAAAAGAGAGAGTAAATGAGAGATTCTATTAACATTATTCACAACTTGAGTGTAGCAGAGAGTAACAGAGTGTAGGTGGTATATTCAATTTGTATTTTGGAAGTTCTTTGGGTATATTTTAGAAGGGTTACTAAAAATCCAAAGTTCCTGACATCAGTTAGGCTATAGAGGTTGGTGAGAAAGTAAGACCAATATCAGTTGTGCAACTGATATCGATTGGGCGATCGATATTAGTTGGGTGACTGATGTCAGTAGGGGAAATAATTTCCTAGGAGCTTTTAAAAGGGTTTTTTGGGTCTAAAAAATGGTTTTGGTTAGGTTGGAAGGTTGGGGAGAGTTTTGAGAGAGAAAATATTGTTTGGATGGATTTGGTCAGAGGTTTGGTGTGTTGGAACAAGGGGAAATAAGTGGGGAAGTTTTATAACTCCTTCATGGGGGTTTGGTTAGGATAGTGTAAAATAATAAATAGTATATATAAAGTGATTATAAAGTAACTAATTAAAGACTTATAGAATAAGTGATGTAATTAGTTTTAGAGGTGATTAAATGATAAGTGCCAGATGGAGGGCTCTTATAAGGATTATTGAACTGATGCCTTGAATGGAGAAAATAAACATGTGTTCTTGGTTCTCAAGGGCTTAATTCTTGATTTGGATTGACTTATGCAAGGTAATAGTAAGAAAATATGTGGAAATTTGGATGCCAAAAGCCTATATGCAAATAAAAATGAGTTTTATTGATTGTTGCTACCTCTAACATTAGTTTGGAGTTTGTCTTAAGTAACTGACATTGGTGGACCTGTAGACATTGATAATGGGTTGATCAATGTTTGTGGCATGAGAATAGGTAAAAGGGATATTTTGAGCCTATTTTCTATTCTTTCACATGCTAAGTGTGGTATCCATTAGGAAATGGTAGAAATGGGAATTTAATAAGGATGTAGTTGGTTAGGAATTTATTTTTTGGGTAAGAACAAGTCATGGGTGGTTAGGATAAGGGGACTAAGTCTTGAGGTGACTCATAGGGTAAGAATTAGTCTTAGGTTGAGGTGGCTAGGTATGGTGGCATGAGTGGTTTTTAATTAACTGAATTAAATATTTTAAATTAATTAAATGTGTGAAAGGTAAAAACATGGGTTAGGGAGGCTAATTATTATTATTGAAAAGGGGCTCAAGGGGGGTTTTAACATAGAGATTTACACATTTTTGTGATATAATTTTGGTGTCTACAAGTCTAATCCACCCCTTCCCCCTAACCATTATAATAACTATACTTTAAGATTAGAAACATGTTCATACCATAGCTAAGCACAGGGATTCATTTGGATTTTAGCTTGATGAACTCAAGATGTGGGATCCTAAGAACATAGTGAGTAGCCATTTGAAGGAAAAGAAGCTCCCCAATCCTAAGCACATGCATCAACTTGATGTTAATGATGCCATTTATATTAAGGCTAAGAATTATGAAAAAGTATTAACTAGGATCCAAGGGCACAACATCAAACTTGAACATAGATTGTGATAGGCCATCTGGGGAGGCATGGAAAATCCATCATTTGTGATATCACTTACTACATAGACCATTTGGGATATCCCAGGAACAACCCCAAGGATAAAAATCATAGCCTTAGGGATAAATTATACAAATTTAGGATAAACAAGGCCATAACAAGAATAAGTTAGAAGAAATGAAATTAGAAGAGAGACTTGGAGAGGGTCCCTTATCTTTAAAAATCCCACAAATTCCACCTTCACCAATTTAGTACATAGATATTATAGCCTTATATCCTAAAGAGACACTTGAGGGTGCCTTCAAGAAACTAAAGGTGTATGATACTGACAGGGAAGAACTATTTTAAATGACTCAAATCCAAGAAGGGGAGCCTAGAGTAGAGAAATGATAAGAGATTGTCCCTATGGCATCCCAAGAGAAGAGGAAGGTAGAGATAGCATTGGTCCCTATTAGACCAAGGAAGAAACCAAGATTTACCATCACTCACCCCACCAGTGAAACCAATCTTTTTAGTGATGAATTCCCAATTCATGGACCAATCATCCTTGATTGCTTCATTTATGTAAAATCAAAAAATATCCCTACTTTTTCCCATTCATGGGCCATGATAAATGTGGAAGTGTATTATTAAATAAAGCCATGGATTAGTGCCATGATAAAATAGAAAGAATAAAGAAGAATTATGGTCACTCTAGGACTAGAAAGCAAGAAGATAAATTCTCCCAGAGCATCAAGTAGCATCGATGGAGTGGTCTCAGAGCCTCTAAAATTTATAGAGTCATCCACAATTGTGCAATTTAATCTATAGATAGGTATATTGGAGAGGGTTACCACCAAGACAACCATGGTGGGAATAGAGGAATTCACCTTTCAAAAGGTTGATCCTTTAATAGGATTAACCCCAATTGGGGGGTAATAGCTAGGTGAAGCTACCATTCATGAAGAAAATGTTAAAAGCTTAATTGGAGCCTAGTCAGCACAAGAAAAATTAGGGGTTAGAAGAATTAAATAGAGGATATATAATTTGGAAATTGAAAGGAAAACTTGAAGACACAATAAATTTTATCAGTACCTAAGGCAATGACCAAAATGCTTGATGAGTCATTTTATGACATGTTTGAGGTACTCAAAATATTGAAGCTGAGGTAGAGTGAATTAGCATATAAGAATGAATTAAACAAAGGCTTCGTCACCTAATGGAAAGCCTTAAAGGATAAAATAGTTGAGCTTCTCAACACATAAGCAAGGAAATAGATCCCATGCTTCGAAACCATCAGTTTAGGACACTTGAACACAATTCTAGGAATTGTGGTTGATAAGGTTTGAAATTTGAGTGCATGACACATTAATGTGGAAAGAATCCTATAAGATGATAAGGAGCTAATTACAAGGATTTAATAGCTTCTTGGGACTATGCTTACAGACCCTACATAACCCATTACCCTTGGAATCAGAAGTTTAATTAATTCAAACATAGGGCTACTTTGGTAACTCAAAAATCAAAGGAAAGAGCCAAGGCCAATCTAGGGTTGATAACAGTAAGATCCTAGACATGATATTTAATGATGGATAAAGGATAAATGAAGCTAGGAACATTAAATAAGCCATGACTAGAAATGACAAAGAACTCAAGGACCTAGTGGATCAAGAGGAAGAGTGTATCCTGAAGCCTGTTGTGGATCTAAATCTAGTTGATGAGAAACATACCAAATCCATGATCATCTTCCAACAACAACAAGTAGAGGCCCCACTAGTAAATTAGACAATATTCTATTTTATAGAATTTTATAACCTTTTGAAATAGAATATTCCATTGTAAAGGCATATGCTAGTCTTTTATAATATTTCCCCTAGGTTAGTTCAATTTTAGAAAATAAGTGTATTATAGAACCATATTAGGAAGGAAAATTTTACTTGTCTTTTGTACACTTGTGCATTGTAATTAATCAATATACTACCTGATCTTTCTATAAAGGCATGTATTACTAGTTTTAAAATAGAGGGGGAGAATTTTGAGCAAATTTTGTACATTTTAAGAAATTAATGTAATCAATAATTTTTGAAAATATTGTCCACATTTGATATGTCAATTACTAATATATATTTTCTCTAAATTTCTATTTTATGTCTTGAATTTTAATGGTGTCTTTGAAATCTAAGTTACATTTTCTAAACATAGGGTTTATAATTTTTGCATATGATAGATTAGTTGGAAGATCTTAGGTCTAACTTTGTTTCATTTTTTCTATATTTAGATGTGCTAATGTTATTTTATTATAGTATTAAATCCTTAAAGTGGACCTGATTGTTACTTGTGACTCTTTACATTATCCTTTGAAGTTTGCCTGGTATATAGTGGAATTTTAGATTAGGCTATGTTGCATTATATATTAGTTGAATGTTTACTTAGTTTAAATTGATGCTTTGTCATGGTTTTTGAGACTAAAATTAGTAATCACTCATTTCTTTTTTGCCTTACCCTTCTCTTTTATCTTTTTTTTACACTACATAACTTTAGTCTAAGTTTAATTATAAATATCCACATAGATTAGTCTATAACTTAAATATGGATCATAATTCACCAAGTATTAACATATATTCTCTAAAATTTGCCAAAAATAGACCATGATGGCTCTCAAACATCACTCACTATAGATTTATGGGACACCAATACATACTCTACTATTATTTCACCATAGGTGACATAAAGTTGCCACAAACTACTACTCATGCTTTGAATTCATAAAATTCTAAAATGAGAAGTGTTTTTTGAACACTAAGGAACCCTATGGTATATTTAGAGGGATAAACATTGTCCTCACACATTTTATGTCTATCAAGAGCATATCAAACATGCCTATAACAAGCACCTTAAATTTTAATAATTCAATATTGGAGACCTCATCCTAAAGGAAATTCAACATGTTACCAATATGGAAAAGATCAAATAGGTCAAGTTCACTTTCAATTGGCTTGGACATTATATCATAACCCACAAGTATTTATCAGGAGCTTATTGGTTGTCTTCCCTCGAAGGCCACTCAAAACTTAAGCCCCTCAATGCTTTGGATCTACGTATGTTATTTTGTTAAGAAGGATCAAGTTCACCTTTTATTGAACTTAATCTCATCCCTTATTATCTACCCACATTCATCTCCCTCTTTTAGGGGGAAATTGATTAAAAATGAATCATGTGATTATTTTTCACTGGCATATCCTTATCTTCAATGATGTATATCATAGCTCTACCCATGGCATGGTTCTCATGGTACTTTCCACACCTTCACAAGATGTATTCACATGTTCATTGTCACCCAAACCTCTTTAAATTTAATCAACCTTATTGTGATCTTGGTTTTGCCTTCATAAAGGTAAACCACTAAGCCAACCTAAGCAAGTCTATGTCAAGTAAAATCAAAGAAAAATATTAAAATTATTATCACTATAAATCATGGGTCATTCTTAGCATTCATATACTACTCCTTTGAAGTAAATATATTAAAAACCTCTTTGACATTACCACCACATAAGGTGGATTACTCCCTCAAAGCACAACTATAAAAAAACATTAAACAAGGCACATAAACTTAGACCACTCCCTTGAAGGATGGCTGAGTAAGCATTTTTCAAAATCATAGTAATTTCTTGAAATATTCCCATATTGATCAAATTTCCATGAACAAAAATCCACAAAAGATATAATTTTGAAAGCCACAATTGACTCTCACATAACAAGATAACATGGAAGCCGTAGTTGTCTTTTACATGTAGATTTCCCACATCGATCAATCTACCCAATTTGGCATAAGCTTGTTTACCCTAATCTTTTAGACACCTACAATGGAGGTATGAAAGTCTTGTAATAGGATTCCATTTTCACCCATCTCCCTTTTGAACTATATGCAAGGGATTTTTGAGTTTACTTAACATTATGTGATCAAGACACCTTTTTATCCAACTAAAAAACATTGATGTAAAGCAGTTGAAGGGCTTATGTTCATTAAGTCAATCCAACTTTAGTTTTATTTTAGTCATTATCAATGAGAAGGAATCATGCCCTCTTCTTATCCTATTGTGATTAGTTTATATTTTCATATTATATCTTGATTATATTATTTGGTCTCCCATCTAGTGTTTTTAATTAAACTCCCTCATGTGTTTTATCATAAATGTTAACAATAAACATTAACCATAAATATAAACGTAACCATTCTATGCATAATAATCACATTCATAAACACTTAAACAAATCAACCATTTTCCACCACATATCTAAACATAATGAAATCCAAAATACTCATTCCAAATTAACATGCCATAAGAAATCAAGAAACATAACCATAAATATCTCATGAATAACTAAGCATATGTCAGTGTCTCTACAACCATACCATAAGCATAATCCATAAAAAAATTTAAACATCACATCATAAGTGCTGAACACCAAATGTAAATAATACACCATGAGCATGGGAAATAAATAAAGATCACATATATAACTCCAATAGCATCATAAACATAAATGTCCATAATCATAAACCACATCTAATTATTCATATGCATCATGTGTACCCATAAATAATACATGTAATAAATGTATATCATCTCTCTCATGTACAATTCCATCATTAGCATGTAGGTTGATATCAAAACCATGTACATACAACATATCAAAACATGTAATAGAATACCCCTAGGGCACCACTACCACTATCCCTTCCTACTCCTATACTTGCACTACCATTTGGTGTCGGCCCTCTTAGGATACATGTATGTATACTCATTATAGAGGCCCATTATCTCAAAGTATCCATAGATGGACCACCTACTAGATTGGCTATATACTCCCCCATCTAAGCTCATTTAGACACTCTGCCAGAATAATAGCCACATGATACTATAGCTCCTCTAATATAGCTAGGTATTGAGCTATAGGAGTGAAACTTAGTGATGATTCCTATCCTACCACTACCCCTACCCTTTGTCTTAGGGTATCCCTTTATTGAGTCACTAAACCAAGGGAGGTCTAAGCCTAATCTTACTTTCCTATCAAGGTGGCAACTTGACCCTATAAAGCAACAATCTATCCTAAAGAGTGGCCACCTGTCCCTATAAAACTAAGATATAAGCCTATGTAGATTCCATTACTACCACTACCTGTCCATCTTCACCACCACCCTGCCCTTGTGCCCTAACTGGATCCATATCCATGGACTATCAACCCCCATCATCCCATCCAAAATTAGTCACTACATATAGGGCTTAATACCATGTTGCATATCCATCAACAAAACTAGAATTATCTATCACTACTCTAGCTAATAGATCCTCATGATCTAATACTACATCCTATATCTATAAGTAGAAACTCCACATCCTCTCTCTTATACCTCTAAGATGGAGCTAGAATCCCTTGAATGAGGCCAAACTACCTTTTAACTCTATCAAATGGGATGAGCTCTATCTCACCATCTTGCCTCTCATAGATCCATCTCTAGCTCTACAAAGATAGAGTATGATAGTTATAGCCAACCCACCTAGGCCAACCCACATAGGTCCTCCACACCACATTACCTACAACTAGACCTTCCAAGGCATCTTTGAACCAGTCAATGTCTCTAGCACCACCACTAACCCCTATCAATTCATAGTATCCCCTCCGTTATAGTAAGCCCACTATGAAGTGTACCTAGGTGTATCCCTCCCATGGTATCCCTAGCAGCCTCAACACCCTAATGTGCTCATAATCCTAGTAATGAATCAAAAATCCAACATTGATCCCATATCACCTTTGAGCTCAAAATCCCCATAACTCCCTATAAATCTAAATAAGTAAGATAGGTGCCTATCTAAACACTATCTTTCCTAGTAACATCTCTATCAATACTTGTAGTAGTAGATAGGGAAAGCATCCATTGCTCAAATCTAGAAACAAGAATCAAGACACTACCATCATCATCATAGTCATTAAACTTCAATCCTCTAAATCCCTTTGGTACAATGGCCTATAGATAAATCCACTAGAATTCCATAGGGCATGGACCCAATCCTCACCATATAATAATTCCACATGGTAATCCCTCTTCTCACTTTTAATGTGGTAAATCATCTCTCCCTAAATGGGAAACCACATAATCCTATGCACATCCTCTAGTAGGATGTTGATCTCTCCTATTGGCAACAAAAATGTGTTTATGGCCAACTCCCCTCTCGATGAGGGCCACGATCATAGTCACATACTATGATAGGTGTTGATAGTAAGCCATGGCTCCAAGACCAACCTCTTGCATATATATCCACTCAAATATAGTCATCCCATCATAGACCTACACAAAGATCTTAGGAACCTGATCCCTCATCTAGATCTGGTTCCATGCCTACAAAACAATCATGTCATCACACACACTTAGTAACCTAACCCATTTTGAAATTTAGAAGCAACCCTCACCCATAAACATTCAAACATCTACCCTACCCCACATAATTTTTAATGCCCTCCCTTAACCTAAACATCTTCCCTAAACTGTCTATGCTTGACATTCCTACATGATGCTTTATAACAACCATCAAATTTGCTATCACCTCCACACATTTTTCCTCTTTGCACATTTACCTATCCTACACTTACACTATTAAAATTACTATTTAAAAAAAACCTTTAAAACATTTAATAACATTTAAACCTTTTAACCTAACCTTCCTCAATAGGCACTCAACCACCAATGGTTTGCCTAAACCATTGATAGTCTAGTAACCCTTTTTCCCTTAGTGTTCAACCATTGATGTTTTACTAACCATAACTAATCTTATCAAACCTCCTTCCCCTGATGTTTGACTATTGATGATCATGTTGACCATCAATGGT
Source organism: Torreya grandis (assembly GCA_037957365.1). Lineage (NCBI taxonomy): Eukaryota > Viridiplantae > Streptophyta > Pinopsida > Cupressales > Taxaceae > Torreya > Torreya grandis. The sequence continues at coordinate 2,049,598 of JARHVA010002936.1, forward strand.
CAGGTTAAACCACTGGTAGTCACCATATATGACCATTGGTGGTGAAACCCTCAAACCTACCATACCTAAAATAATACAAAAACAATAGGAACAACCAAAAAAATCACCTAAATTTATCCTACAACCCACCCTTAGCTCAAACCCTCAATAAAAATTTAAAATTACCCATTACATTTTATAATTTCACCCAAACCCTAGCCTAGGGCAAACCCACCCAGACCCAATTTCTTAACCACTATAATATAATACAAATTCAACCTATCAAATTCCTAAAATCAACTACCTATCAATAGCAAAACATCTCCTACCTCATTTCTCAATCACTATCAAGGTGCCCACATCTTATTATTTAGCCACATCCTCATCTACCCTGCATGACTAGTCCTAGTTAGATCAACACAAGCATGCTCAACCAATCATTAAACACCACCTTACCTAACCAACCAATCAACCACTATTAATATAATTCCAAATCATTGGATTATATAGAAGCACAAAAGTCAATTGGAAAAAAGTGAAAATGAAATTTCATTTTCACTTTTTTGTATCCTATTATTTTAGGGTTTACACCTAACCATCAATGATTAGGGATATTATCAATGATCAACCTTAGAGACCCTAACCATCAATGGTCAAGGTATCATTTTTAAATTTTTGGGCACTTATACCCAAGTGTCTAATTTTTTAAAGATCACCTAATCTCCCCCACACCAAAACTTGAACCTTTTTGAGAAACTCCCTTCTCCACCCACCCCAACCACCTCATCTCCTCACCATTGGTACATTATGGCCTAAATCATGTACATTTTGTGACACTTTATAACTATTCCCTTAACTATAGCAAAATCATTGCCATGTTGACCCATTTGAATTTGTGCCAACTCGCACTTACCTAACCCACTTGTAAATTTTGGGAGCACTTCCTACCTTTAATACCCATGGTAACACTAACCTTATCTAAGAGACTAATAGGTATACCCAATAACCATACCTAAATGTGGTCATGAATTACACCAATTAATTATCCCTTAGATTTAACATTTATTATTTTCAACTATGGTAACATAATCTTTATGTGATCTTGGCTATCACACTTTTTATCACTCTTTGCACACCTATTTGCACTTTAGTGCCCAACATAGCACCTACCATTGTCAACACCTTCATGCACCTTGTCAAACTCAAACCTAATTTTGTTTTCACCTCATCATCTCTTGGTTCAAGGGGGAGAACCTCCTTCGATGATTAGGAGAAGCAGTCAAATCCTTCAACCTAATAATCAATTTTTGTTTGGTAACTAGTTGATTCCAAGCTAGATAATAAAAAAGGGGCAAAATATAGACACTATAAATCTACACATCATAATTTTTAATGTTGAGGTAGCCCTTGACCACCTTGATACCCTCTCAAAACCACTCTAAAATCCTAACTTAGCTCACCCACAATTAGTTTAACCTAACTAAACTAACCTAGTCTTTTACCTCTTTTTACCCTTTACCCTTGACTACTGATGGTAAAGATAACCATTGATGATCACCTTGACTATTGATGGTCAAGGTGCACCTCCCCTAACCAAAATAATTCAAACCATACACTTTGTTTTTCTAATTATAACTTATCTAAATCTTGTTGTGAGCCTTTTTATGGATAATTTATAATTAGACAACCTAGTTAAACCTTCACTTCTACCTCTTGCTTGTGCCTATAAAAAGGGAGGAGCCTAAAGGTGAAATCCATCTAAAATTATTATCAAGATCTTGTACATCTAGGATTTTCTTTTTTACAGTTCAATCACCATCAGAAATCTAGTAATCATATTGGAGATTCAATTTATTATCACCTCTCCATAAGTTTTTAGGTACTATTACTCTATGGGAATTAGGTTAGATTTCACCAATAGATCAATTTCATCAACCATTCACCCAATCAACTTCTGGTAAGATAAGCACTTATTTATTAATTTTCATTTACTTTATTTCCATTTCATAATCAACCCAGGCCTTACCCATCTCTTAGAATCCATCTTTTAGATCTTGTCAATTAGTCAAATTACCAACCCAGATCCCCACACAGTAACCATTGATGGTTGAATTAATTATTTATAATATATCTAACCACTAATGGTCACCTTAAACACTGATGGTCACCTTAACCATTGACAGTCACCTTAACCACCAATGGTCAACCCAACTACCAACGGTCACTGTGGTAGGGAAAACTAGTAAGTTAATTTCACCTACCTGCCCTTAATCAAACATGATTCTCTATGTTTTTGCATATCCATAGACCCCTTTCTAATTTTTTGAAGCATACACCAACCCTCTAACACTAGTATTAATTATTTTATCACTAATTTGATTCTTATTTTCTTAGTTAGTATTCTTGTATTCCATTTTAGTATCTCTTGAGTCATTGATGCAAATACTTTCCTTTCTATTTTATGAACTTAATTGTTTAAAATGTGTGGATTGATATCCCCTAAGGAATCTCTCACTTCTAGGATCTAGTTATCACTAGGTAATCCAATCAACTATTTATCTATAAAATAAGTTTATTTTAGTGTTTTCTTATCTACAGGTCATCCTCCCAAGCCAAAGAGGATTTCTTTACAATCTTTTGATTCCATGCATGCACTATCAATAAAGTTTTCCAACCATACCCATACTTAGTTTTTTTTTCCTTTTTATAATAATAAACAAAAAATTCATTGAAGCACATCAAACCATATGACATGCTTATCTAATATTTTATGTGATTCTAGAGATAACTTTGAAATAATTTACTTAGGAACTAATTTTTTTTTTTAAGTAACTAAACAAGGAAAAGCAATTTTTTTTTAAATGTTGTTATTAATGATGTTTTCTATGTACCTAAGCTTAAAAATAATTTTATATCTTATTATCAACTTACAAATGATAATTTCATATTAACATTACTTAACTATGGTCCATTATAAATCATTCTAGGTCCTTGATTATTGAAGGTATTCAAAAAAATAGTTTATATATATTTTCTCCTTCTTTTGTGTGTTTTCTTTCATCACATAGTAATAATAAATATTAATTATGGCATGAAATATTACGACATGATAATTTTATAAGTTTACATGATGTTTCTACAAATAATCTTGTTATTGGACTTCCTTCATCCCCTCTCATCATGAAACTTATGAGGGTTACTTACATGGTAAGAAACATACTAACCCTTTTCACAAGAATCATGATACAAATTACTCACATCCTTTAGAATTAATTCATAGTGATGTTGTAGATCCTTTGAAATTTAATTCTCTTAATGGTTAACCCATTATATACTATTACATTTATTGATGATTATATTAGAATGATCTAGTCTTATTTTATTAAAAATAAATTTGATGTTTTTTCTAAATTTATAGAATTTAAAGCTTATGTTAAAAATGCATCTAATTTTTCTATTAAGATTTTAAAAACTGATAAATGGTGGTGAATATGTTAGTAAAGAGTTTAATTCTTTTTTCATTAGTTGTGGTATTAAAATGGAATCAATAACTCCCCATTCCCCTCAGTAAAATGGTATTATTAAAAGGAAAAACCACACCATTATAGAAATGGCTAGAATAATGTTGCAATCTGTAAATGTTCCTAACTTTTTATGGGCAAAATCCATGAACACTTTTGTTCATATTTTGAATAGAGTCCCTATAAAATACTTGTATATTTATACCCCTTTATAAATTTAGACTAATAAGAAACCTGGTGTGACTCATCTTAATATTTTTGGTAGTCTTACTTCTATCTTTATTCCTAAAGTTAAGTAGAAGAATATCGACCCCACTTCCTATTCATCAATTTTTGTAGGCTATGGAGGTAAGACAAAAGTTTTAATAGTATATGATCCCTCTAAACATTAGATTATTAAGAATAAAAATGTTCTTATTCTTGAAAAATCCTTTTATGAGCCCTCTATAGATCTTCCTATGTGTTCTTCTATTAATGAACCTAACTCTCATGTTTCTTCTTGTGATGAAATATATGCCCTTGAGAAAGGTTATCCAGATATGGATAACTTAGAGTCTAAGGAATCCTCTTAGTTTCATGTTCAATCTAAAATACCTAAATGGGTAGAATCTTCTAATGTTAATAATCTTAATAAATTAACTAGAATTCAACATTCTTATCATGCTTTAATGACTATGTATGAATGTGAACCTCAATTATTTGAGGAAGCCACTTAAGATGATATATGGAATGTTGTTATGCAAAATGAATATAATTCCTAAGTTAAAAATCAAACTTGGGATCTTATCCCTCCTCTACCTAAAATTTGTATTGTTAGTTATAGATGGACTTATAAAATCAAATATAATTCAATTGGTAAAATTTAAAGCTAGATTATTTGCTCACATCTTTACTTAAAAACCCAATATTGACTATGTTGAAACCTTTTTTCTTGTTAGACTTAGTATTTCACTTACAACCCAGAATGTTTGGGTTATCCACCAAATGGATGTCAAGAATTCATTTATAAATGGTTATTTAGAAAAATAAATCTATATGACTTAGACTATAGGTTTCACTAATCTTAACAAAGAACATTATGTATGCAAGTTAATAAAATATTTGTATGGTTTAAAACAAGCTCCTCAAGCTTGGTATTTTAAGATTACTTTTTTTTCAAAGAACTGGGTTTTTCTAATTGCTATTTAGATAATTATCTCTTTGTTAAAGTTAAAAATGGTCATTTAATTCTAGTTTTATTATATGTTTATGAGTTGTTGATTATTGGTGATCTAACTAGTTTAATTCATAAATATAAGGATAAACTAAGTTAAATGTTTGAAATGACTGATTTAGGCATTCTACATCATTTTTTTAGGAATGGATATATTTCAAGATAAAAATTCAATTTTTGTATAAAAATATCAATATGCACATAATCTTCTTATTAAGTTTAACATTCTTAATTGTAAATGTACCACTACTCATATTGAATTTGGTATTAAACTTGATCCTAAAATTGCATGTAAAAAATCTAACCCTACTTTATATAGATAGCTTATTAGATGTTTGATTTATCTAACCATTACTAGGTCAGATGTTTCATATGTTATTAGTGTTCCTTCTAGATTTATGCAGGATCCTTATTTGGATCATTGAAAATTAGCTAAATGTGTTTTTTGTTATATCAAAAGAACTATTAATTATTTTTTATTTTATTCTTTCATTGATAATACTAAATTATATGGTTATTGTGATGTTGACCATGTTGATACTTTAGATCACAAATCTACTTCTAGTTATGTGTTTTAGTGTAGGTGTTATCACTTGGAGTAGTAAGAAGCAACCTATTGTCTCTCTCTCTCTCTCTCTTATATATAAGTTGAGTAGAAAAGTTCTATGGAAGATATTAAAGAATCCATGTAGCTATGAATTTTATTGGTATAACTTAATTTGGATGTTTCTCAGAGTATCATCCTTAATTGTGATAACCAAAGTTGTATTGCTCTAGTGAAAAATCTAGTGCATCACCAAAGAACTAAACATATTGAAGTTCATGTGTATTTTATCTTAGAGAAAGTCTTCAATGGTGATATTGATCTGTAGTTATATTCTATGCATGAACAAGTGGTAGACATCTTCACAAAACCACTTGGTACTACCAAGTTTTTTTATATTCATGTAATTTTGGGCCTCTCAGAGTTTTCATTAAGGGGTTGTGTGAATGACAATGCCACTTTCTAACGACCATTTTTTTCTTCTTCTTATCTATATTTATTCTCATTGTAAATGATTGTAAATAAATTTATGTGGAAGTTATGTGATTTGAGTAAACTTTATGGAAATTTTATTTTTTTACCGAAATACGTTAAAAAGTATAATTTTTAATGGAGGTCCTTATATTATAAAAGGCTCCAAAAATGTCTAGTGATTATTCATGAGAAATAGTGAGATGTAATCATGATATCCTAAACTTACTTTCGATTATTTTATGGATTATAATTCCTTTTTTGTCAAAAGGTGATTTTTTACATGATGAAGGTTTTTAAATCTTTAAAAAATTTCGCATAGTATAATTCCTTTATGGTGACTATGGATTTTATACCCACTTAGTGTTAAGGGGAAGTGTCCAAGAAATTAATGTCCAAGTGGTTATTATTAAACCTTGGCATACATTGGTAAGTAATTAAATAAATAATAATATATTATATATTTAATCGAGGTGTAAACTTTGGGAAAATAAATAATCTTTTTATAGTTATTTCATATTTACCAAATGTTTAATAATTGGATTTATCGAGGTGGATGGACCTATTATTTTCAAAATGCTTAGATCCTCTCATGAATCATAAAAAATAAGGTTTTACCACTATTTAAAATATATCAAACATAAAAAATATTCAATTATTCCTATGTGTGTAAAAAACTTATCTGAGAGAAATTTATGAAGAGTTTATTTGAGGAGTGAGATGGAGAAGATTTGATGTATTGGGGTTATTATTGTTTGTTTATATTGAATATCACTTTGTTGGGTTTTCAACCTCTTTGATTTTTTCCCAAGATAAATGCATGTGTTGTGTTTAATTGATTTGGGCTCATTTTGTTATTATTTTCTCATTAACTCTATTCTAGATCCATGCTTATTACATTTTATGTATTTTAACAAGTAATTTATGTGTATGGGACTAAGCAAGAAGGAAACTTAGGGGTTGTTGTCATTAACTAAAATAATGTATAGTTGAAAGTCATTAAGACACTAAATATACCTCCAATTACCATAATTAAATTTTGAAATGGAAGACCAGACCTCCATGTTGATCCAATCAAAGAAAAATTTGATGAATAAAAATAAAGGCCTTGAGAAACCAGTATAGTTCCTCCAACCATTCCTTTTCTAGAATGACTCTAAAAGGCTAGAAACAAAATTTAATCTATTTAGTCTAATAATTGAGAACATTGTATATTGAAATACCATTATTAAAATCCATAATAAACATTCCATATAAATAAATTCATCAAATAATTATGTATAAAAACTTTAGGGAGAAGGCAATACCTTAAAACTATATCAGTGGATGGTAAAATTGATTTATTATCAAGTAAATTGCTTCCACCTAAGTATGGATACCTTGGAAGTCTAATCATCATTTTGACTATAGGAAGGAAGTAAATACCCAATTTATTAGTGGACCTTTGTGTTTCCATCAATGTAATGACAATAGACACTTTAAAATATTTTTCCCTTATAGGGGTACAACCTACTTCTACAGTCTTGTAGATGATAGACCAGTCTATTGCTAAACCAAAAGGAACCATAGAGAACATCTCTGTAATAGTGGAATATAGGCAATACCCTATAGATTTCATTATACTCTAGCCTAAAATAAAAAAATAGGATAACCATTGATAATAGGAAGACCATGGCTAGTTATGGTAGCATCCCTTATAGATTTTAGATTTGGATACATGACCATTTCAAATGGGATAAAAATAAAATTAATATCCTTGTACCCTTATACCAAGTCATCTCTAGACTCTTTAGATCATGTATGGGTAGATGATCTAGAAAGAATTAGTATTAGCATGCCCTCATTGGCCATGATAGAAATTAGAAACCATATAAATGAGATAGAGGAGGAACTAACAAGAGATATTGAAGATCTCAGTGTAGATCTAAAGTCCACCAATCTTGCTCCAAAGTTTACTAGTATGGCTCTAGAGTCACTAGTGTAGCTTAAAAGTCTATGAGTCTGGATATGGAGTATACTACACCATCTTCTGAAGGTCACCCAATCAACTTAGATGTCACTCCTAATGAAATTTAAGATCACATACCCTTCTAAAATACCATTGTTAAGTGGGAAAAATATAGTCAAGACATGTTTTTAATAGCCTTCTAGTGCCCAATAATAGGGGTAATTTAAAAAGGTGAGTATTTTTTCAAAGACATAACCACCTTCTATATGATCCTACCACATCCATGTTATTGATGTGGTTTTTATAAAAACTAGGGAAACTTATGAGGTAGACTCTAACATTTTATTATTGATGAAAAAATATTCAATCCAAGACACGAGTTGTGAGGTATTAGGTTTTATAAACAACCTAGTGGTAGAATAGTGGTGAGTAGAGTGTTTGCTTACCTTGAATGGTTCAAATATGACATAAGTATATATTAATTAATATTAATGGATTGATTATGAGTCTAACCTAATGTGGGTAAGATCAAAATAAACTTAAAAACTAAAGAAAGGTAGGATAGATAAGAATGTTTTTGAATAAAACAAGATGAAACCCTCTTAACCTAGATCTTGAACTAGGGGTTAGAAAAATAGTTGAGAACCAAAGCTTTCTATAACTTGTTGTTATCACATAGGTATTTAAATATTATTAAGAGTCTAAGGAAACAATAATATAGTGAACTTTAGTGCACACAATCAAAGTTTTCTACTTGTGTGAGATACCAATTACACATTTACAAAGGAAGATTATGATTATTAATAAAAGCATTCAATATTATCTACTATGAAATATGAATAACTGTATCAAAATAATACTCATGCATAGAAAAAATACTAAGATACTAGATTGATGGAACTTGTTTAAAAACTAACAAATTTGGATAAGAACAAGATTTACACATTAAGAACAATTGGAGAACAACCTTTAGAATTTTATATTAATCTTAATAGCCAAAATTCTCCTCCCTTTGGGATTATAAGAATACATATATATATAATATTGAGGAGGAGATGCCTCATCATCTAAGCAAAGTCTAAATTTAAATTTATAGTTATATAACTGTGTTAACATTTCATGCATATCATGCATGTCTAAAAAGTGTGTACATAAAATATATTCATTGACTAAAATATAATACATATATTTTAATAAATTAGGAATAATCAGTCCTATCTTAATTTAAATATGCACACGCACACATGCACACACACGCGCGCGCACACACACGCGCGCGCACACACACACACACACACACACACACACACACACACACACACACACACACACACACACACACACACACACACACACACACACACACACACACACACACACACACACACACACACACACACACACACACACACACACACACACACACACACACACACACACACACACACACACACTCTTAAAGTGGTGTTGGTGTGGTACCATTAGAAGAGGAAAATGGTTTTATAATAGATATATAAATTTAATTAGTTGAAGTATCTATTTTTTCCCTTTAACAAATCAAATTTATCTTGATTAGAGTATACATTACTACATATCTAAAAAATTAGGGGACTTGTGATGATGTGGTAGTAATTGTAGTTGATTATGTGCTTAATTTTGACCTAAAAGCTTCCTCTATAGATTTGATTTTTTTTAAATATTGAATATAAAGCTTCAAAATATTTATTGACAATGTCAAAATTGAGCATGGAAGTATTAAATACTTTAATTGATTTAATCATCAACCTTGTATGTTATGATTTTTATGTTTTGAATCCTACTCTAAGGGATTCAACCTTAATCACTCTATCCTTATAAAAATTTATTAGCTATATAATTTCATCATTATTTTTATAAATGGGTCCCTAAACTTCCTTAGTAAATCTATTTATATTTACCTTAAGAAGTGTTTAAAATTTAGGCTAGTTTACTAATTACCCAGTGGAGGTTATCACTATGTGACCCTCATATCTTTTAGGATCTCCAAGGCCTTCCTCTCCTTGCTTTCAAAATTCCCTATAAAAAATTCATCTATGTATGCTAATTAAAGGCATAATCCCTCTTTGAAATTAAATAATTCAAAGCTCATGTAACATCCTAGGAAGACATTAGGTTTAAGTGATTATATGCACTATTTTTGTGTACACTAGACTAAGAAGTTGAGTCTCTTTTCAAATTAATTTATTTGGTGCCATAGTTTTATTTCCTTCATCCTTTTAGGGTGGATCTCATCCCTAAAGACTCAAACTATATTCAAATTTTTATACAACCTTATGGTTGCACTCTAAACATTATCTATAATTTTTTGAGGGCATGGATGATTTGTCTCTACATAAGCCTCTGATGTGATTCCTCTTTACTCTTACACATTTATTTCATGGCCTCCCCTACTGAATCCATGAAAGATCAAAAGTGTTTTTTATATTATGTGGAGTCATTTAGATTCTTTTTTGGTTTTTTAGCCAAGATAAATAGGTTTTCCCTTTGTTCTAGCACTATCTCCTCGAATGTTATTATGTTTATTCCTTTCCTCTTTCTCACCCTCATAAGTCTTCCACTTTTCTTATCAAAATGGGTGGAGACTTTAGGTGTCTCTGTAAGGACCAAATTTTGTTTATCATCCCTCCAATCTTATATATCTTTAACCCATTGGGGTACATTAAGTTCCCCTTGTTCTTTAGGTTGGATGGGGTCTTTAGAGTTAGAAGTTGGATTAATAATTAGAGTTGGAGTTATTGATGGAGGTGTAATTGAAACATTTATTTGAATGGAAAATTGTAGGGTGGATGAATAATATGTTTCCATCTTGATACTTCCTTCTAAAGGGTGATTTATACCACATACTTTGTCTATCTTGGTACTTTCAAAATTGTCATTATGGCCAATTATATGGGTGAAAATTATGGAAATGGTATCTCCATTTGAGACTAGTGGCCCTCAAGGATTGAAAATTCAAATTAAAACCAAATTATTAAAATAGACTTTCTTATTAGGAGTCATTATTTGGGTTGGTGTGGATAAAATGGAATAATCAATAAAATGGAAATTAGAGGTCTAAGAATAACAAGTGGAAAATTTAAAACTTAATTATCTAAAATAGTAATGGAATAAGCAAGATAATAAATTACTTTATTAATATTTTGTCTTTCTTCTTCAGTAAGAATTTATTGGTCTAGTGCTCCAGTTAGAGTTTCTTCTTCATTCATGCTTCTTAGTCTTATGGATTTAGATATTTTTAGGTTTACCTCTTCTTCTAATTAATATTAGAATCTTTCCTCCCTTAATAATTTATTTGGTCCCTTATTTTTTTAATTTCATTCTTATTAATCCATAAGATAATCCACTAGTGATATTATATGTTCACACACTTCCTCCTCTACTTCCTCATCAAGGGATCCTCCCAAGGTAGAAATACCTAATGATGGTCTTTCTTCCACTTGTTAAATTTTTAAGGAGGATATAATAATTATGGATTTTATCTAGTGAGTAACTATGGGTGAAATAGTATTTGAAGTTGATGTGGAAAAAATAGGCCAATCTTTCAAAGGCCATAACTTTTGACCTGTACCTCTATTTGAGATATTCCACATGCCAAAATGATCATCTCAAAAATTGTGTTGCTTTTTTAAGACATTATATCTACTTAAAATTTTTTTTAATATTTTTTGGAGGCCATATGTTATCACCTAAGGGTTTGAAATTACCATTTAATGATTTTTTCAAGAATTTTTTATTTTTAGAAATTATATATTTTTAAGACCAGACATCAACTTTAGTTTAATTTCATACCATAGGATAATTTTAATGTTTATATTATTTTAGTATATTTTTATATTTGGTTTCACTTACATGCAAAACTTACTAAAAATAGCGGCTACTAAAAATAGATGGTTTTTTAGATTTTAGTTTTTTTTTAATTTTTTCATGTCAACTCTAATTTTGAGTTGAGGCTTATTTAAACATGATTTGGGTATTTAATTATTTAAATTAATTAAATATGAATCAATTATGAGTACTATTTTATATCTTGGCCTATTGTTAATTTTATTATCTTGATAGTTTTTAGGCTCATTAGAAGTGGAATATGAAACTAATAAAGGAGACACATTAGTAGGAACTACTACTACATGGGATGCTGAAGGGATGGGAAGTGGAAAAATAGTCATGGAGGTAAGATTGGATGAATAAGAGATTGGTATAGTAGGGATTACTTGAGTATATGTCCCATCACTTGTGGTGATAGATGGAGATAGACTCACTTGAGATGCTTGAGGGTAAGGATGAGTATATGGAAGAGATGAAAAAGAACTTTATAGAAATTTAGGGATACTTGTGTAACTAAATTAAGTGGAACTAGAGGTGTCCATGAAAATATGATTATTTATCCACTTATAGGAGGTAAAGTCCTCATATCTAAAGTGGATATGCATAAAGAGGTGGTAATCAAATGAGTGGAACTTGGGTGAAGACCAAGGAAGCTTTTGAGAATATCCTTCCTAATTTAGATATTTTACTCCCTTTAACTACTATTCTCTCCCTATAATATATTAATCTCTTAATTTTTGGGAGAGGGAAGAAAATTATATTTATTAGGTCATATGGCTATGTTGTATTCCATGATGATCCTAGGCCCTTTTTCCTACTTTACCATCTCATTTTCATTTCTTTGGTGATTTTTGGTTCATATTAGATGGACTAAATAATGATCAATGGAATTTTATTATCCCTCATGTGGTTCTAGACCTTAGAATAATCTAATTCATTTAAAAATATATAATCATGATCATATTCTTGGTGACCATATCTAATGGTCACCCATTTTATCTCTTTAAAGAATTTAAGATAGTTCTTAACTTTTCCCCTAGTGTCCTATTCTCTGAATTATGCCACCTTCAAATTTTAATGGGCTTTGACCTTCCCCACTTGATTGAGGTGTACCTTCACAACGTATTGAATATTCTTAATGTTTATGGGGTCATGTGTTAATAATCCTAGTGTTTGATGAAAGGCTGCTCATCTATATTTTTATATAATTGGTTTGTAATATCTTGTTCTACCACCTTGTTTGGGACATGATATGGTAAAAATAAAGGAGTTATTCTTGTCACTTTAGATATTGATGATGGTACACTTTGAATAGTACCAATAATTTCCCATTCAGAGATGTTCCTTCTCAAATTATCAGATATCTTAAGAATTTGAGTGGCATAAATACCCTAATAGACTTGAGGATAAACATCCCTATAAATTCTAGTATTCTAATTTCTAAATCTAAAAATAAATAAGAAATAATAATCCTCACATATTATGTTATTAAATTACTTATTAGATGGATCCCATATTTCTCCATGAGTTTTATGGACCATCTCAATTATTGCATCCAATATATATGACATCATGTAAAAATTACTATCATCCAATATTTGTTCATGTTTTAACATATGTGCCTTTAATATGACACTATTAATCTCCCCTAGGGCTAGAATTTTGTCTAAAGTTAAGAGAATATAAAATAATGGGAACCATTCTACCTACATGTAAGTAATGTTGTCAAATACATATAACCTATTCATAAGGCCCATAACTACTCTAATAGTTGGTATAAAATTGATTATATTATTGTAGGAAATAACTCCCTTGGGATTTAACCTCTTTCCTTTTACCAACCATTATTTCAACTTTCCCTCTATAGTATTGTGTTCCATCTATACATTATCTAAAACCTAATTATATGATACTTCAAGACCTAAAAGCCTAAGTTACCTATCAAAATTCCCACCCCAAAACATATGCAAATACATTATTTCATTTTTTAATATGTAATCAATCCCTAATGTAAATTCTATTAAAGAATAAATCATGAAACAAGTTTATACTTAGCATTACCTCTAGATTTGCAACCATGTTATGTAATCCCATATTCTTAATCTATAGTAAATTATTAATGTATTTATTCTCCTTATCAGATAGATGATTGTGTGAATATTATGGCATTATAGACTCCACTACATTTTAGATAGATGAATTGTAGGGGAACTTGAAATCAAGGGCACTTTTATCAAATATAGTGTATATGTATTCAATTCTCTCATCGATGGAGTATGAGGAGGGTGCATAGCTATGATATGGTTTTGGAGAAGCCATTATATCAATATAATACTAGATATTTATTTTGTAAACTATCTGAGATTTTTGGTGATTCACTAAAAAACTAGGGCCTTAGGTTGCTTGAGAACTAGAAATTGCAATGTTCAACTTGTAGAATAATGGTGAAGTAACTTATCTTTACTTATATTTTTCATATATTCCTCAAGCCTAAGTATTTAATGCATATCTCATGTGAAATTAATGTCAATAAAAATATTTTATTTTATTCTTATTTGGATTTAAATTTGCTAGTCAACTTTGGTGGGTTATAGCTTTCCACATGGAAACTTTTCATCAATTGTATGCTCCTAGTCATCTCTTTGGTATAAGTGTTGATCTCTCATTTACCAACATTTTATTAGATATATAACTCATTTATTTTTATTTTAGTTTCACATTTCCTTGATTATGACTCTTATTTTCATCTCTTTTACCTATGGTCTTTAGACTTATGACCCTATTTTGTATGCTTTGTGGGCTACAAGTTAATGGGATTGAACCATGTGGAATAATATCACAACTTTGGAACTATTTGAAATTTTTACTATGTGTGTCCCCCATAGGGATTCAATTTTCCATAATATTGAGATGTGACATGATCTCAAAGCTTGGGGATTTGAAGAATAGGGTTTGTGGGGTTACAGGGCCATTAACTTGGTATTTCTCCCAAAATAATCCAAGTGAATGGGATTGTGCCACCTGTCCTAATCATATAGATTAGATCTATCATAATACTTAAGCTTTAATTTGACCTTTCAATTTTTGGTTTCATAATATTACACTATGTGGAATTATCTCAAGACTTCAAGGACTTAGAAGACTTAAAATATTTTATGAAGTGAACTTTTTCCTAGTTGAATATGGTCTTGCCATGTGGATAGCTTATAGTGATTCAATTATAGATAAGGTATATAACTTTTATTAAACTATAGAGATATCCTATTAATACAATGACACCATACATTAAGATATAGATGATCCAAGCTCTTGGGACATTTGAATTTTTGTGAAGGTTGAAGGGACAAAGATGAATGTGATTTTTCCACCTGTCCTGATATTAAAGTTTTAGTAACTAAAAAAACATAATGATTTATGGGCTCTAAGAACTTAGATAACTTTCAAGTCTTTTTAATAGTCTTAAATATAGATGAAAAACATATAAACACTAGGATTTAATATATTATCTCTGTTAGTCAATAAAATCATAAAGTTAACTTTGGAATAATTTATGAAAATCCAAGGTTAAAATAAATCACAATGAATACTCAATCTTTGATTTTTATAATTTTGGCATTCCATAACTTTATAATTTTAGGGTAACCTTATAATTATGCATATTAAAATCAATATCATGGATCTCTAAGGCTTATAGGACCTTGAATAAGGATATTTAAGTAATAGTGGGTCTCTATTTATTTTATAAAATGGGTGTGTGTGTATGTGTTAGGGCACAATAAATAAAGACTTAGCATGGAAATTTTATTAATTTAAAAAATCATAATTTTAATAATGCATCATAATATAACTTCAATTCTAATAAGGAAATAATAAATAAAACTAGTCTCTTGAAAAAGACTCCCCCTTCCCCATGTAACATAATAACCCTTTTAATTCCTAGGATCTAGGTGTGTGATTTTTTAAAATTTATTTTCCCTTTGTTATTAGAGTTTTAATAAATACCTAAATAAAAATTATAGGCTTCATTTTTTTTTCATATTTTGTAACTAAATATTAAGGTAAGCTTAGGCATTTCTCTACTACTATCTAGGAATCCATAGCCCTAATATAGATACCTTTAATTCCACTCTAAACCTTGACCTACTACTAGTTAGGTGTTCATATCCCTAATTAAAATTACTCAAATCATCCTTCTTCCATAAGTTCACATGATTTTTTTTAGAACACAGATAGAATAAGGGTTGTAAATCATCATTTATTGGGTTTATGTATAAGAAAATGTATTTTAATCAATATGTCCCTACCATTGTGCATTTATTTAAATGTTTATTATCTCCCATCCAAGTTTTTAGTATGAAATAGTGTAGTTTATCTTTTGGAAATGATAATTATTTCTAAAAATTTTATGAATATATCAAAGTAAATCCCAAAGGTCTAGTGAACTCACTCAATCTAGATAGAACTTAATTTAGTTATAACACATACCTCAATCCTAAAACCTCAAGCACAACCAGAGCAAATATTGATGAATGTCAATTTTGATTCCTTTTATACCATCCCCTTGTTTTTGAAAATTATTTTATGATTCCAATATATTAAATCATTTGTTCTATTCTATAATTTAAAAAAAAACTAGTCTTAAAATTATAACAACTAATCTACCAAAAGTAAATGTAGTAAACATAAAACACTAATCTCATAAAATAGGAAATATTAACCTAGAAACAAGGAAATATTAACCTACAAAATAACAAATATATTATACTCCTATATTTATGTTTCCACTTACAATCATTCAAAAGTGTCTCCAGTTAGATTAGCCATGAAATAATGTTTCAAAAATTATCTATTAATAAGAAAAGCACAGTCATTACCTTGGAGGTCCTTCAAGTGGAAGGTATTGTTACCTAGAATTTTAGATATTTAATTCAATCCAATCCATAAATGGGTTAAATTATTATGTTTTCCTTTCTTCTCATGTGTTTTATCCCATAGAACAACTAGGTCTAAAATATTTAAAGCCTTGATTTTGGACCTTTTTTCAAAACATATTTTGATAATGTCTTGGTTTTTTATGAAGCTATGAAATGCCTCAATGCATGTATATTCCATCTAGACTAGATCAAGTAGTTTGGAGTGGATTATTTCATCTTCTTGCATGTACTCTTGTATAATATTTTACATTGGTATTTTAAGAGTAATGGGGAAGATTGGTTATTTTTTATACACTAGTTAAAAAAGTGAAGCGTTAATGACTTGCATGTGTCTTTTTTTATCTACCCATAGGACATACTTCAGTAGTAGATGTAATTATCTTAGTTTATCTTATGCTAAATTCTTGATGGCATCCATCATGTTTTTATTGGTAGATTCAACCACTCCATTCCTTTTTGGATAGTAATTTGAAGAGAACTTGATGGTAATTTGGTTATTATAGGTCCATTTAGTAAATTTTGTGGATTGAAAGTTTGGACTATTATCACATATTAAGGAGATTGGAGTATCAAACCTAGTCAGTGTATTTTATTCTAAAATTTTGATAATATTTCGTGCTCTATAATTCTTATTAGCCATAATTTTCATCCATCTAGTGCAATAGTTAATGTCTATTAGGATAAATTTATGCCATGTTAAAGAATTTGGATTGATCACCCCAATAAATTCAAGACCTTATTGAGTAAAAGGGTGCTCTTAAATGATTGGTTTTAAAGGCATTCCATCATTTAATTCCATTTTTACAAACACTTGGAGTTCATAGAAAACCCTAACATGATTATGGGAATTTTTGAAGATATTTAGCCAGTAGTATCCCATTCTCAATATTTTATGATTTGATTCATTACCTAAGGGATTCCCACTACATATTTTTTAGTGTATATTACTCGATATGTCTACAAATTCTTATTATTAAACAAACCTTAAGTAGATGTCTTCATAATTCTTCTAATATAAAACTCTCTTTTATCATATAATGGGTTGATTTGAGTCTAAGGGCTCACATATTCTCTTTGTTTAGCTCAATGGGATACATACTCATGAGTAAGTAGTGGATGATTTGGGCATACCATTCACCACCAACCACCTAGGTCTCATTTATCTATTTAATGTAAATGTGTGGATCAGTCTCAGTCATGAGCTGGATGATTCTTTGGCCTCACACCATCTTGCTTGGTTTGATTTCAAGATCAAACTCCTATAATTTTTCCATCCACTTACCTCTTTTTTATTTCAATTCTTTCTAGTTAAGCTTAAGCTTAATATTTGGGTTTAGAACCATGGCATATGTATTACTCCTTAGAAAATAATACTTAAAACTTTTCATAGCTTTGATCAATGCATATATATGTTTATCTATCATAAAAAAAATTAACTCTACATATTTTAGGTTAGTAATCATGAAATAAATTATATTTTCATTATATTCTACCTTTTACATGAGTATAATCACTATAGTATGCTCTTAGACAAACAAATAAAGGAAGCAATCCTCAGTGAAGTCTATGTTAATTAGAACTAGATCCTGAACAATGGTAGTTTTGATATCCTAAAAATATTTATTAGCTTCATTTATCCATTATATTTTAGTGTATTTCTTCAACATGACATTAAATGGTTTGTCAATCTCTACAATTCCAAAAATAAATTTCCTCATAAAGTTTATCTTGCGAAAAAAAGACTCTAACTCTTCTTATTGTTAGGAGGTGTCAGCTTAATAATGGCCTCAATTCATTCTAGGTCACTATAAATCCCATATTTATTAATGACATGGCCTAAAAATTTTCCTTCAGTAACTTTAAATAAACTCTTCTTTGGATTTAGTGAGGCTCCATATCTTCTACATTTTTCAAATAGTTTTTGTAGATGGTTTCCATGACCAACTCTATATTTTGAAAACATTGTTAGGACATTCATATAAATGATGATACACTTTATAAAAATCCATTGAAAGGTTAAATAAATATCTAATTTTAATTTGTATCCTACATTAATTATACTAAAAGGCATTCTTTTGTATTTAAAAGTTCCCTAATTAGTTGTGAAGGCAGTTTTCATTCTATCTTGTACTTTTAATAGTACATAATTATAGTCTAGGAATCCATTCAATAAAGACATCATCTTAGATCCAATGACCATTTTAATTACCTCATCAGAGAGGGAAAAGGATATTTATCCTTTTATAATTCTCATTTCATATTGCATAAATTCAACACATAGTCTGATTTCTCCATTCTTCTTTCTAACTGGCACTAGCTTGGCACCCATGTAGAATATTTGATTGAAAAAAAAATCTTAGAATTTAATAAATTATGTACTTTTATTTAGATGAGAATTTATAAAATTGGATTTAATAGTCTTTATCACTTATTTAAAGTCTTATATTTTGGCTTTAGTGGTATAATATGTGTGATTAGCATGGGTTCAAAGACTTTCAACTCTTTATATCTCCAAGCAATCACATCTTTGTACTCTGTTATCAAACCTTCCAAATTTGTTTCTCACTTTTGGTGAAACTCAGATCAATTATTTCATACTGAAGATGTTTTTTGGTGCCCATATTCTCCTTTAAAAAAATCAAATTCAATTGATTTAAGTTTTTTATGGTTCTGAGCTTGTGGATCTACATTGAAAGCACAATATAGTGAGACCATTCCCCATAAGAATGTGGTTTTGTTTCATCTCTAAAACACCATCTTCTCATAAGTATTCAACATAATTTTCATCTATTATCTAAGATTCAAAGTCCCAAAATTATTCATAAATTGTATAATCTATTAATCATCATTAAACCTATAAATTCTACACATTATCTGAGATAGAGGAGTAAGGGACCAACTCCATAGAAAAATTATACATCTTGGATTCTTAAAGTGGTGTCAATTTGGTTATTAAAATTGATAGTAAGTTTTTAATTTGATCTTCTTCCCTTGGTATAGATATGATGCTAAATTCTTTGAAGGATTTGATCAAATCCCATGTTTGATGTTTGTACTTATTCAAGTAAGCTAGTTTACATTGATGTTTATTTTTTATCTAGTTGATGACCAACTCTAAATCATAAAATATACGTAACTACTTGACATTATGCTTTAGTGCAAATTACAACCCCAATATTAGGGATTCATACTTAGCTCAATTTTTTTGTGCAAAGTATTTTTAACCTATATGTATCTAGATATTATTTCCCATTTAGGTCTAGCATAGCTATGCCAACACCTAAATATTTCTTTAACATAAATATTTAGAAGTGGAGAATCCATAACTGGGAAGGACCTTCAAATTATTGTTCATGAGGTTATTTCTTGGTAGTGAATATTTACACCCCTATGTGTGAATATACAAATTCAACCTTTTCATTATTATCATTATATTCTATGATCAGGTACTTTAATTTTTGTTCTTAATCTACTCAGTTTTTGCTAGATACTCATTTCTAATATTTCCACATGTGAGAAGTCTATAGCCATGTATCCATTTAGTGTATTTTACCAATCCTAGCTCAGTATCAAGCTAAAATCTTTTAGAATGTCAATGAACACAATATCTATGTATTAATTCACATGTGGCTTGGATGTGTACATTTGTCAACTCTCCAATACGTAAGATATAAGACTTGTCTAGTTATAATACCACTCTTTAGATTTGTCTAGGGTCAAACCCAATTTCTTGTATACAATTATATGCATTAAATTGGTTGAGGTACTTAAGTCAACCAAATAATTTTTTACATTTTTTTCAAACATTATCATGGTTAACATAAAAGGTGGTACTTTAGGTTTGTCCTTATAAATGATCATATTTGTTTGTGTAACTTTTGACTTATCCATAGATGATCCCCTAGTTAAGGCTTTAAATATAAAATCTCTTTCTTCAATGATCTAGGCTAGTTTATGAAGATTGATATTTTTCTTTATTCTATTCATATATTCAAAAATAGTATACCCTCATCTACTATGTAACTCTACACTCTACAATTGATCATTCCCTTTTAGGTGAAGAAAATTATTATTGGACTTACGATCTAGATAAGTAGTATCACTATTGTTTGGGGGCATGGAATTAGTATTAAATTAATTATTCATTAAATTATAAGTATTCTTTTATAAATAATAAAAGGCATGCATTTCATCTATATAATCTTTAGGTTCATTTTTAACTTCCACTAGAAATGAGAAGTCATATGTATCACATACCATGGTGATGTTGAGAGGACCTAGAGTAGTAGAGGAATATGGCTCTAACTTATTTATAAAGCCTTAATATATATCCATTTATTTCTAAAATATTTCAAATAAATCATAAAATTTTATGCAGTCTAGTTTACCATGTTGTGTTATGTTGAGGACCTAGCATAATTAGTAAGTTTTACCTTTAATTTGTTTATCTATGGTATCTTGTTAGGTGGTTGTTACTCTATATTTTTTTTATGTCTATTGAAAGTCTTGTACCTTTAATATGTAAAATTTGGAGTGTTATTCTACCCCATGGTGTTTTTCATCCATTTATACATGCTCAAAAATTCATTGCTCAACTTTTTTACCATTCATTGGATTACATATAATTTTAATTTTATAGAGTCAAAAACATAACCCTATGTAGTATTATTTGTTGGTATCAAATATTTTTTCATATTTTAGTGGTTGGATATAGACAAAAGATTATTTAGGAAGCTAAGGTGTTGGTTAGGTGGAGCATGGGATAAAGGCAATTGGGTGTACAATTGGATTTTATTTTGAGCCACAACATTCTGATTATAATTTTTATAAGGTTGAGGGATAGGAAATTAGGACCAATATTAAGTGGGTAAGAGCTTGTGATTGAGGACTAAATTTTATATCAATGTTAATAGATTCATTATCATACAATGGTTTGGAGCACCAAGATCCATAGTATATGATCTAGGGATACAATTCATATCTAATATGATTAAAGCCTTCATAGATCACTATCAGATCATTCATAAGAAATTATCACCATAATATTTGTAAGTTAATAGTTAGGTTAATTTCACTAATAGGGAGCTATAGAATATCTTGACAAGGATAATCAATGTCAACATAAAATATTGGGCAAGAAAGTTACCTAAAATAGTATGGGCTTATAATACCATATGAAAAACTACCATAGGTTTCTCACCATATGAGATTGGTTTGTAAATAATCCCTTACTTCCAATTTATTTTAAATTATAGACCTCAACAACAATAGTAGATTTGGGCATATATTTTGATGAAGCATAAAAATATAGGATTGTTCAAATCAAACATCTTGATGAGATGAAGTTGTAAGCTTTACATCATATTGAGATTATTTAACATCAGAGGAATGGTATTAAATTCACATCAAAAAAATTAAATATAAGGAGATTGGGTTTTGCTATTTGATTCAAATTACCAAAATTTTAAAGTAAAACTTCATAATAAATGTTTAGAACCCTATTAAGTATAAAATATCTTTGAAAATGAATTAGTTTAGCTTCTAAAAATTGATAGGAACAAAAGAAAACTCTTAGTCAATGGACATAGGCTAATACTTTATCATAATCCTTAAATAAAGAGGAATTATTCAATCAAATTTAGTCTCAAGATGAATTTGGATAAATGGGAGAACCTTATTCTTTCATTATAGTCAAAGGATGACATTTGAAGCTTAATAAAAGAAAAAAATTGAAAACTAGTAAATCATAGTTTCCCTCCCAAATAATAGAAAAGTAACACACCCACACACACACACACACACAACAACAACAACAACAACAACAACAACAACAACAACAACAACAACAACAACAAAGATGAAAAGTTGAAAAATAGAAATGGTAACTTTTAAATGAATAAAGTAATAAAATGCATGCTTATAGTATGTTTTATATTCTCTTTCAACTAACTAATGTGGAATTTTTCACATGATAGGTGTTAACCTAAGCTGATAGAGACAACATCAAATATAGGTTTAGGTACCATGTATTTTGTTTTCTATGTATAATATTAATTTTAAGTTATTAAAATGTCATATTCACCCATTTTTGAAAGTATTTTTTCCAAAATTAGAATGTACCCTAAAATTAAGATCATTAATAGGTTAGTTAAAAAATTAAACACATCTTTTTCAAGGTTTATTATACATAATATTTTTCATAAGGAGGTATTATGTCATTGGGATGACATAATAAAAATAATCATGATAAAAATCATTTCCCACATATGCCATGATAAGAAATGAAAATTAGATCACTTTAAAAGGTTGAAAACACAATATCACATGAGGAAAAGGATAAATTAGTATTTGATGTGTTTTTAAATATCCCATTAAAATTTTTAAAACTAAAAATGGTAACTTCTCAATGAGTAAAGTAATAAAATTCTTGCTTATAGTATGTTCTATATGCTCTTTCAACTAACTAATGTGGTATTTTTCACATGACAGGTGGCATCCTAAGTGGATAGAGACAACATCATATATGATTTTAGGTACCATGTATTTTCTTTTATATGTATAATATTAATTTTAATTTATTAAAATGTCATATTCACCCATTTTTGAAAGTATTTTTTCCAAAATTGGAATGTACCCTAAAATTAGGACATTAATAGGTTAGTTCAAAAAGTAAACACATATTTTTCAAGGTTTATTATAAATAATATTTTTCATAAAGGAGGTATTATGTCATTGGGATGACATAATCAAAAAAATCATGAGAAAAATCATTTCCCATATATGCCATGCTAAAAAATGAAAATTTGGTCACTTGAAAAGGTTGACATCACAAGATCGCATTAGGAAAAAGGATAAAGTAGTATTTGATGTTTTTTTAAAATATACCCATATGAATTAATGATTGCCTTTTCCTCTTCAAAATGGTCATACTTAATGATTACTTTGAGCTTCACGATATTCCTAAAGTTAAGGGAAATTAATAACAAATACTTATTAAGCATTCCATGTTTATTTTGAATCTTTGTTCATAACAAGATTCCTATTATAACCAAAACATAATTATATATTTATAAATATATATTCATAATCTTGTTCAAGTGCCACAAACCTCTACAAATAAGGAGTTAAGGAAGATGGAACAAAATAATAAATCTAATATAAAATCTACACATTTGTTATTTGAGGAGAAGTAGAGGCTACCATCTTTCAACAAGTAGGATGAATGGAGTTTTTAAATAAATTCCAAGGACATTAAGAATGACTTATCAAATAATTCATTACCAATCTCAAGAGTGATAACATCAAGGTGAGAGGGGTCAAAATTCCATTGAGCAACCACGCTATTAATGAGCCTTCAAGAAATCGAAGTGAAGAAATTAGGATTGTAAGCAGGTTCACCTTCAAGGTCTTTATTCAAATCTTTGATTAATGTTTTCTTGTTACTAAGATGATTTTCATACCTAAAGGAGTTGCTAATGGAATCAAAATAAAGAGTCTGTTAGAGCGTTAAATTACATCTATATTTTAGATGAAACAATATTTTATTTATGATGGGAAATATAGTTCTCTTATATGTGATGTAATGATAAATCTTACTCACCTTAGATAAGGACTTCATAAACCACAATGGAGAGTTAATTTTTTTTGAATTTCTATATGGATCCATTCAAGTCATGGTATAAAAATATGTGTAGGTAATTGTTTTCATCAGGCATCATGGGCTTATTCATCTCATTTTTCAACATAATTTAATGAAGACATAATATGTAGAGGTTACATGGGAAGAATTTCTATGAATTAAGATAAAAATAAAATCTAAAACAAAAATAATATCTCTTTATTCTTCCCTTACACCAAGATTTGGTTTAAAAGAATGAACTTCTACTGAAGATCCAACTTCAATGGTATGGAAATAAAAAAATTTGAAAATAGGTGTACTTAAACCTATGTTTGAGGAAACCCCAGAACTAACCACTTTCCAATATCCTATATTATAAATACTTGATTAAGATAGACTATCTCAAGAAGTATTACCATCTAGGATCCTAAGGAGAAGTTCAAAAAGAAAGACTCCAAGGAAGGAGTCTACACCAATACCTCTACCAAAGAGAAGAATAAGAAGAAGACTTGTATTTTATAAAGAGGGTGATCAAGAGAGGGATGTTATGGAGATAATTTGTAGTCTAAATCATGGACATACTGTTGAGACTCTAGGCATTGAAGAAATATCTATAGAAGAATAAATAATATACCAACCCTCATTCGATATTGAAGAATTAGTAACCATGGTAGAATAATTTGAGGAAGTTACAAATGAAATACCTCCATATTCTTCATATCAACTAAAGGATAAAGTAAAATACCCAATAATGGAGATAGAAGAAACTCACTCCACCAGCCATGATGAAGAGGATCAAGTAAAACAAACTTTGATATTATTTAAAGCTAAAGATAGTATAAGGAAATAACAGAAAGAAATTTCCTTACTCAGACTAAAGTTGGACACCATATAATATTTACAAAATAAATTAGAAGAAACAAATATTTAGTATTTGAATAAATATAATGAGATTGTATCCTTGAAATAAAATGTGGTTAGGCCAAAAACACAATAAGACCAAGTAGTTTGAGCATAATTGTCTTATCATGATATCATGACCACTTAGAATGAAACTTGTTAGGAACTAAAAAGGTTAAATATAGAAAATAATAAATTTAAGATAGATCTTGAATAAAAAATATAAAATAAATAAAAATCAGGGTTCACCCTCCAATTATCTTATGAGCTAGGGTACAAGATTTTAGCTTGCAAGAGACCTACCTTAGCCTATAGTCTTTTTCTCTGAATAGTTCCTTAGATGAAAATTGTTAAGGATTTCATATGGAATACCTTATAACTTGGAGGATGAAAACCAATTCATGTAAACTTATCATACTAGTTCCCTAGAGTAGTATATTTTATTTTTTGAATCCTATTTATGTGGATTTATTTTGGTTCATATGTCTTCTATCATGGTTAATTTATTTGTAGGAGAGTCCCAGTTTAGAGCCTATACTTATATTCTACAAAACTAAATTTAATGGAGCATAATAAATAATGAATATTTTTAGAAATGAAATATTATTGGCCTTTATATGAGAGATAAATTTCCTAATGTAAAAGATCAAATTTTAGTATTCAAAACCCTTATATACAACCAACATTCAAGTAACACTATCAACGAGTTCTATAATAGAGTATCACAAATTTTGAATAATATGTGAAACACTATTTTAATTAAACATTTACTTTTTGTGATAAAATATGGGATACCTTTAATATCCCATTGAAACAAAGAGAGATGATTTCACCCATCAACCTTAGATAGAGTTTCAGAAGAGCTAGTTTTGATATTGAGATAATTCAACAATTTAGTCATATGTATGGTCAAGAGTGGATAGATATGAGATTTAAAATTTCACTCATTATTATCCCTATGTTTCCAAGTAAAAATTTGGCACATTATTCCATTCAATAGTTTTAAAAATGGAGAGCAATACTCTAGAAACATAAAGGGTTTGTTGACCCACTTGAAAAAAACTAGGACACATACTATGATATCTATTATCTCAACCATGTTTTGGAGAATAAAGTGTTTGATCATGAGAATGGAAGGTAGTAACTTAAAAGAGGAATTGAAATAATTAAAGTGTGGTTTAATTATTTTAGACATCTAAAATTGGCCACCAATGGATTTTTACTCAAATTTAGACCAATTCTTACCAATCATTGAACATTTAACCTAATAATTTCTAAACATCTCGAATTTGGCTTCATCACATGAAACTAAATCAATTTGTCCCAAAAATCAATTAAATAAATAAAATGAACAAATAAATTAAATCAAATCTTTCAAAAATGTTCAAATGCCTAAAAGGGATTAATTAAAATACAAATCCTAATTGAGTCATCCATGAGAAATTAAAGTAATTATCAAAAATATAAATTCAAAAATCAATGAATATCCTAGGTTTTCATCATTAGATTTTGTAAGTTGTGATTTTAGAAAAATATCCCACCCATGTTTATTATATGCTAATCATGACCATTTGACACATTTTAACCCTACTAGGGTTAACTTAGCAAACCAAAGTTAGGATTTAACTCATTCCAAGTCATTTCAAATCCTATAAAAGCAATCCTAGAGCTCTTCATTTAGAGAGATTGGATAGAGTAATGTTATACTACAAGTTTTTGAGAATAAAGTAAATACATAGTGTTTAATTCAAAAATTGAGCCAAGCCAAGTTATTTTAAAGACACATCAAGCCAAAGCCAAGGAAAACATGGTGATAAGAGGAGATGGAGATAGCCAAACCCCATTGATGAAGACTTCTTAAGCACAACTTGAACAAGCCAATGAACACATCATTTAGATCATTCAAAGAAGGTAAGGAAGTTGTCATTTATTTGCATTTTAGTTTTGTCTTCAATTATTTTTTTCATTAAGATCCCCCTATGATCTAGGCATGGGGGTGTTATGATTTTTTAGTGTGTTTTTTTCAATTTGATTTCATTTTGAGATAACACTTGATCTAACCTCCCCTCCATCATCAAATTCCTAGAATCATAAATGACATGCCCAATGGGACCCAATGCATCCCATGTACCAAGGACATCAATATGAAAATTTTAAATCTTCATTTGGATGCTTGAATATCTCTAAAATTGATTTTATAACCTTAATCTAACTGGATTTGATTTGGGTTTATTTCTTAGATTTACACAAGGCTAAACTGATAATGGCTCTACCTAAATGACCTCAATTTTGTGTAAACTACCAAAATTCAGGTTGTAAGGGGAAAATGTTCATAAAACTTTCATTTTTATTTTTTTTTATTCTTCCCTTTCATCATTTATTGGTTTCAAAGGCATCTAAATCACTAGACATAAGTTTACCTTATAGGTTTTCTTGATATTTGAAGTAACCATTACCTAACCTAACACATTTGCCTTTTATAGGTTTGCCTTCAGGTCCCAAGTTATCAATGATGGTATTTATTGATTGACATTGATTCTACTCAATTGGTGGTAGTTATCTATTAACTGACCATCATGATTTCCTTGAAACTAGTGGTAGTCATCTATGACCATCCATGGTCACTGTGTGAACTAAATTAAAAACATGAGAAATAAAAATCAAACATCATTTGCCCAATCAAGAAAGTGCTTCAAATTATGGGGTTATTATCTAATAATTGTAGGTTAAAGGATTGATTTGAACATCGAATTTGCTTTTTTTTACTAACTAAACATTTCATTTTGGGATTTTAAAAGGAATTAGTCAAATCTTGCACATTTCAATTTAGGTCTAAAATAAACATGTTAGATCTTACACATTTGGTATTTGGTTCCTAAAATTAATCTAACATGATAGGTCTTAGAAACATTTCAAATTTGGTGCCTAAAACACATGTTTAAATCTTGAACATTTCAAATCGATGTTTTAAAAATGAACTTAGGATACATCTTGCACATTTGGACTTTGTGCTTAAAATGAAGTAGATGATTTTGCTTAAACTGGTATTTTTTACAAATTTTATTTCAATTTTTTACACTTAAGTCAAGGGTCTAGTAAAGAGAATCATCACATTCAATTTGGTGTTTTAAAATCGAACTTTCACTTGAATTATTTACAAACTTATTTATTGATTGTTTTTTTGTAAAAAATATAGCGCATGTATGCTCTCCCCTCGTCCCCTATAGGCAACTCACAGGGATAAAAAGTGAATTTTCATTAAATCTTAGTGCCTATTACAAGGTTTATAAATTAAGTTACCTGAGCTTTCCAAAAACTTGCATAGTATTGGTTGATCTAAAAGTAACCCTAAAGTCTTTCTACTCATCTTTTATTTTCAAGCATTTTGGCTTATGAAGGGGGTGTCATTACCTCTCATGAGTTCTTTAGGGAAACATTGACCCTAGGCTTCAAATCCTAATAATTTTTCAACCCCTCTCCATGTGGGGTATATAAATTGGGATCACCCTAATAGGATAGTGGTTTGAGTAGTTAAACCATCTCCATTAGTAACAAGTAGGCCCAAAACATATGATAAATCAATATATCATACTACACTAAGAAATTTATGGATGTATTGTTTGTAAAAAAGATAAGACCTTTTCAAAACAATCTGATTTACATAAATCTAATTGGCATGCTACTCTCTTGTGTGGAAGCATGAAAGTTTGTATACATGGGATCAATCTAGACAATTGTAACTTGTAGGTTTTAGTCAACCCCACATTACCACACCTTGATATTATTTAGGTATACTTAGTTTTATTTTGGTCTTCTATTCTTTTATTAATTGGTTTTTTGAGACTAAAACTCTTTCTTTTTTGTAAACCATGTCTAATCAAGTTTTTTATTCATCACTCCTTTGTTCAAGGAGGCATTATGTTAGTCATTTTGTCCCCACACATTTGTCTTAGATTTTTTCTAAGCTTATTTGTGTATGTGTAATTTTTTTGAAATGGGTACTATTGTGATACCCAAATAATTCCAATTATTATGCCTTAGAAGTATTTGAAACAAACCATTGATCACATCTTTTGGAAGCGATAATTCCATTACACTGCCCAAATTATTTTAAAAGACTTATCTTATCTTGTGTCTCAAACTATCATTACTTCAAATCCAATAATTTGAGCCTTCTTGTATCTTTTTTTATCACAATTATGCTATTTAAATTTTTTTATCTTGTTTTGTCAACTATTTCCTAGATTTCAACATTTGAGTTTTTAATTAACTTTTCTAAGTTCAAATTTAAACATTGATTGATTTTTATTTAGGCCTAATTTTTCAAGATATGATACACAAATATTTCTCTTTTGGATTGCATAAATTAGGTTAATTGATTACCCAAATTTTAAAACTATTGATTTTTTTATCACAAATCCTATCCTCATCATTATTTGTGCCTTTATTTAGGAGAACATAGCCTTTCTCTAGGTGCCTTTTGCCTTGTGCCTTATACCAATTGATATTGTTTATTTTTGATTATGTATGTTAATTTTATGTCAAAGTGTTTCAATTTTTTTATATTAAAATATCATCATCATCTTTGTTTAAAGACTAGATTTTGATGCCATGTTTGGCTAAAAGTCCTAGCACAACATGTTTGAGCCTAGCATTTGAATCCACATTTGTACAAAAGACCTAGAAAAATTTCCATTTCCTAGTGTATAACTACTTGGAACACTTTATACATAAATTTTGACATTCTAATTTTTATTTAGATGCTTGACCTTTTGTGTGTATGTCATTTGACGTTAGACTATTTTATGCCATGTTTTATCATATATCATTTTGGAGACTAAGTAGCTTGTGAATATATTGAATAAACCTTAAGCTACCCCAAATTTTCATCCAACATCCTCCTCTTAGCCCTTATATTGGATACAACTGGTTCATCTTCCCTTTATGTGGTCAGCCCCATGTTTACTTCTACATGCTCAAACATATGCTCCCTTCAAAGGAACAACCTCTAATATCCTCTTACAATATAAGACTTAATGATTACTTTATTCCTTTACAATGATAATCATCTCCTTTATATAGACCTCTATCTAACTAAAAATAGATGTGTAACCTCATAATCCTAATGTAGGTCAACCATTACCCAATATCCTAATTCCACAAGCACATAAATTTTAAAATAAAATTATCAAACTAATTAATATTATAAATTTTAAATTAAGGTTTTATATGATAAAATAATCTTGTACACTTTAAAAATATCACTCATGGATCAACCCTTCATTTAAATATATTCTCATTTCTAGAAGGATCATGTTCACCATATCACAGTGCCTAAATTATTACCCTATAGGTCTGACTTTGATATTTTGATTACCTAAATCACCTATAGTGCATAATATGACATTGGAGGAAAATGTTTCCTTAGCTTATTTAAGGTTTATACAAGTCAGTGATAGGATAAATTCATCAACAATGATTAGGAAAGGGTGTGTGAGTGCTCAAATTTAGAAATAGTGTCCACATGAGCCTAGACAAGTATGTGATTCTTGAACACCTACCTAGTGTAACACTATCTATTAGGGTGATAAACTATTTTGAGATACAACTCCACCCCTCTTTTTTTATCATGTTAGACTAAGTTTGAACCTTTTGTCCATTTAACATTATTTTTTAGAGTTTGTATAACTTTAAAACCTCTTTGTTTTAGATATTTCTTCATTAATATAGATATCTCTAGATATACTTATGGTGGGATCACATACAATCCAAGTTATGATGGAATGGCTGCACAAATTAACTAAAATCATGACCTATTTAAAGAACTTAGTCAAACACTTGTTTATAATCCAAATCAAGTTACCAACTGGGATGATATGGTTTTGAAGAGGACTTAGATTCTTTGGCTTATGCAAGTAATCAAGCTCCATGACACCCAACCATTTCTCTACTACGACCTCATCCTTTGGATTGTACAAGCAATTAAGATCCAAAATTCCCTAGAATTATCATAATAGGACATCATCCTTTGGCTTGTGTAAGAAATCAGGCTCCACAATGCCCTAGACTTATGATACTAGAACCTAGTCTTTTAGTTTGCATTAGCAACTAATCTCACCCCATCTATATCATTACAATACTTTGTCATCTCACTCATGATATCAACCAAGATTTTCAATGACCTATCACTACCATTGTAGGACTTCATATTGTGGTTTATGTGATAAATCATGCATCTCAACACCCTACCATTATCTAACCATCAACCATTCCTCATCCAGTGTCAATCATTCCCCACTTTAGAAAACCACATCCAATCTAATCAAAACCCCAATCGATCTAATCAAAACCCCAACTAAGCTAATTATTAACTAATTAGGCCAATCAATACCTCAACTAATCCCATCATTTAAGGACCAAGACATATTCAAAATTGATAGTTTAAAACCAATCATAAGCCAAGGCCAAGAGAACCAACCAATCCAAGATTTTTTTGTTAAACCAACCATTTGTGATGAGTCAACCTATGATAAATCACCTCTTATTACTATGCCTATTTTTCAAGAGCCTTCCTTTGATAAGTTAGTCTCTAAGGAGTTATCTCTTGACCTATTTCCCATTGTTGAGGAATTTTACTTTAACAAATCATTCTTTATGGAGCCCATCATGCCATCATAGGATCTTCCTTATCTAATACCAAACATTCAACAAAACATCTTTATAACAACATCCACATTAGATGAAGAATCAAACTTAAAAGTCAAGTTTTATTCTTGAACCAACATAAAATTTATCATTACAAGCAATATCAATGTCAATCTTCATATTCAGTTCAAAGTCCATGGAGTCAAATTCAGATTTAGATCTCATAGTTTTTAAGGATGATTACTTCAGCATTGGCACAAGTTCTAGTGTGTTCTATGAATATTGTTCAACCTCTCCCCATTCAATTACCATTCCACAAACCATTACCATCAACCAACATAACCCTTATATTAACCTTCCATCTCCTTCAAGTGTCAATTGGGACCAATAGAATCACACCTTGTTGAAGTATATCCATAAAGATATAGCATTTATAGAAGAACAACAAGGAGGCCAAGACCAAAATCATGCATAAGAACACTCTCCTAGTGAAACCTTTTCAGAGGTGCTAGGCGACAATAAAATCTCCAACATAGTATCTTCTATTAAATCCTTTTTGGAGCACTAAAAAATAATCAAAGTCAAAATTCAACATTCCTTAGTGAAACCTTCTCAGAGGTGTTATGGGACAATCAAGACAATTTCATTGGTAGAAACCTCTTCAAGTCATTAATAATTGAGCATTAAATTTCCTTCACTATTTAATGAATACATTATCAAAGATAAAATAATAATATCTTCCAATATACAACCTAATCATATGGTAACTACTCTTAGGCCCAAACAATAAAAAAATTTGGTGGTCTTATTGAGAGAATATTCAGAAGTATTTGGCCTAGCCACATCCAAAGTTATGTTGAATATAGAATCAACAACATTATGTGTGCCTAAAAAACCCAATATTCATTAATTTCCCAACCATTATACATTTCATTATCATCCACCATTACATTTACCAATCAAACCTATCATCCAACATTTATCCCTATTTACCATCCTTGGCTACACTTTCCTTTACAGAGACTATAAAGATAACTTGTCTAAATGTTTGAAGGAAACACAATAAACTACAAACATAAATCACATCAACATTCTTATAATCTATATCTACAATCATCTTTTGATAGAGAAGATATTCAAACAAGGTATGGGCTAGCAATTTACATGATTAACTATTTTGGTTGTATCATTTGTTGATCAAGATGTGCATCTCCACATTAGTAGGAACACTAGAAACATTCACCCAAGCCAAAAACATAATAAAAATAACCATCATTGGCCAAAATAATTTACCATACCTAGGACAAACATATCCAAAACCAACATCTAAAATTAACCAACCATACATGTACCATGTTGTTGTCATTTACCATTCCTTACCATTATCACATACCTTGACCATTTGCCTCATCACTTGGGGGTAACCCTCTTATCATCCTATCAATATATTAGCCTACCAACTATTTGTCCTACTATTCTAACCTATAAACTATACATGTTTTTATCATGTCCTATATTATTCTATTTGACCTTGGTTCATCCATTAGTTCCACATTTTTAGCATGAAGAATCAGATCAATTTTAGTAGTTTCTTCAAGTAATACAAATAGAGGTAGTAATTTAGAGAATTATAACAAAATTTTGGTAGTTTCATCCTTCATTTCTTGTTCCCTTCTAATAATTTTTTTTATGCGAGCCTAATTATATCCACCTACATAGGCAAATCAGTTTCTCATCGATCTTGCTACTAATTATAACCGCCTATGGGCATCTTAGTATCATTGATCTGAGTCATTGTATCCTATTTATAATTACCTATGGGTAAACTATGGGAAACATTTATTTATTATGACTTGACATACCAACCAACCATTCTTATGTCATACTATGCTACTATGCCAACTATGCCTATTTTATTTGAATTGGCTGCTACACTAGTCAGATTCTTCCATTAAAAGATGGAATTACTATGACCTAGGGATATTTTGGGATTATGTGGGTTGTGCTCAATTATTTTTGAGGTTAATTTGGTCCCCCTTTACCATTACACTCTCACCATTTTGTGAGTATCCATTCAAGTTAGCCATGCTATCACCATTTTATTATCTTGGACCATTTAGTATCTCATCATTCTTGATCAAGTTGAGATGTTCCAAAATTCAAAAAACATTTAAACATTTTAAAATTAAAAAAAAATTTATCCTACTTAAGCATATTCAATCATCCTCAATCCACCCTAGTACAGTAAATCCATTATAGGATGACTTCTATTACTTTTATTTTCATTATTTATGTTTGTTTGTTTGTCTAATTTCATGTTTATTTGTTCGTTTATTTGTTCACTTTCATCAATGTTGCCTCAACTCAATTTATATATCTTCATTAGGTAATTCCTTAAAAATTATTCTTGAGTCCATCCATATTCATATGTCAACATTGTCATCATGGTTTTATCATTGGTGTATTATTTTCATTTTTTTATTAGATCAGGAGTCAATCCTTATGCACATTTCGGCCAAGTTTTCATGATGTTTTATATCATGAGTCATAATGTCACATGTTACAACAAAAATTATCTCAATAAGTTTTAAAAGTAATGGATAAATAGTGAAGTATCTCCTTGGTACCCTTATCAAAGCCTTCCTTCCATCTTGATCAAATCAACGCATTGAACATTCTAGTTATATCAATTTTAATTAGGATGAGCATATCCTCATTGGTAGGTACAACCAAATCATTTCCATTGATCAATTATTATTATATTATTCATATCTTTCATCACTTTATGCATCCTTGTGTGCCTAGTTTTTTGTGGCTATTTCAATCATTAGAATAATGCATCTACATTTATACCCACTCATCTTTAATCTGTGCAATAGGTTTTATCTATGAGTTATGATTACAATCCTCCCTACTGGGGTACAATCAATCAAAAACCTTTATCAAATTACATCATCAAATTTTAATAAAAACCTTTAGGAAAAACATTATTTTGACTTTTATTACTGATTATAACCACCTTTGGTCAAATTAGTACTTCATTTTTAACAGATCGATGCATGTAAGCATTTTCTTGTTTGGATTAATCTCACCCATGGGTTAATTCCACCCTTTTAATTGCTTCTTTTCAAGAGACCATCCATCAAATATATTATGGTCACTCCCTCAAAGGGGCATCATTATAGGCTTCCCAAACATTCTTTAGATCTTTTTCTTCAATCATCATCTTCTTTCAGGCATATAGGCCTTTTTCTCAGTATTTGAGAAGACATTTCTTTGGCTATGGTTTGAAACATATTTATAAATAAGGAAAAATTATAAACATCTAAAATTGGCCATGAATGCATTCTTACCTAAATTTAGACCAATTATTACCAATCATTAAACATCTAGCCTAAGAATTTCTAAACATCTCTAATTTGGTTTCATCACATGCAATTAAATCAATGTCTCAAAAATCAATTAAATAAAGCACATAACCAAATAAATTAAATCAAATCTTGCACAAAAGTTCAAATGCCTGAAAGGGATTAATTAACATGAAAATCCTAATCAAATCCTAATTTAATTCATCCTTGAGAAATTAAAGAAATTATCAAAACATGGAAATTTAAAAATCAATGAATATCTTAGGTTTTCATCATTAGCTTTTATGAGTTGTCATTTTTGGAAAATAACCCACCCATGATTATTCCATGTTAATCATGAACATTTGACACCTTTTAACCCTAATGGGGTTAACTAAGCTAACCAAGGTTTGGATTTAACTCATTCCAAGTCTTTTCAAAGACTATAAAAGCAAGCCTAGATCTCTTCATTTAGAGAGCTTAGATAGAGTAATGTTATAATGTAGGTTTTTGAGCATGAACCAAATACATAGTGTTATAATTCCAAAATTGAGCCAATCCAAGCCATTTTCAAGACACATCAAGCCAAATCCAAGACAAACATGGTGTTAAGAGGATATGGAGATAACCAAACCCCATTGATGAGGACTTCTTTCACAATCTGAGCAAGCTAATAAACACATCATTTGGAACATTCAAGGAAGGTAAGGAAGTTATCAGTTATTTGAATTTTAGTTATGTTTTCAATTGGTTTGTTCACTAAGCTCACCCTATGATCTAGGCATGGAGGTGTTATGATTTTTTAGTGTGTTTTTGTCAATTTGATTTTATTTTGAGACTAAATATTGATCTAACCTCCCCTTCATTATCAAATTCCTAGCATCACAATTATGTGTCCATGGAATGTCTAATTATATTCAAGGAATGTCCCTATTTATCCCCTATTAATCTATTTATTAATAGATTTGAATGTGTATTTTACAACTTATTTCTAATATAAAGTAGAAAATGAATATGTTTACCTTGGTTAGTATGTGTGAGTCAATGTTGACTATTTTTACCACTATGTTCTAACCCTTTATATGAAAAATCCATCATTTTTGCATGTACAAGTTTCATAAATACACTATGATTAAATAATATAATTTTGGTGAACAAGAAGACCATTGAAGAACACCATGGAGTAGCTCAGACCATTTTCATAGTCTATTAGTCTGGATCCAAAGTCTACCATTATATATCTAGAATATACTATTCTAGTTCTAGAGTCTATCAATCTAGTTCTAGAGTCTATCAGTCTAGATGTGGAGTCTACCAATCTAGCTCTGGAGTGTGCCAGTCGAACTCTAAAATCACTCAAACCAAATGTAAATCTCATTAAAGGATAATTTGGCATTGGTCAAGTAATGAATACATCATTGATTATTAATCAATAACCTTCTAAACCATTTTAAGTTTATTCTGGATTCATGAGGAAACTTACCAAACATAGTATTTCTACTTATAGACATTGTATTTATAGTAGTTTTTTGTAAATGCATCACTATGAGTATTGTGAAATTTCTTTTCCAGATCATACATGATTGTAACTAGATATATTATAACTATCAATAGTTAAATAAATATACATACACACCTACATATCTCTTTCATTATTTCACCTTGAAATGGGGGAGGAGGTTATAACTTATTTTCTATTTTATAATAAATTAAATGTAGTTAATAACTTATTATGGAATAACTATTCTAGTCAGTTTTTGTAGAAGTATTGGGAAATATAACCAATGTCTCATGGTTGATTTGTAGTTAGTTAGTCAGTAAGAAATTGAGAGACATTAAGGATAAGTAGATTTGTTAAAGTATTTTTTAGATTGTAACCATTTTATTGAGCTAATGAATATTTGATGTAATTGAAAGACTAAGGGTGATTTACATATGTTTCCAATGGAGAGAAAGGGCTCACTCAACCAAGAAACTAGAATT
Organism: Torreya grandis; assembly: GCA_037957365.1. Taxonomy (NCBI): domain Eukaryota; kingdom Viridiplantae; phylum Streptophyta; class Pinopsida; order Cupressales; family Taxaceae; genus Torreya; species Torreya grandis. Next base: position 2,086,565 of record JARHVA010002936.1, read on the forward strand.
ATTTTCTAGTATTTTATGGTCTATATTAATATTATTTAATCTTATACATATTTATGTTAAAAGTGTGATTTATATAACCTATAGGTCTATGTCTATGTGTGTTTCTTATTTAATATCCTTTATGTATTCTAAATTCCAAATTTTTCTTTCTAAGAATTTTATTCCAAGCATCATTTGAATGTAGTAAATAGATTAATGTGTGTTTTCTTTTATCAGCAAATGTGTTTACTTCCAAGCACTATTTTAATTCAAAAAATATATTCATGTGTGTTTTCATTTATCATCAAGTTTGTTTACATGTATTTTCAAGATTTTAATTTTGCATAGAGTGTTTCCTTTCCAAGTAATTAGATATATTTCAATTCAAGCTAACTAGAATACACATTTAGAGATAAATGATCCACAACTCCCTCCAAGAAAACAATTATTAGTTACTATTTTTTGACACCTTATTATTGACTATCATTAAACATTGGCCCTAGTTTGACATAACATCAACCAAGTTGAGTTGATCTAAATTAATAGATTAATGACACTCATCACTTTTGGTTAACCAAAAGAAGCACTGTAATATTGAAGTTGTAAGAAATGTTTTCTTAATAATATAATATTTTTATACAAATTTGGATTTTCCTCTTAATTTTTAGATTTTTTCAAGCAATTCTATTGTATATTTGGCATCTTACATTAGCATTTATATGTACCTAGCCTACTAGAGTTATTTTAGTGCCACTCACACATCTTATATCATTATTTAGTCTAGATAGCCAAGTTAAGGTATGTATGTTATTTATTTAATTTCATTTATCATCATTTTTTATAGAACTTGATTTTATATTTTATGTTTCTATGATTCATTTCCCAAATCAACATCCCACATTACACTATTATGATACATGATATTTGAGTGTGGAATATTTATACACCTATATTTTTTAAATCACTAATTATTTCTCATTTAGAAATTAATGGCAAATCTATCTTCATGAGTGCATGTCTAAGGAGTGCACCTAAAAATATATGGGTCGATACATGTATTTTGTGAGAGATTAATATATGATCATGCATTATATGTTTTTACACCTATTATCATTTTTTTTTATTAGTATAGCCTCCTATGGTGCTATCTTCCATTCTTTCCACCTCTTATTCCTAGTTTCATGTATTTTTTTATAGTAACTCAATCGTGTTGGGCTAGTTTTGTAGCAATCCCTATATTTTATACTATATTATCCATGGATGATATAGTCCTTTTCTTACCTATTTTTACTTTCTATCTGTATCAACCTGAATAGATACAATTTTTTATTTTTATATTGTATTAGTTTTGGTTGACAAAATATTGTTTTAATAACATTTATTTGTATTGTATTGATCTGGACCAAGTCCATTGGTATATTTCATATCTCAATTTGAGGATATATATATATATATATGGATTTTTCTTAAATGATGGATTGTTCTTAAATGTAATTTTTATAAATCTAAAAATATGTTCTACTATGCTTGCATATAGAAGCCTTATTTTAATAGAAAATAAAGAATTAGTGTATATGAGTTTATACTTATGGAGGTTTATGTTTGTGTAATTTATTATGAGTCTTAATGAAATAAGTTACCCAAAAATGTATAAATTTTATTGTTGACCAAATTTGGTCTACATACTAAAAATGTTCATAGTATAAGAGTTTAGTGGAAGGAGCAGGATCCTGATTGAAGAGTGACATCAAATGCAAATCATGGAGAGTGCAAAGCTTTTTAAACACTTTAAGTTCACTTAAATTTTAAGTTGTAAATTTATAAGGGACAAGTATACAATTCAAATAAACCCTATGGGATGTCAAAATTTCTTGGAGTAAGTATGGACGTGCATAGCATTCATCTGGTCCTTCATTGTGTTCATTTAGACATCTTGAGTCTAATGGAAAAAAATTTAAGTAGACACTTTGTTGACATCATAATTAACACATGTGTGTGAGTTAGGGAGAAGTGATAATATGGGTTTGTTCACATTTATGCCAAGTTTATATGCACCATGTTTTAGGTCATCTTCCAAAGTGCATCAAAAGATATAAAGATCCAAATTTTGATTTTGAGCTAAATTTCGCTATTGTTCCATAACCATTTTTAAAGAAGATCAAAAATATCTAAGTGAGAATATTGACAAGGAAATATCTCACATGTATATTAGTTTCAAGGTAAAATGGTCACATGGGTTTTTCTATTTTGGTCCCTAGTTGTTATGTGATAAGTTTTAGATTATCCACCAAAGCATGAAAAAAGTTATGCATGCTCAAAGCTGGCTCCTTAGTCATATTTTTCTAAGTTTCCCATAGTTATCCAAATGAGCTTGACCATTGTTAGGATGTCATATAGGAATGAATAGACCAGTCAACTTGAAAATTTTATATATTCACTTAGAAGGCTCTTAGGACTAATAGATCAAATGGGTTCATCCTTTTTGGTAAGAAGAACATATCCTAAAAATTTGGTGCCTCCATGATTTTTGTGCTTCAAGTTATAGGCCTTCAAAGTTAGACTTAAAACATGAGACATTCACACGAGAGTGAAATTAAAGCCACTACAAAAATCCATATGATCTTAAATTTGATGGTCTATAAGATGTAAATGATCATATAAATGTCATCTGAGGGGAGTGAGGACATCAATTTTATGATCATGAAGTAGTTGTTAGCTTTCAAATAGTGGGTCCTAATTGATCTAACAGTCTGCATTTGATCAAGAACTTAGATTTAATAATGAGTAGAGGTCAAAGATGTCAACTAATCCAAGAAGATAATGAGTCAAGGATAAGTGTCACAAGAATATTTAGTTGGAAAAAGATCAATGGCTCATGGGCATATATACACAGATAGATTAATGGAGTGAGGCAAAGTCAATAAGTTAGTGTATCTAGGGAGCCAATAAACATAAAGATAGTTGGGCTTGTTGTAGATGGTACGAGTTGTTAATCAATAAAAAATAAGTAAAAGTAAGCTTGGTACATTTTTGATGAAAGTTGAAGAGGCTATTTTGTACCTAGTCAAAGCAAATGATAAAGAGCCAAGATTGAAGGAAAACTAGGGTTAAACTAGGGCCACATTTTAGAGACCAAACATCATCAATAGATCTCCATTAAGGTAAGATATATATTTTAGGTCTAATATAGAGGGAGATGATAGACTAGTGATTATGAAGCAAATTTGATCAGTTTGGAGGTTTTCATATATATTATGACTATGTGAAAACCAATGGTCTAATATTAGTTTTCACCTATAGTGGACCTATGCCTCACCTATCATCATGGTCACATTTTTTATAAGCAAGTTCATATGGCCACCTAATGCAGATGTGGCACATTCAAGTAAATTCCAAGACATGATCTTCATCAATAGATCAAATAAATAATGACATGGTTTTAAGAAGAGATCTGACAATTGGATAAGGGTGATGTATATTAATTCTTTTATATAATTTGTTCCTTGTTGATACGATATTGAGTTAGCATCCTCAAGAGTGATAATCCATTGAAAGTGGTTGCACCTTTTCCAATGCACAACTCTCTCCTTATCTTTTTCTTATATAATAATAGGCTTATAATCCTTAAAATTGATCCCTTTATCTCTCTTTTTGGTATGACCAAACTCTACCAAAATTTTTACTATGACACCTTTTGATGCAATAAAGACTAAATTCCATCCTTTTATAAGTTGGATTAAAGTGTTTTCCATGAATTCATGTACTATGGTTAAGTGAATGTATGTTCCTTGATTATGTTTGAGTTTTTATCGCCTTTAGAAAGTGATTAGTAATTCTTATAGGTCATTATAAGTGTAATTTATAGTTTATTGTATAGCTTGAAAGTGTATTTTTGCCCTCTCTTGCTAATGTGATAACTGATTAATGCTTATTCTAAAATATTTATGTGAGATTGATGTTATTTGGTCTTGAAAGTGTCTCATAACATGTATAGTGTGATTTTGAGTTATCAAATCATTATTGCATCACCCTTTTTTACATGCTTTTATAAGTTTTGTCAAATATATCTCCCTTTTCCAAGCAAGTGCTAGTTTAGGTTTAGTATAGGTGATAGATCCATAAAGAATCTATCCTTCTCCAGAGGTTTGATCCATTATTAGGATACCCATAACCTAAGATCAGTCCCATGTTGAACTAGATTTGAGTAGGAATATTTGAATAATCACCTCCTCGGCTAGGGTGTAAATCTAGAACCCCAATAGTTTTAGCATGCCCAGTGAGACACAATTTATTTAGTATAATTGAATTTTAAATATTGAGAAGAAGAAATTATAGTAGAAAGAGAGACCTACCATAATCAAGAGCTGAAGATCCTTGAATTTATAGATTTCATAGCATCCTTCAAACAATGTTTTCATGCCAAAGTTTATAATAAGATCATCAAGTAAAGGTACTCATTTTAAACATATTGAATTGCCTTCTAATTATTATAAAAGATCAATATTAAATAGTATAAGACCTTATCTTCAAAAGCAACATTCATCCTTTGGTAATTCTATTATTTTAGTCCAACTTATTATCTCAATAAACCAAATCCTTTCTATCCAAATGGTTATCAAGAATCAATCATTTGTCCCATTTAATAGGGGTAGTCCCCTGAATTTGGCCCAATATGATGACATTCTTATGTCTACCCTAAAAAGTATCCCTTTATTCTTTGGAGAATGGGATAAAACTATTTCTACTAAGCATATCCAAGATGTTATCAATCTATGTTCTATTCATAATGTTACTCGAGATAATGTGGCTATTAGATTTCATGTTGATTCCTTCAAGGTAAAAACATTGAAATGGTATAGGAATCTTCCTTTGACCTTTATTTATACTTGGGATGAGTTAGGTGTAGCCTTAGTTAAGTAATTTGAATAAAATTTAGATCATCTATCTTTGGTTGAACAATTGACTACCATAAAAAGGTACCCTCATGAATTAATGTCTAATTTTAACCTTAGAATTCAAAAGACATGGAATAAGATCCCTGCATTAGTTAGACCATCCCTAGATTATACATTTTTGTATTATCTTAAGGCCATTAATTCTTATATAAGAGTCATGATACAGTTTATGGGTGGTAATACCTTGCCAAATGCTTATGAAATTGTAATCAAAGTAGAAAATAGCTTAATACAAGTTGGTAAACTTGTTTTAAGGACTTTAATGCCCATATTCCCAAAATTTCAACCTATTCCTCCTCCTCAAGTTCCTTAAATTCCATCTATATCCCCTATTCCATCTCTAAAATTTTAAGTTATAGCCCCTCCTAATCAATCAAGTGAGATTGGTTATCTAAAAAACTTGTTACAAGATTTTGGAAATGAGATTGTTTCACTCAAGAGACAATAGTACCAAGGTAGACCTTACCAACAATAAAACTAGAATACCTATTAGTCTTTTAACAACCAAATACCTCCTCAAGGTTTCAAGGATAATAGGCAACCTTATCAAAATCAAGGATCCATAACCCAAACTAAGCCATATGCAGCCCTTGATCTTAATGTACCTTCCAATTCAAAATTTGTTATTCCCCAAAATAATTTGATGCAAGATCCAAGTTGGTAGCCTTCTAATCCAAATGACATTCAAAATCAATCCTTGATATTGTAAGATATTATAATGTTTCAAATGACACAAGAAGAGTTATCTCTTCAAGATGGTCAATATCAAGACATGAATATGGTAGTCCAAGGAAAATCTCAATAATTTTTAGGACAACTTGATGTTATCAATGTTAATTGGAATTTGGATGATCACATTGCATTCAACCAAGTTGGTGAAACTAGTAACACAAATGGTCAAGTAGAAACTTTGATTAGAGCTAAAAAAAGAGCAATTGAAGAAGCTTAATATATGATCAATACTTATATTGTTCCTAATTTTGTGTTAAATAATTTAAAAGATCAATTTATTGTTCTTATAATATATAATAGTTAAAATATAGAGACAGTGAAAGTTCCCCAAATGTCCCTAACTAAAAAATAGTCAGTGGCTCAATAATTATAGCCAAAGTTTAGTGGAACATGTTTTATCATTATAGATTAAATGAAGAAATCAAATTTTATTATTATAATGTGGGATTCTCTTACCATCCTAGAGTAAAAAGACATTCTTATTCAAGAACTTTCAGATTTCAAGGTATCTAAGAGCTAGTTGAGAAATAAGGAGTTGTCTTGGCCAATTCAAAATAGAAAATCAAGTAACCTAATCAGTAGGTACATAACATGACAAAGGTGGAAAAATCCAATGTTAAATCAAACAACCCCCCCCCCCACCTTTTATCTCTCTTTGATAGTAGGTGAATGTTTAGTCCATAATTATATGATAGATAGTGGAGCTAGTAGGATTGTCATGCCCAAACAAATTGCAGACAAGCTTGGTCTTGTCTATGAGACAAATATCAAAGGAGTATTTAAATTAGATGGCTCACCAAAAAATATAGTAGGCATAATCAAAGGCCTAAAATTGGCATTACTTATTTTTCCCAATGTTTTTATTCAACAAGATGTAGTTGTAGTAGACTTGTCTCCCTATATTTTCATATGCTTGACAAGAGACTTTACTTCAAAGATTGGAGGATATTTGTCAGCTAATTGGACATATTTAATGTTTAGAACTAGGTATGGTAATAAGTTAAACATACATTCTGAACCTATTGTAACATTTCATTTAGAGCCATATATGCTAATCATGGTGAATACTAATTGTGTTATCTCAGATAAGGTATTAGAAAATAGTGAGGTTGAATCAAAAAACCCTCTAAGTGGAGTCCTAAATGGTTTCCTTGATCAATGGGCCTCTGATTTTCATGGACATGATCCCTACAATTTAACTGAAGAAGAATGACTTGGTTTTTATTATATTCATGACAATGATGCACCAATTCAAATAATGATGAAAGATGATCAGCCTAGTGATGGACTATGGCATCTATATTTTGATGGATCTAGGAACAAACATGGCACTAGAGATAGAATGATGTTAATTTGTCTAGATAATCAAAGTTATTTATCTTCTCTCAATTTTCAATTTTGTTGTTATAATAATATTACTGAATATGAAGCATTAGTGCATGGTTTACAATGGGAAAAAAAGATGAAGGTCAATTCCTTACAAGTTTTTGGAGATAGTGAACTAGTAGTTCACCAAATAAAGGGACTTAATATATGAAATAACCCATTACTTAGGTCTTATAATCATAGAGTATGGGACCTAGTTGAATAATTATAAGCCTTCAATATTTAGGGCATATCAATAAATTAGAACAAGTATGCAGACATGTTAGTTGGTATTGGGTCACAATTCAATATCCCAAATAACATAAAAAAGGGAAAAGATTCAATCACATATCAAGGTAGTTGTGAGACCTTCTATCCCAAAAAAACATGACAATTGGAAAGTATTTTAAGATGATAGTCAGATAGTCATATTTTTTTAAGAGGGATTTGAATTCTCCTCAAGGAACCAAGACAAGCATTTGTAGAAGTATGATGACCAGATTGTGCATTTGAAGACAAATGAGTTGCCTAAAGGGATGGTTACCCTTGAGAACATATTCAATAGAGATGATGAATCAAGAAAAAAAAAGTTTTCTTTATCAACCTAGGAATAAAACTATACAAATATGGAGATTACAATTGGTAAGAGTTTAAATCTAGGCAAAGTTTTCATATCTTTAGAGAAAGAAGATTTTATTAAGTTATACTAAAATTTTGTAGATGTCTTTGCAGGGAAGTAAAGTGACCTTAAAATATTTGATTTAAGTCTATCTCAACATACCATTGAGTTAGATTATGATACGAGGCCAATTAGATAGAGACAAAGGCCAATTAATCCAAAGCTTAAACCTGTGATGAGAGATAAACTACATAATCTCATTGAGTTAGCTATAATATTTTCAATTAAGCACTCAACTTGAGTGGCAAACCTTGTTCCAGTATATAAAAATAATGGTGAAATAAGGCTATGTTTTGATTTATGTGACTTGAATAAAGCCTCTCTTATATACCATTATCCATTTCCATCAATGAAGTAGTTTTTATAGCTAGTTTTAGGTTCATAAAGGTTCTCTTTATTAGATGGCTGAAGTGGATATAACTAAATTTGGTCAAAGAAAAAGACTTGTACAACACAACCTTCACCATAAAGTGGGGGACATTTTCATATAGAAATATGCCTTTTGGTTTATCTAATGCTAGAGCCACTTTTTAGAAGGCCATGGACATGGCATTTCACAGTCTCCTCAATAATTTTATCCTTATTTATATAGATGGTACAAAAATAATTTCTAACAGCACAAAGGAGCATATGATTCATCTAAGACAAGTGTTTTAAAGGTGCATGGAATTTAAAGTGTCTTTGAATCCAAAAAAGTGTGTTTTCTTTGTTCATGAAAGTAGGCTTCTTGGACATGTCATTTTAAAAAATGGTACAAGCATAGACCCTGAAAGGATAGAATCAATTCTTGCACTTTCATTGCCTAAGAACAAGAAAGACTTGTAAATTTTTTTAGGAAAGATCAATTTCATAAGGAGATACATTTTAAATTTTGATACTTTAGCTAGGCCACACATAGCCATGCTAAAGAAGGGTTATAATTTTAGTTGGTCCATAGGAGTGAGAAGCTTTGAAGAGATCAATAAATCTAATCCAATGCTCCTACACTCTTGAACCCTAACTTTATAAAGGATTTATTCTTATACAACTATGCTAACATTGACATAATGTTAAGTATTCTCATGCAGTAGAATAAAGAGACTTTAGAGAAGCTAATAGACATCTTCAGTCAAGGCTTATAAGAATATGAAACTAGGTATTACTTTGTTTACTTTCAATTATAAGGTCTCTTAAAAAGTTTAGGTAATGACTATCCAATAATAAGATATATTTAATAGTTGCACATCCAAGTGTCAAAGAATTTATTCTAAACAAAGATATAAATGGAAAGAGAGATGGTTGGATAACCAAGGTCATGGAATATGATGTTGAGATCAGGGTCACAAAGTTTGTTAGAGACAAAGACATTTGTGAAGATCTAGCCTAAGACTTTCAAGAGACTAATGAACTAGTTATGGTGTCAAATGATGAAGAAAATGCAAGTGATCAAACCTTATCTTCAAACTAGTTCTAGGATATGGTAAGGTAGTTATAGTATGTTTTTTATCCTTCTCATCTCACTCCTTCAAATAGGAGATATTTTTTATTGTAGTCAATTCATTTTCTTCTTATTAATAATGTGTTATTTAAAAAAGATATCAATGAGATACTGCTAAGATGCATAGAACCAGGTCAAACATAGAAGTTACTTGAGTAGTTCTATGATGGACATGGTGGAGTACATTACTCAATAAGTATCAAAACCCACAAGATAAAGAGAGGAGAGGTGGGTATTATTTTCCAAGCTTATATGGTGATTATCATGCATGAACAAGGAAATGTAGATAGTGTGTCATGTTTGTTAGAAAGGTGAAGCTTGAAGCCTTACCTCTCCAACCAATTTTATTTAATAAACCTTTTTCCCAATGGGTATTATACTTTATTGGTCTCATCAACTACCCTTCAAGATGAAGACATAAGTGGATACTACCACATATTATTTTACCAGATGGATGGAGACAGTGGCATTAAAAGAAGCCAATGAAACAAATGTTTTGGACTTATATGAAGTTTTTCTTACTGTATTTGGGGTCCTTTCAACTATAATTTCTAATAATTTTATGGATTTTTTAGGATCTAAGATCAGCTAGTGGGAAGTTCAACAAAGTATTTTTCCTAGTACCTCATCAAAATATTATCCACAAGGAAATGGCCTTGTTGATTCTACCAATAATAATATGTTGAATATCATCAAGAGACTATAAAATATAATCAAATATCATGTAATCTCAAACTAAATTCAGCTCTATGGGCTTACAAGATCACCTATAAAATGTTAATTACCAATTCTCCATACAAGTTAGTATATGGTAAGGAAGAAAGAATACATATTTGTCTCAAATTCCTTGTTTTGGAATTAATGAATTAGCTTGAAATTTTTGATAATGAGAAAACAAAAATAAGATATATTGAGCTCATGGAGCTAGAGAAGACAAGGCATCAGTCATTGTTGACTATGAAAGCCCATCAAGTAATGACAAAGAGATCTTTGGACAAAGGAACTTCTTCAAGAGCTTTCCAAAAAGGATATTTGGTCCTCAAATGGGATGAGGATATAGCTAAGTTAGGAAAACACACAAAAATTGATTCTCTATAGAGTGGTCCATATATAATTTCTAGTTTCAAATCCCATAATGCTTTCCAGCTCACAAGGTGAATGGTGAAGAGCTTCCTATCCTAGTCAATAGGATACATCTCAAACACTACTATTAAGGAAATATAAATCCCCTATACATAGTTAGTGGTTCTTGTTTTTTATAAGTGTTTTATAACACTTTATTTAGTTTCTTTTTTATTTTGTTCCAATAAGTGATTTTTTTGCATAGTTGTTCAATAGGTTAGCTACCTTTACTTGTTAGGTTAGTTTCCCTTTCAATTTGTTTCTTTCCCTATTTTTTGGAATTCTTATTTCTTTGAAAGTCAAAAGGTTGTATTGAAGTTATATAAATGGTCCATGTATTAACATGTAAATGAGTTAGAATTCATGTATTTGGTCTGATTTCTTAAGCATAATAGGCATACTACCCAACCAAGTCACCAAAGATGTTGACTAAATTTGGTCTATACCAAAAATGTGAATAGTATAAGAGTTTAGTGGAAGGAGTAGGATCTTGATTAAAGAGTGACATAAAATGTAGATCTTGTAAAGTACAAATATTTTGAAACATTTTAAGTTAACTTAAAATGTAAGTTGTCAATTTCCAACAGATAATTCTATAGGTTACAAAGACTCTATGGGATGTCAAAAGTGCTTGGAATAAGTATGGAAGTGCATAACATTCATCTGGTCCTTCATTGTGTTCATTGAGACATCTTAAGTCTAATGCCATAAATTCTAAGTAGGCACTTTGCTAACATCATAATTGACATGCATGTATGAGTTAGGGAGAAGTGATTATATGGGTTTGTTCACATTTGTGTCAAGTTTATACGTACCAAGTTTTAGGTCATTTTCTAAAGTGCATCAAAAGATATGAAGATACAAAGTTGGCCTCTAAGACAAATTTTGTTGTTTTTATATACTTAGCCATTTTTGAAAAAGATAAAACAAAGCCAAGTGATCATATTAAAAATGCATGTGTCATAAGTATGTTAATTACAAGGGAAAATAACCACATGTATTTATCTAACTTGGTCCCTAGTTGTTATGCACTAAGTTTCAAATCATCCACCAAAGCACGATAGAAGTTATACATGCTCAAAGTTGGCTCCTCAGTTAGATTTTCCTAAATTTCCCATAATTTCCAAATGAGTCTGACCATCATCTAGACATCATATAGGAATTAATAGACTATTCAATTTGAACATTTTATATCTTCACTCAGAAGGCTTTTGATACCAATGGATCAAATGGATTTATCCCTTTTGGTAAGAATAACATCTCCTAAAAATTTGGTACCTCTATGATTCATGTGTTTCAAGTTATAGGTCTTCAAAGTTGGACCTACAACATAAGATGTTCATGAAAGATTCAAATTAAAGCCACTACAAAAATCCATATGAGCTTAAATTTGATGGCTTGTAGGATTTAAATGATGGTCATGTGAAAATCATCTAATGGGAGTGAGGACATCAATTTTAGGATCATGAAGTAGCCATTAGATTTCAAATAGTGGGTCCCAATTGATCTAATGGTCAACATTTGACTGAGTATTTAGATCTAATGGTGAGTGGAAGTTAAAGAGGTCAATAAATCAAATAAGTTAATGAATTGAGGATAAGTGGCACAAGTGAATTCAATTTGTATAATATCAATGGCTCATGAGCATCTGTGCATAAACAGATCAATAGAGTGAGGGAAAGTCAATAAGTTAGTGTAACTGTGGAGCTAATAAACATAAAAATAGTTGGGCATGATGTAGATGGTATTAATTGTCAATCAACAAAAAATAAGCAAAATAAATCTTAAGATATTTTTGATGAAAGTTAAAGAGGTTATTTTGGACCCAAGAAAAGCAAATGACAAAGATCCAAGCTCAAAGGCAAACTAGGGTTGAACCAAAGCCACATTTTAGAGACCAAGCATCATCAACAGAGCTCCATATAGGTAAAATATATATTTTGGATCTAATATAGAGGGTGAGGATAGACCAATGATTGTGAAGTAAAGTTGAGTAGTTTACAGGTTTTCATAGATATTATGATTGTGTGAAAACCAATGGTCTAAGATTGGTTTTCACCTATAGTGGACCTATGCCTCACCTATCATCATGGTCACATTTTTTATAATCAATTTCAAATAGTCACCTAATGTAAATGTGGCACATTACAGTAAATTCCAAGACATGATCCTCATCAGTAGATCAAGTAGATAATGACATGGTTTCAAGAAGAGACCTAGTGGTTGGATAAGGGTGATAAACATTTAATTATTTTACAAAGTGTGTTCCTTATTGATAAGATCCTGAGTCGGTATCCTTAAGAGTGTTAATCCATCAAAAGCATTTGGGATTTTTCCAATGCATGGATATATTCCTCTCTTTCTCTTTTATATAAGTATAGGCTTCTAAGCCTTAAAATTGATCCCTCTATCCCTCTTTTTTGGTATGACCAGACTCTACCAAAATTTGTACTATGACACCTTTTGATGTAATGAAGACTGAATTCCATCCTTTTCTAATCTAGATTGAAGTGTGTTTCATGAATTCATGTATTTTGGTTAAGTTAATGTATGTTTCTTGCTTATGTTTGATTTTTTATCACCTTTAAGAAGTGCTTTGTAATTCTTATAGGTCATTAGAAGTGTAATTTATAATTTATTGTATAGTTCAAAAGTGGATTTTTTCCCTCTCTTGCTAATGTGATAACTTATTAATTCCTTATTCTAAAATATTTATGTGAGATTGATGTTATTTGGTCTTGAAAGTGTGTCATAGTGTGTATTGTATTAGTTTGAGTGATCAAATCATTAGTGCATCACCCTTATTTACATGATTTTATAAGTTTTTGTCAAATATCTTTCTCTTTTCCAAGAAAGTGCTAGTTTGGGTTTAGTGTAGGTGATAGATCCATAAGGAATTTGGCCTTCTCCAAATGTTTAATCCATTATTAGGATACCCACATCCTAGGATCAGTCCCATGTTGGACTAGATTTTAGTAGGAAGATATGAACAATCCCCTCCTTAGCTAGGGTGTAAATATAGAACCCCAATAGTTATTTGGAGTCCCTAACAAATGAGACTAATTACTTCTTATTTACATATTAGTCTTCACCTATATCATCTCTAAAAAAGTATAAATTAATCAAACGACCATATTTATGCATCATAAATTCAATTCAAGATGTGTATCCCTATTTAAAAACTATTTATATTACTTACTTTGGTAGATATATATGCATATGTTAGAGTAGCATGTTTTTTTCTTCTCATGCATGAGTTAACTTATGTTATATTTTCATGTAATTAAAACCTTGGTAAGATACCTATTAGATACAATCCTTACTTTAGATACCTATTGGTTACCACCAAATGACATTTATCTTTATTTATTTTAACCCTTTTAAATATTTGATCTAGATGAGTATCTTTTTATAAGTTATTTGTATAGACTTTCTAATTATATGCTTGATACCCTTTTTAAAAATATTTATTTCTTATAATCCTTTATCACTTTTTATAGTGGCATATTTTATTTATATTACATCTAGTATGGTTTTATCCATTTACATATATTATGGATGTTTATATTGATGATTGTATTCACCATATATACATTTAAGTGAACTCAATGTGAATATTACTCCACCATAGTGTTTGGTCATTTTTCATTTTTTTTCTTTTCTTATTAGTGCTCTAAAATTTTCAAACATTGTAAAAAAAATTTTCCTTTAGTATCCATAAAGTATATCATTCCATTCCGAAAATGGAATTCCTTAATAGAAATGATTGAAGAGAAGATAATGAAGACTTTGGTAGTTTCAAAGGATTCAATTCTCATAATCTTATTGTTATGTCCATGAATGGCAATATAAATAATGATAAAAATAATTTTGCATACAATTTTTACACTTGTAAATAAAATTATTATAATTATTATAACATGAACATTACCAAAAACCAATCCTAACCCTAATGTTGACACAATATCTAGGGCTAGATAATAACTCCATGAAGAATGTGATTCTTAGGTTGAAGCTAAATAATATTAAGAGTAACCTCACCAGATGAAATTATATCTTCAATAACATCCTAAACATCTATGAAAATACATTTAAGTAAGTTATTCCCTCTTGAAGAAAGTTATTAAAACTTAATATAAATATGTATTATGTACAAAGCTTGGTTAAATTCAATCTACAACGTCCTCTAATATTTCATCTTCCACCATTCATAACTTAGCTACAAATATGGATGGTGTAACCTTTAGTTATACCAATTTTAACATTAACACTAACATTAATCTCAAATTTAGTGACACCAAATCTTCTATATCTAGTCAATATAAAACTCAAATATCTAAAATAATCAAAAATACACTTGACACTACTCAATTAATGATGCAAGTTTTAAATTAAATGACTCATATGAAATCAAATATGTCCAACCAATTGAAGCAATTTTCAAAAAAACTCTTGAAAATGAATAATAAACATAAAAAAAACTAGTGTGGAGTCCCAAATAAATTACCCTTCCCCCTATTCCCCTAAATAAGATTATTGATCAACCTCAAATTCCAAATAAATTCATTAAAAACCTTATAAAAAATATCTTAGCACATCATTTTTCAATCATACACATTAGAAGAATCACTCCCACCATCACATATGATTTATTTAATTATCTCATTTATCACCTTATATCCCTTTGGATTCTCTACAAGGAATGGATAAAAATTAACACCCATGTAATTTCCAAACTATTTTTCAAAATCCTAAGGGGTAATGTTTTATAATGGTAAAATCAACTCAATACTTTCACTATCACCAATTTACAAGGATTAATAAATGCATTAGTCTAAAAATTAAAATAGCATGACTTACCTTATAATAAATAGGCTAACTTTGTCTATTTTAATAAAAATATAATGATTTACTATGACTTTATTAAACATTAAAAATCCTTAGCTAACAAATCTCAACATAACATGTGTAAAGAGAACCTCTTTAAGATTTATTAAACAACTTTAAAATCAAGATTATAATATAAAGTTAGGTTTATTCCTAATTCATTCAAAGAATCCTTCAATCAAGATTAAAAAAAATACCACCTCATGAGATAATTTTAGGTTCCTCAACCCAAAATAACACCTAAATACTTATGAGACCTAAAAATAAGCATACTATTGATGATAGTGTTAATGTCACTTATGATAAAATTTATGACTCTAAGAAGACTTATGAGAAAAAATGGTTCTCTCTAAAATAATTATGATAATAAATTTTCACCCCTCTTCCTTTCAGTCATAATAATAATACTCATCAAAATCTTATCATTTATGAGTTTAAAAGAAGACCTCCTAGACCTACACCTAAAGAACATGTTGAGTTGTGACCAAACCCTCAATGTTATGGGAAAAAATAATTATGTTGGTTCCATGATAATTGGGTAATTCTTATGAAAAATGACTTTTTGTTCACACCTTATCATATGATTCCTCATTGGTAATAATTTTGAACATGATCTTAAGATAAAAGAATTTTATCAAGGATTTGAGAAAATTTTCAAATATCATGAGGGTCAGGTCAAGCATGATGCACTTGACCAAGCTAATGCTAACCTTTAAATATATCAAAAACCTATTTGTAATAATTATAAAATAAATAAAAATTAATCTTAAGAACATAATAACTATTTACAAGTGTAAAATTAACTACATTTAGCTCCAACTACTAAGTCTATAGAAACTTTAGTTAACCCCAACTCCTAAACTCATATACAATTATTTATTAACAAGAATGGCATGAAATGTATTATAAACCATATTAAATATTTTTAAAATAATAAAAATTATCCTAAGAAACCTACCAAATATTACATAATTGTTCAAGCCTATCTTGTAGGTCAAATTTTAGTCTTCATCCCTTTAAAATCATCAAAAAATAAAAACTTAGAAAAAATGATGAACTCAATCATGAAAATGTAGTTTTTTTTTTTTTTTATGTTTAAAATTTAGTGGCCATGATCATATTTTATTTTATTTATTTAAATATATCACTTATGCTAATGCAATATAATATTTTTAATAGTTTATTAATTGTGTCAATTGTAACCACCTAAAGTTTTTATTAGACACTTTGCCAACATCACTTTTAGAGACTTTTACATTATTGGAATTTATGTATACATTTTAATATTGTTCACACTTTCCCCCATTTCATATACCCATTTTTTTATTATCAAACCAATTTCACCAACTACACATTTAATACCCCCCTAGTGTGCAAAAACACTTAATAATACTGAATAGTTATTTTTATATCTCAGATCATTCATTTTTATCCCCATGAAAGTATTGGCAATAGTTTGATATTTACAATTTTTTTATAAGTTCATTACTCTATTTATAGTGTTCATAAACATTAAACGTATATTTAAAATTATGAAATATCCATTAGGTTAGCCTAGACATGTTTCATGGGTTAGTTAACGAGAAATATCAAAGAGACAATTATAAATATAAATCAATCCTAGGTTATATCTATCTTTTATAATATTACAAAAATTGAAAATTAAATTATCACTCTATTGACACATTATGGAAAATGTGTGCATATCTAACCTCAAAATAATATTCTTAGAGCCACATTTCAATGCACATGCAAGTCAAAGTTACATAGGGCCAACTATAAAAATCCAAACCTTATGTTACATTCTAGATTGATCATGTTATAAATGTTAGATTAGTATGTAACATAATGTATTTATTTTCTTATGTAAGCTAAAGGTTATGTGAGTTTAAAAAATCATTTAACTTAGTTTAGTTGTTATATGAGATAAATGAGAATTCCTATTTTATAAAAGATTAGAATATGGTTGAATAAAAATAAGAATAGGTTATATATGTAATCTATAATAAAACTTGTCACCAATATTAGAGTTAGGTTTATTATGATAATAATATAGGACATTTAATTTTAAATGAAAATTCAAAACTCATGGTTATCTTTGGGATGTGAGAGATTAGTTTTAAATTGTATTTTTTTAGTATAATTTATAGGGACTTAATTTTTGGGCTTATCCATTATTTTTTTGAAGTTTATAAAGTGTATTCAAGGTAAATACAAGTTTAATGTGATAGTGAGAAATTTATTCAACCTTTTTTTTAATATTTTTTATTGGTATGTTGGCACAAGTCATTAATTTGTTAAAAAATATCTAAAACTCATCTTAGGAATAGTTCATAACTTTTCTTAATGATCTAGGTGTCTATGAAATTTATTATGTTTTTTATTTGGATGTATTATAAAAAATACTTTCAAAACTACAACCCAACCCATATCATATTTTAGGGAAATTTTGAAAAATAAAATAGGGTTCAATGTAGTTAGGGAAAAGTGAAATGCATCCCAGTTGTTATATGTTTTATTAGAGGTGAATTCCATCTCATTGGTGAAGATTAATGTAACATATTTTTGTATTAATACAAGATCTATGAATGTACAATATTTCATAAAAACCCTTAGAATAGGTGAGAGAAAGATTTCCACAACAAAATTTGAATCAAATGCATAAAAATCTTCATTAATTGATTAGATAAAAAATATAAAGGTACATTATATAGTGAGATATTAGGTCACCAAAAAATTAACAACTCGACTCACTATTAGAAAAAAAATTATATTTCCCCTAATGACCTTAGAAACCCTAAGAAAGATGACTAAAACCTTATAGGTAAGACTAAAAGTGGGAAAAATCCTACACGAACACCCCCCCTTGAAGTGTATCTTAGGTGGGTAAAAGAATTAGCTTTGGATAATGAGGTCTCATGAGGTACCCAAATATAATACAACTCCCATAAAAATAAATAAAATGAGAAAAAAATAGGACAAAACTCCTCCCC
Organism: Torreya grandis; assembly: GCA_037957365.1. Lineage (NCBI taxonomy): Eukaryota > Viridiplantae > Streptophyta > Pinopsida > Cupressales > Taxaceae > Torreya > Torreya grandis. The sequence continues at coordinate 2,104,754 of JARHVA010002936.1, forward strand.
AAAAGATAACAAAGAATAAAAGAGGGCTAAAAATCCCCACTAGAGTCTACAAAAACTTATATCCATATAGTATCTATAAATGGAGTTCTTAAGAGTGACTATGGATCAAAAATAGACTCAGTGAAGAGTGGATAACCCTAAAATAGTGAATGTGTCTACCAAGTGCCTGATGAATATTCAACAAAGGTATGATTCCTATAAAAGGAACTATTCTCCTCATTTAAGGTAGTAATGCCAGCTACTCTATGTAATGATGGTGTAATGGGATTACAGGCAATGAAGGACTATCAAATACCTTAAAATTATTGGATAGAATATCTAATGTATGATGTGTCCTAGATCAGTATACCTATTCTCTGCAATGTCTAAATTGGACCAAGGGTAGGTTGATCAGGGAATAACTCCTCAATATCTATAATGTGACAAGGTTATGATGAAGTTGTGTCCCTATCACTATTATAGTCATTTTTATTAGAATAAGAGTCATCAATATCAGAAGTGTGCTTTAGCTCAGAAATATCATCAAGTTTAGGTGAGTATAAAGAAGAATAATCTAAAGTAAAGTTAGGAACAAAGTGTGAGAAGTTATATAGTTTAGTTTTATTATTGACCATACCTACTACTAATATAGTGTCACTGTGTAGCTCTATAAGATACACTAAATCTAGAGTGAACTCAAATCACATGCCTAGACTAAGGTGAGTGATTTGGTAAACTGATAGGATATTAATTAAAGGTGAGGGATCACTTGGAATAATATTGAATTATTTACCACTCACTTAAATAGACCTTCTCTTGATAAGCTTTTTATAAGTTCCATCACCCAATTATATAGAGGACATGTCACATGGCTCTAAGGAACTAAAATCTATCTATGAAGAGGCTATGTGATGTGAAGCACCAAAGTTAATGACCCATGTAGGAGTTAAAATTAAAACTAAAATTAGGGCCTTTCCCTTTATTTTCCCCTTATTATTCTCTTTTGCCTTTTCTTTACCATTTTTATCTACCTTAGAGGATTCATTGGTTGATGAATTATGATTGGTAGAATTAAGGATACTAATATTGTGATTCTCAAGTATCTAAGTCAATTGGACAATTTGCTTCTTTAAACATTTGATTTCGTCATTATTTATTAATAAAAACCCACATTTGATCATCTATTTATTAGGCTTAAGAATGGAATAAGAGGACTCATGTTTTGATTTATAGGTGGGAGAACTTAAATCCTTATCATGATACTTTTTGTTATGTTTCTTCTCTCTATTATTTGAAGCCTTCTATTTCTTAGCAAAGAGTGCATGATATTTTGATGAATTCATTTTGCCCATCTGTACCAAATTATCTTTCTCTCAAATCAATTCAACAACAAATGTATCTAATTAAGGCATCTTCTATATGGATATAAGATAACTTTTTATGGCATGATAATTGAACACAAATGCATAATACTCTAGACCTAGTTTGGAGAGTATCAACAGAACAAGTTATTCATCTTTCGTATGAATTAAAATTTATTTCAATTACAATCTCAAAATCCCAAACTTGGTAAAAATGTCTTATAGGGTTTCATAGTTATCTAGACTCAAAATATTGAGCTATTCTCTAGTTCATGGCCTCTCATCATATCATGCTTCTTAAAGATCATTTCCAAATTGGTCCATACTTTAGTAGGTGTTTTGTTAGATTATATGTGAAAGAGTAGATTAGGAAAGATGGAAAGACATAGTATTCCATAAAATTTATCACAATGGTTGAACCATTTGATTTTCACTTTTACTACTGAAGTTTCAGTCTCAGTGTTATCATAATTTGATGGAAACCTTTATATTGCAAAATGATTTCCATTATGGATTTATATTCATGATAATTAAATGGTGTGACTGGACTTATTGGACTTGAATTCATAGCATAGAAGGAATTTTTTTTATATAAAGTAAAGAAGAAATGTAGAAAAATAAATTCACAACACCACATAATTACCCCTTAAAATTATTAGAGTGACCCTCCCCTTAAAGTTATAAATATAATCACACTCACATAGATGTTGGATACAAATGAGAATGCATATTGAGTAATTTATGTATAAGTATGAAAAAGTTAGAGGGACATCAAGATCAATTGATAATGCATCCAAGAGTTTAAAATAGTTGGTTTTAATGGATTTGTAGTAGACTCAAGATTACCACCAATGTGTAGAACATAAAAAAATAAGAACTTTTGAAAAAATATGATACTCAAATTTGAGTTACCAATCAAAAGTTATATTCATTTAAATATCTAAGCTTGCATGAAAACTTTGGATATAAATAATGGTGGAAAAAAAATTGAATCAACTTCCCCCAAAAAAACTTGAGGCCCCTTTGAGCAAAAAGCTTGAATTTTTTTTTAATGATTTTCCTCACAAAAAAACTTAAGGCCCTTTAGATCAAAAGTTAAGAAATTTGGGTTGAAATAAACCAAGGGCTTAACTCCTATATGACCAAGGGATAAGGGTTAATATGGGTTCTCTCCCTCCACTTTTTATTTATGTGGGAGTGACATCATCTCAAAAATATACCACATTTTTAAATGAATAGTGTCACACTTCATGCCTTTAAATTTGACATCTTCTAGACCATTGTTAGATTTTTAGAGATCATTTACATTTGTCAAGATTTTGTGTCAAGGTTTTAATAACCTTCTATAGCTATTTATAATTTAAATAGTTCTATCATAAGTTTTTTAAGATCTAATAGTAGAACTTTGGAGGGTAGAAGTAGGAGGCCCCTTTATAGTTGTTATAAAAACATTGAGTTCTGGTAATGACAGGTTTATGGAATACAAGTGTAGTCAAAATTATTTAAACATTGGGGTTTTATACTATGGGATCAATCAAAAGTCTTGATATTAAGGTTGGGTTGCAAAATTATCCATAAGTCTTGATGTCAAGGTTATGGACTGTGTGAGTAGTATGAAGTCCTAATGTCAAGGGTTTTGATTACAATTTAGTCTAAAGTACAAATGTTAGGGGATTTTACTTTGGATGCATCTTTGAACTCTAATGCTATGTATTTTGATTGTATATGTAGACAAGAACTTTGATGTTGAGGTTGTGAATAATAGCTTCAGGTGAACTCTAGACAAATGAAAGTAAGTGTTAAATTCCCATCAAGTATAAAATATTTTGATATATGATAGCTATGTAAAATCCATAAAATACCCACCAAGTATCTCAAAAAATATATAAAAACCTAGAAAAATATTTTTCTTGGAGAATTTGACTATACAAATTTGTACAAAATCACCAAAAAAGTCCTGAAACCCTCCAAAATGGCCAAAATTTATTACCACAAAACTAGGTCATGTCTATAATTGTTCCTAGGATTTTGACACCTTATAAATATTATAGAACTATCTATTTTATTATTTGAGACTCAATTTGTATAGTTTTCATGTATTTTTTTTAAAATCTCACCAAAGCTATGAAAAATTAAAAAAATTAAGAAATCCTATAAGATGCATGCATGAAAGATCTCACCAAATATTTTTAGAAATGTTAAAATTACCATTAGATTATATCTCTAATACCATGTCAAATTACTCCAAGATATTTGAATGTCTAATATTATACAAAAACCCTAGCACTAGGTGAGAGCAAGATCTCCACAATAAAAGTTGCATCAAATGTATTAAAAGATTTATTAATTGATTAGCTAAAAATTTCAAAGGAGGTACATTATATAGTGAGATATTACATCAGTAAAAAGATAAAAACTCAACTCACTATTAGAAAACACATTAAGTGTATTTATTCTAATGACCTTAACAACCTTAAGTAAGCTGACTAAAAACCATGTAGGTAAAATTGAAATTAGAAAAACTCCTACATGACACACATGTGATTATATTTAAGAATTCATTAATATCATTGAAGTGTTCATATAAAAATTAACATCTATGAAAATAACCATCTATATAATCAAACTATCAAACAAGTGATAGGAAAAGCTAAAAACATAGGAAAGTGAAAAGGGGTGCCTGAAAAGCATTGCCGCCATGTGAGTGGAAGGATAAGCCTAACATTTTTTAGATTCTAGAAACAATTTTAGAAAATTGAAATAAATACATCCCAAGCAATAGATAAAACACCCATTTAGATGTAAATCAATCCAAAAATAACTATATCCAAAGATAAATGTGTTAAAATTTGCATTTGAGATTTGGATCTATCAAAATACATAGATTTGTTCTTGAAGGAAGAATAATTTTAGAATAAAAGTGTGGCAGCTAAGAAAAATTTTAATGTGTTAAATAAACAAAAGTTATAAAGGCTTATATAAGTTGATTCTCATATTATCTTATTTTTACTTTATTTTTTATTTTATATTATCACCAATAATTTTATTAGGAATTTCACTCTATAATATTTCTACATAGTCATAGGTTATAAATTTTTAAATGTTTACACTATATTTTTTGATATTTTAGAGTTAGAATTGATGCTCTATAGTGGTAGGAATTATTTCAAATTTGTTAATGTTTTTAATTTATTTTATAGGTGTTGTTAAGTATAAAGTTTTATATTATTTAATTTTTTTTATATGTTAGGTATGTTGGTATAGATCTTTAATAAATTATAAAAATATTAAATGCTGTTAATTTTTTAATATGTTTCTGGTATCATTATAAAAAATCAATAATTTATAGTATTTTTTTAATTCAAATTCAAGTAAGTTGTGTTAATAAACCATTTGTGTGTCATTTTTAAATGGTCATAGTAAAAAAACCACCATATTTTATGAACACATTTTTAGGAAAACCCAACATCCTTGGAAATGTGTGGAAAAATGTTTTTACCAAATTGAAAAATCCCAATATTGGTATTTAGTGTGGTGGCTATCATTTATATTTTCTTATGATCAGGTGTCAATGATAAAATATAGAGGCTACAAATTACAATTTTTGTGAGAGTCATAAAACTCCCTATAAATCAATGTATATATTCTTTATTGTGTAATAAATTCATAAGTCATATGCTAATGAGAATCCCAATACTCATTAGAAGTGGATTTCTTAACAATTATATTTATATATTTAGGTGTTTAACCCTAAATTGGATAATGAATCATACTTGGGTAGATAGGGTTAAAAATATAGAAATGATAATGTAAAAGGGTGATGATTTGATCTAAAATAGGCCAATTAGGTGATAAACTCATATATAAAAGTATATTTAATTTCTTAAACAAAGATAAGCTAAAAATAGTAAGAAAAATTATGCTAGATATAGAAATGAAAAATAAGTAATGTACTTATCTTGTTCTAATTCTAATCTGGTTCTATATTTGGAACATGCATGAAGTAGATTAGAAGATGATTTAGGAATAATCATCATATTCTAAATTGAGTGCCTCTAAAACTATAGACACTAACATTAACCCTAGATGGTTGTGTCAATGCTACTATCTGAGCCTTATATAAATTTATTTTATAAAATACTTGACATAAAAAGATGTGACCACTTGGCTACTTCTAGGTTCAACTTTGCCTTCACTCTTGTGCATTTGGATCTATGTAATGGACTGTCACTCCTCATGAATTTACAAAACCCTAGTTCTTTATCTTCATAGTGATACTAGGGAAAAATTGGTTAGTGGGCACATGGTGTTAAGTTGACCCCAATGACTCCTCTATTAAAGAGTGTTTCCTACATATTTAATACTCCAAATAGGGCCTCAAATAGATGTAGTTATCTTGTATGTATTGGTTTGTGTGTGAATAATGTAATATATGCAAAGCAAGTAAAATAAGATTTAGATTGTAACTTCACAAATCAATCTCTTAAGCTACTAATTTAGTAATTTATAGCTATATATGTGTTATTCATATGACTGATATAATAATAGGAAATATTTGCTTTATCGAGTGATTTTATAAGTTATATTATGTTTTTTTAAGTGACTATTAGATGAGGAATGAATGAGGGTTGATCTTATATTTGAATAAATCCATTAGATAAGTAACTCACATTAAAACACTTAGGCTAACCATTAAGATATGTTTAATTGTAAAATTAAATGACTTTTTGGATTGGAAACTTACATTAGAGTAGGTCACTTGCATTGGAGCAAGACACTAGCATCAATGTTAGTATCTGTCCTTAACACTAGTGTCCAAGGAGTATGAATGTAGGTGCAAACTTAAAAATTATATAGGTGAAAGATAAGTAGGTTTTAATCATTATGGGGAAGATATAAGTTCTAGGTTATCAACATAAGATTAGTCAGACTAAGAGAGAGTCCAAAGGGTATAAAATAGAGAAAAAATGAGACTTTAAAAAGTGGGAAAGGTTCAAAACTGAGAGGAATAACCAAAGTCTATTTTTTCCAAGTGTATAAGGATGAGGCATTATAAAATCCATAAAATAGTGTCTATAGTGGGTTATCATTAAAATTAGATATGTAAGTGATATATTGGTGAGAATATCAACACTCACTAAAATTGAAAGTATGAACAATTATGTTTATGTATGTAAGTTATGACTAGAATTATAGTGTATATTTGTTTTATTTTTTAACATGTGTATGTGTTGATGTACTTTTATTTCCAATATGTGTGTTGTGGTTATTTTACCTATGTACATATTAAGTTTGGAATGTTAGGAATATTATAGTAGTATGTAACATAATGTATTTAGTTATTTGGGTGAGAGAGAATTTACTTGAGTATACCAACTCAATTAACATGGTTGAGTTATTATATAAGATAAATGAGGACTCTTATTTTATTTAAAATTTAAAAAGTATAAACATATCATATATGGGTAAATAAAAATAATTTTTTTTTAATCTCTAATTAAACATGTTAGATCATGATGTTTTACACACACACACACACACACACACACACACACACACACACACACACACACACACACACACACACACACACACACACACACACACACACACACACACACACACACACACACACACACACACACCTAGGTGGGATAAATACATGTTTTTCTAGACCTATTTGGAGTATTTAAATCTAGGAAATTATTAGCCTCTCAACATGGAGTGGTTTGTGTTTTCCACTTAACATACTCACCAATTTTTAAAGGGTCATATTATTTAAAAGTGATATTAGGGGTTCAAAATAAAGAGAAATAATACATGGCTCGACACACAAGATTGCATTAAATTGCACACACAAGAGGTGTTTACAATCATAGGTAAAATTTTATAAGGTGTTAAAAATCTACATAATTAATAAGGATAGTACCAATCATATTAGGGGTGTCAGTTTCAATGGTAGCAATACATAGGGATTAAGATCTTGACTTTTAAATCATGCAATTATGGAGCAGATGATGAGCATTTTCAAGGATAGTGATAAGCATAGTGAGAGATATAATATTATAATAAGCTAATAAATTTTCTTCCATACTACTTTTTTAATTTTAAATTATCTAAGTGAAATATTAGTCATGCCTTTTAAATTCATATTTGTGTGATTATTGCACTATTTTACTTAATTTGAATATTCACAATTTTAATTCTTTTAAATTTATATTTGTGTGATTATTTAACTAATTTAATTAATTTGAATATTAATAATTTTAATTATTTTATATCATATTAATTAAAAAATAAGTAAAACATTTTGGTGAACCCAATCATTGACTTGAGAATGAAAAAGCCTAGGTTTATTATACCTAGAGCTTTCATATTCTCTTAGAGATTAATATTTATCCTAAATTAGGGTTTAAATTTTATATTTGATTTATGATTTTCCCTTAATAAAAAATAATCTATGCATGTTTCCTAGATTTATTGATGTTTTCATGCACATATGCTATGTCATCTAAGAAAGTTATATCTCTTATACCTATAAGGTGAAGTAATAGGTTAAGTGGTGTTTCAATTAATCATTATAATTTTCCTTTTATAAAATCATAGGTTTTTATGCAATATAAAATGGATAAAATTTATGATACATAAATTACTTATATTGATGAAATTATCGATAAATAATGCATAGATTTAGAATAAAGTGTTATCAATGATGTTATGTTTGATCTTGAAAATTATTATAAATATGATATTGAATGTAATAATGAATATAATTATATAATACATATGTATGGTCTTAATTTTGTATATCCTTCACAATTTAAATAACTTTAGTGTAAGCACTGCATAGGGGGTGCATTTAAGGACTATCTTTACCTTTGTGTTGCATGGTTAAAAACTCAAACTCTTGAAACACACATGATCACACACTATGGACTTGAATTAATAATCTCTCTCTCTCTCTCTCTCTCTCTCTCTCTCTCTCTCTCTCTCTCTCTCTCTCTCTCTCTCTCTCTCTCTCTCTCTCTCTCTCTCTCTCTCTCTCTCTCTCTCTCTCTCTCTCTCTCTCTCTCACACACACACACACACACACACACACACACACCCCTATAGAGGCTTATTGAAACATAAACATGAAGAATAAATTACACTCATAATCTTGCATGGATTGGTTCCTCTTCACCTCCCTCTTTTATTTCTTGGAGATATATTATTCTCAATTATAAATCTCATGAGTGATGTAACTCACTCCTCTCCTGATTAGATATATTTTATGATTTTTTTTCCTTCTTCCATGTCTTTTCCCCTTCTTTAGCCCCTTATAAATGTTCTATATCCATCCATTCATATTTGTGGGATGTTATTTTATGTTTTGACTTTATTCATGATAAATCCACCATTTTTTCAAGCCAAAACTACCATGTGTAGTTTTAAAACTATCTCTTATAGTTTTGTAACCACCTCCATATGAAAACCAATGGTTTCATTACTATGAAAACCTATAAACTTTAGGAGGCAATAACTTGAGCATATAAAATTAGATTGAGATGATTTTTTTAAATTGTACTAATATTAAAGATGGATATAAATATTTAATAATATTTTTGTTTGGGGAAGATACTAATGTTATTTTAACTTTAACCCACAACATATCTATTTTAGCCCTTAAACACATGTAGCGGCATACTAGATTGTACTTATGGTTAAGATAATTAACCAAATTGAATATAACCATATATTTATCTAAAAATAATTATTATTATATGATCTTGATGATATTAAAGTATAAGAGTATTGATACTCCATTGGATCATGTTCACCATGCCAAAAATGATAAACACATAAACTAGACCACACAAACACACATCACTCTATTTTGTGTTGATGAAAGATTGCACTAACCCTTGTAAGTTATTGTATTATACACTTTAGGTTTTTAAAATATGAAATACTAATCACATGGATGGAATAAGTAATGAATCACTCTTTTGATGATGAATTACAATGGTTATAGGATTCCTTTCTAACACACCAAGTACTCAAATTGATTACTACACCTTTTATTTGTATTTTAGATCCTTTATGGCTTCAAATACTTTATTATATTCTTATATATACTCTTAATTTTATCCATTATGGTATTAGACCCACCATATCCTAGCCACCTCCACAAAATGCTTATATTCTTCAATCTTCATCCTCTTGTGGACCGAAACCCACATTCTTACAACCACCTCTAGAAAGTGCCTTTTCCATCATCACTACACCAACATTCATTACATTTGAACCAATCACATATGTCTAGGCTCAAATTTTCACTCATATATAATATTACCTTAGTATACTCAACATACATTTGGGCATATAAATGATCACCCATAGCCTATAAACTACTTATAGGATAGTCTTCACCTCTTCATCTCTTGATTTCCTCATTACTATATTAATAAAATCCCCCACCTATGATACAACATCATATTATTCTCCACATGTTTGAGCTAATAAAAATTTCAATTTTTCCATCTCATCCTATTTACATAATCTTTAGGTTGATTTCTATCTCGTTCCTTCACCACAACCATGCCATGTGCAAAGAACCTTACACTCTCATTGTCTATATGATAATAATGTATACCTTAAATCATAAGAGTATCTTATCCAATACATGTATGGGTTACTCCCACATGTGTAACACCAAGTTAATTATTCATTCCTTTTAGTAGAAACAAACCCGCCATCCCAATAGCATTACTTTCTTTTATGCCACATGAGTTACATTATTCACCTCTCCTTGTCCAAATGATCATTGTGCCAAACTCTGTTTACAAATTTTAAACTTTAAATTCCACCATTATACCCTCTATCTATATCTCAATATGAAAATTTAATGCATATCCTTATTATCAATTATTTTCATCTTGAGAACATATTCTTCCTCTTTCCAATCTCTTTCACTTGATTTTGTGATATTCTTCTCTCTCACCTCAATATATTGCAACTAAGATGCCTCTTGTATGTGATCTTGAGAAAATTATTCTACTATCATTTTCCCACTCTCTTTTGTATACATTATAATGTGAAGACATTTTTTTTATTACTAGTATATCATTAATGACCATATATTTAACTACCACTTCCATATCACACACTTTTTCCTCTTATTCACTTTGTTTTTCATATAAACGAGCATTCTAAATTGAACCACACTTTTTCATTTTCTTTTCCATATTACCCATAGCTATACCTACACATTGATAAAACACATTAATGGAATCAAAATTTCCAAAAAACAATTCATCAACCTCTTCATCATGCATAAAATACATGTTGTTAAACTTTTATTCCTTTATTTCATGCTTCCCATGTTTTTCATTCACATGATGGACTCCCACAGGCCCATTTTAAATAACCTCCATGTTTTTCCTCTCCTCATTATTATTCCTATTATCTTCTCCTTAACATAGCTTGACATTAACTATACTCTCTTTATGTGTATTATCTTTCACTTTATCTATCTCCATTATCTCCTTCATGGAAACATATTATTTCACATCCATTATTTCCTTTAAGGAAACATGTAGCTTCTATTGGTTATTCTCAAACCTTTTACCCTCCAAAATATAAAAGACAATTATATTGTCTTCATTCACTAAGGATAATTTTAAAACTTCCCACTTATGGGATTCCAAAAAAACATTGCCATCATAAAACAATGGGTTTATTTCTTATGTATCAACAACTATCACATGTACATCCTCCTATACAAGGACTCCTTCACCTATGGGATGCTCACAAAATTATTCCTCCTTATTGTTATTACAATCAAATTTGGGATTCCCATAAAAATATCACTCTCTTGTTGTCTTTTGAGATAAACTTATTTTTATCACTCATATCCTTACCCTTGATACTAATTGGAATAACTTTAATATAGTAACATTTCAATTTCCCTCTCATATTACCTTTTATGGTAATATTATTTTTATTCTCTTCTCTCTCAAGCCTAAACAAATGAAGCTTTTTAAACAAATATGTTTGAATTCTTAGGTATATATACACATAATATTTTTAAACTTTATCATTTAATAATGCTTTCTCTCTTGTAATAACCCATTGAATCTCAATCTCTCTGAGTGCATGGCTTAAAAGGTGTACTAAAAAAGGGATTGACTAACTTTTGGTGCTTCACAGGATTGTTGACCCCTATACCATCACTAAAACTAATACAAGTCACTCATACATATTTTACTAAGATTTAAAACCCCATTTATACAATTACATTAGTATATTACCACCCAAAATATCCCTTTCCTAAGAAAAAACCTCTTTTTAACATTTTTCCTACTACATCAACTGGGTCAACCATGTTCTAGGTTTAGTGCATGTTACAGAACTTTACTAGCCTTGGCTAACTTATTTCCACAACTAATGGCTCTATTTATTGCTTAATGAGGTTGACTAGGATAACTAAATTAGTCAATTATTGGTAGTTTTTAGGGTCAATCCATGGATATATACCCCTTTTCATTCATTTATAAAAGATAATCATTAAATTGTGCATCATTACTACTCACAAATATTCTTATACAATCAATAAAAGGTTTCATTTCTTAGGTTTTTTCCTTGGAGAAGTAGCACTTTTCTTGTGGAGGTCTTGTATGTATAGGATAAGTATTATAACCTAAATATAATTATTCCTTATGATCCTTAAAATCCCATAACAACCTCTTTCAAATCACCATTGGCCAAGGGAGAGATTAAGGCATGATAGATTCACTTCAACAAGGTAAGTGTATTCATAGCCCTTCATAGTTTGATAAGTATATGTTGTAGATTTAATATATATTGAAGTGTATCTATTATTACTTAGATCATATATATATATATATATATATATATGCATGTTTATTATATTCCCCATTTATGTCATAAGTTTTGGTGAGAACTAGATTAGCTTGCATATGTATTTATGAGATTAGCTTGAATAGTCATTTAGTAGATTAACTTGATTAATATTATTTACAATCATAAGACCTATTTAGGGTTATCATAAAATGGAATTTGACTAGAGTAATTGGAAACCTCTCATTTACCATTGTGTAGTAAGAGATCCCTTATGTAGGTTTAGTAGATACATTATTTGTCATGACTGGGGTTTAAACATATTACAAAGCATGTTTTTTAAGTGATTAACTTCTCTAAGATTGAATATTATTGATTAGGATAAGTTATATAATTTTTTATTTTTGTATGCATACATTTTGGTGAACTCGATGCAAATCTAACCCTTACATATTTTTAATTTTTATCTATAGATAACTAGATCAACCATGTCGACCTAGTTTAACACTCTATGCATAGGTTATTATACTTGATCAACCTTATCAACTTAGTTCATATTTATGTACAAGTTTGATAAGTAGATGTTGTAGATTTAATATATATTAAATTATATCTATTATTATTTAGATAATTTCTATGTTATAGATAGATTTGTCTTTGCATGTTTATTATCTTCCCCATTTGTTTCATAAGTTTTGGTGAGCACTAGATTAGCTTGAATATGCATTTATTAGATTAGCTTGCATAGTTTTTTAGTAAATTATCTTGATTGATATTATTTAAAATCATATGGCCTATCTAAGGTTATCAAAAAATGGTATTTGACTAAAGGCATTGGAAACTCTCATTTGCCATTGTGTAATAAGAGATCCCTTAGTGTAGGTTTAATGGATCCATTGTTGGTCATGACCTCGATTTAAACATATTACCAAGCATACCTTTAAGTTGATTAAATTCTCTGAGATTGAATATTATTCATAATAATAATTTATGTCATTGTTTAGTTTTATTTTCATATATTTTGGTGAACCTAATGTGAATCTAACCCTTAAATATTTTTAATTTTTATCTATAGATAACTAGATCAACCTTGAAAACCTAATTTAACACTTTATGCATAGGTTATTATACTCAGTTGACTTCATTAAATTAGTTCATCTTTATGTGCATGTTTTTATAACTTCATCAACCTGATCAGCCTAGTTAGGGTGTATTTTTTCAAGTTTTCCAACTGAGACAAGCATGTCAGTTTTGTTTGGCTTTCTATGTATGAAATTTCTAGTATTGAAAAACTAGATCAATCTAATAAATATAGTTTATTTACCTTATTTTTAATATTTAAATGAATTGATCTTCTTGATTTGTATATTTTATAATTTTTCCATTTTAAACTAATAGGTTGATCTAGTTAACATAGTTTTGTTTGTTTGATCATACTCAGTCAATTAGTTCAATTCCATTTAAATATTTTATATTTACCTCTACATCCTCAAAATTTTATCTGGACAACATAGTTCAAAATAGCAACTCAAAATCTTTAGGAAAACTACTACATCAACTTGGTCAACTTTGTATAAATTCCCATATTTAGTCTAACTAGACCAATAAATTTTATTTGTTTAAATTTTAAACAAATTCATTTCTTGCTATTTTTCAAAATTTAAATTTTAGTAGTTTTTATTAGTTTTTCAATTCTATAAAACTATACCTTTATAGTAAATTAAGTTGATCAGTTTGACTTAGTTCTATATTTACTTTATGTGTAGGAAAATAAGTTTATTAACTCACTTGTGTTCTTTTTAAACTATCTTTCAATAGACTAAGTCAATCAACTTGAATTTGTTCTATTATGTTTGTACAACTAATTTGACCAACTCAACTTTATTCTGATTATTTTCCTCTTAGTTTAAGTAATGGGAATTAACCTACATTGATAATAATTAAACTCACTTTAATTTTTTGTGTTATGGAGCCTATTTCTAAATTACAATGTATTTTCAGATACTTTACATTTTAAATGTATTGTACACTCTATATGTTTTAATGGGAAACTATTTTTGGGTTGATTTTTCCCATGGTTTTGGTACCCATTTTTTTATTATACCACTTTTTTGATGTATTATATATTGATGGATATTTCATCGATAATACATCATGAGAACAATGGTTTGAGAAAGTATAGAGTGTGTGAATTCAGGTGTGAATTTAGGAGGGTTTGTTGAGCGCAACTCCAAACAATATTTGTGCATTGTAATTGTGAGAAGATTGATCTAAGAGTGGTTTGTACTCTTATGGCTTGTAATAAAATCTGAACAAGTGTTTCTTGGTAGATGTATCCCACATTGAGTGAACCACATTATATATGGTCTTCTTGTTATGCATTTTATTTCTTTTTTTTCTACATCCCTATTTATATCTATTATTGTGAATCTACGAAATTATTCTACATCAATTTTTGTATTTATTCCTAATAAATTCTTACTTGGTTACCTATTTATTTAGTTTCCAAAAGTTATAAATTATCTTTTGAAACTTTGATTTTCACTCTTATTTTTCACTTTGTTTGGTTTTCCCTATAAATTGTGTGCCGGTAGTTTTCAATATACTTAGCTACTATCATGAAGGGAAACTTGATACTTTGTTTATGGTCCTTATCTATCATTTATATATATCAAGATATGAATGGATTTACCCAATCCTTATATTTATGGTATAGATCTAAACATGGTATTAAATATCAACCTAACTCATGGTATTTTAGAAATGCCTAGAATCTCCCTCTTTATTGAACCTTAGGAATATAACCATCTATTTATTTGTGTGGTACATCAATTAGCAGTTAGGGTTGATAATTTACTTCCAACTTACCCTTAAATTGATTTTATTAGGCTATGTGAATGGTACTTCCTCCATAGTCAATACTATAAAATATCGAGTTGACATTATCTAATGGAAAAGCAAGTATCTTTAGGAGCCTACACTTTCATCCAAAACCTTTAGTAAAACTTTGTGATCTTCTTTTCAAGCAATTAGTTAGCTTCTAACTTTCACAATTGTTGCTTGCCATTTTCTATTATATGTTATATTAAAAAATTGTATTATCTAGTGTTGATATAAGGTTTCTCTTGTGTGTTGTAAATAAATCAACCAACTTGACCTAGTTGTTTATGTGTTTAGTTTTCTTTTGTATAACTAAGACTAACTCATCTAGATTCAAACCATTTTAAATTTTTATTTCATATATAACTAAATAGACCTACTTGAACTAATATTTTACAAATTATTATTTTTTTATTATTTTATAACTAAGTCAAACTATTCGACCCAATATTTTATAGACTATTTTATTTTTCTTCCTACAGAACTAAGTCAACCTGCTTGACCTAGTCTTTTATAGACTATTTTATTTTACTTCTTGTAGAACTAAGTTGACCTGCTCGACCCAGTATTTTATATATTTCCTTATTTTTTTCCTTTTAACTATGTCTAAATGTTTGAATTTGTATTACTGGCAGATCTGGTCTATTGGTTATCCTATAAATTTGGCATTGACCTATCTAACTATGTAGTACTTGGTTGTCATAGTTCTTTGCATTCTTGAGTTTTAGCTAGTCAATTTTATATAGTATCTGGTTGAATTCATCTTGTTCCCATAATTTTTATCCTTGAACATAAATTACACTTTCTTAGTTATTTTTACCTTGTTTAAACATCATGAAATCACCTATCCAAATATTTCTTGATAATCTTAACCCATGTAAATGATACATGGGTTATTCCTTTTTACCTACTTTAGCTACCCAAGAGGATAATCACTCTTGGTGTAATTTTTATTATCCATAAAATATTGATTACAACATGATTCAAATCACCAAAATTGATGATGTGGATGGTTCTAATCCATTTCCCACTTCTTAGGATACTACCTTATCCAATCTACCTTACTACAATGTTGGGGTAATTGATACAAGGTTAAAAAATAATCTTATTAGTAATCCTCTAATAAGAAACATCCATACCCCTAATAATGTAAGTGTTACTCCTACAAACACTAACATTCCTCCTCTTAACAATCATAATATTCCACCTTTAAGTACTAGTAATCAAAATACACAAATTTACACTACTCAAATCCTTGCACAAATAGTGTAAAAAAAGAATGTTATGTAAATATAAATCACTGCTCAAATGATGCAAACGCTATTGAGCATTTATCATATTTTTTAGGTGTTTAATTTATGTTGTCATTAATGTCAAAGATTATTAAAAAGGGTGTTCATGAGGTCATTGAATAATGTGCTTATTTGATAGGATCATGGAGAAGTATGACATTGTTTTATGGGCATGTAAGGCATGTTATCTATGAGTGGTTGTAAAAAATTTCTTGAGAATTCATATGTGGCATTGGATCACTTAGGAGAGTTTCAAGATGAGCCTATAGGGGTAAGACCTTAAGTCCAAGTATTTAATTAGACTATTTGTAGATCTTTCATAACCTAATAAGGTGTTATGAGGTGTTTTCAAGGCATATAAAGGATGTATGGTAGTGTTTGATCATGATAAGAGGTTTTATGGCATGTATATGAGGTTTTGAGGGCTTAGACATTGGTTAGAAGGTCATTTTAAGGCCTAATGTGGTTTACAGGTTAAGGTCTAAAAAAATAATGAGAGAGAGTATGGCCTAATGGGGTATTAAGTTATATTTCCAAGGCAATCATAGATAGGTTAGTTTTTTTAGAGGTATGGTATATTTTTTAAATAATTTTCACAAAGTTTGAGGTCATGGTTTGCAATAAAAGGCATGAAAAGTGGTTTAAAGGTCTCTTGAGTGCACAAAATGAAGGGTTTTCAACCTAAGAAGGACTTTCAAGTGTTCATTAAATGTGTAATATCTACATGAAACTTAATCTATTCATTTTATATGGGTTAGGGTCCTATCTCAAAATTTTAAGAATTAGTTTTTGGATTAAGGGGCTATGCTTTATGAATTATTGTTAAGACTAGAAGATTGTTTAAACCCTCAAAGAACCCTAATTGTGACCCAATATGAAAATATTTATTCTAAAGTTATCAAAAATGTATTGGTATGGATATTTAAGTGATTTTATGCTGTATATAAATCTCTAAGGAATCTCTAGGTGTGATTGGTTTGTTAGGTGTTTAAATAGACCCTAAAAGAAAGTGTTAGTTTCTCAAAAAATTGTTGTAACAATCAAAGTTGACCAAGTCAAATTTGTTAAATGGATGGATTAAAAAATTTAGACTTTTCATTTATTTTTATGTGTTTTATATATTTTTTATATCCCTTATAGGTGCTTAACTGGTTATCTAATTTGACAAGTCACTAACAGACCTAATGGTGGAAATAGTGAGAAACCTAGGCAATAGTGAGAAGATGTTTAGAAATGTGTTATCATGAAATAGGGATGAATTTAATTGTATGAATAAATTTTTAAATAAATTTAATAAATTTACATGTTGGATGTAAGTTTTGGAGTTTAATGGATATGATGAAAATGTTGCTCATAAGTTGACTTGTCTAGTTCAGATGAGACAATGAGGTACAAGATTAGGAGATTGGTCTACAAGACAAATATTTCCATTTTAAAATATTATATTTATATCTTATAATGTTATAATTATCTCATAAAATCATAAATATTAATTATGATTCTTTTTAAATGGTCATACAAGTGTTGAAGGTTAAAATCACCATTAACGGTCTTTAAGGAAAACTGGCAGTTCTAAGTGAGCAAGTTGCAAAAGTGGTTTTGAGTCATTTTTCTCTATGTAATGAATTATAATTCACTTGGTTAAGTTTTTTAGGTATTTAAGGTCTAATTTATAATTTTATTTCCATTATTTTTTACCTAATTGTTTTTTTATCTTCTGTAATTCAACACAAACTTTCTAGCTATGCACACGCTTAATTGTGAACATTAATAATGACATGCTTAAAGTGGTGGTTGGAGATAAAATGTGTCATGGAAATAATATGATATTATTATGGGTATATTTTAGTGTCATATTAAGTGTTTATTCTATGTATAAAGTTTGAAATTTCTCCAATAAGATCAAAGGGTAATGTGTGCTAATGAAGGCCTAATTGAATTAGGTCTCCTTAAGGCCTAAAATAGGTTTTGGTCCTATATGCTATGGATGACCTATTGTAATGTTTTATTAATATTTTTTTTCATGAAATAATATGTATTTCATGTAAAATATAATTGGATAAGTGTGTATGTATGTAAAATAGGTATATGAGCAAAAGTCTAGTATAAGAATAAGGCCTAATAGTTCTAATTAGAGAATAAGGGAGTGGAAGAGAAGGATATAGTAATTTTAAGAGATAAAGGAGGTATTTTATACCATAATAATGTTTCATATAAAATATCATGAAAATATAATAGGGTTATTATTTATTAAAATCAAGGTCAGATGACCTAATTAAGTCAAGAAGAGGGCTAGTTAAGCAAATAGGCCTCTAATGTAGTTTGAGAGGGATATGAGTGTGAAGAGATAAAGAGGTTGTAATAGTTAGCTATTTAATACATAAGGTTATCTAAATTTGATCAAGGCAATCATCTAGATGAGTTGGTATTGAGTCATCTAGGGGGTTGTTGCTTCCTTACAAGTGGATACTTGTTTTATCCTAGTTGGGTTTTTGCCCAATGTGAACTTGGTGTTTCACCAAATTTGATATTTTTAATTGTAGGATTATATTCCATTTAAATATATCATTGGGTTTTATTCCCCTTGATTTTTTACCACTTATATGGTTGTTTCTTATGTTATGCTCATGTGAATGACTCTTTTTGCATTGTTATCTATTTGTATTACTTTGATGGTTCAAAGAATGTTAAAGTACATATGAGAAAAAATTTAAGAAATTGATTCACCCCCCCTCTCAGTTATTATGTTTCAAAAAATTGGTACCAAATATTGGTCCTTTGAAACAAGTCTAACATATTTAATATGATCTTAAGAAGCATAAGATGTCTTGTGATCAAAATGAAGAAGATAACATGTATGATTAAGAAGTCTACCATGACAATGAAAAAGGAGAAGTTGTAGTATACCTTGAAGCTAAGATCATAAGTTCCCTTGATGATTTAAAGCATCATAATAAGAATATAAAGGATATTAGGATTTAATTATAAGGTGTCAATATAAGGTTTAGGTTAAAGGAATTTGATTATGATCAGTTGAAGACAGAGCTAGATTTCTTGAAGTTTGAGTATGAGAAACTCATAGAAAAGATGAGAAATTTAGAGAAAGAGCATGAGAATTCAGAAAAAGTCAAGAGTACCAACATGAAATATAAATAAATTATCCCAATGAAAAAAAGATAAGTCATTATGGGACCATGGGAAAAAGAGTATTCAGTCAAGAGGTAAGTATAGAAATATTGTTTGGTACACCTATCATAATATATGACACATTGCAAGATTATGATCTAATAGAGTTATAAGGACCTCAAGATTCAAAAATACATTAATCTCCTATAATTCATTAGACTAATAAAACATTGGTATGGAAGCCAAATCAAGTTAGTACTGATCATATTAATCTCAAGATTCAAGATGGACTATTTGTCAAGGAGGAATAAAAGACCAAAGAGGATTCTATGCTAGCTCAGACTACATTTCACATTCAATATTAAGGCATGAAATGGTATATTTATAGTGGTTTCTCAAGACATATGATAGGAGATAGAAATAAGTTCATCTCATTGAAAAATAATTTTGTAAGAATAGTAAGGTTTAGAGATAACATAATTGTCAACATAGTTGGTAAGGGTGTTTTGAGTTTGGAAAATGGGAAGACCAAGACACAAAATGTGTTATTTGTGGAAGGTTTGAAACATAACCTAATTAGTTTAATTAAAATTTTCAATCAAGGACACACACTAACCTTTCATTATAGAGGGTGTGAGATAAGGAGAGCTAAATCAAGAAGGCTAATGTCCAATGCCAAGCGGACTAAGAACAATCTATATGTCTTGAATGAGATCAAGAAGGAGAGATGAATCATGAGAAATATAGATGAAAATAATCTATGGAACAAAAGGTTAGGTCACCTAAACTTTGAAAATATGGTCATGATTATCAATAAGAAGTCTATGAATAATATGTTTAAGATTACCAAACCTAAAAACATATTTTGCAAGGCTTGATAACATGGTAAGAAAACTAGAAGAAGGTTAAAGTCCAAGGAGTAATCTAATACAATACATATGGAGTTAATATGCATTGATATATATGGGCCTCCAATAATTAAAAGCATTCAAGGAGATAGCTACTTCATATTACTCATAAATAATTACAAAAGAATGATTTGGGTTTCATTCTTGAAAGAAAAGTATGAAGCTATTGAAAAGTTCAAGGCTTTTAAGGCTATTTTTTAGAATGAAAATAATGGGAATATCAAGTAACTAAGATTTGATAGAGGAGGAGATTTTTTGTCTAATGATTTTGATGACTTATTTGAGTTTCATGGAATAAGTAGATAATTATTAGAATCTATGACACCTCAATATAATGGGGTAGTGGAAAGGAAGAATAAGATAATTCAAGAGATAGATATAACTATGCTAAATGAGTCTATATTATTTTAGGGATATTATAGATAGGTAGAAATCACTATAGTCTACATTTTTAATAGAGGATAGATAAGTACTAATGGAAACAAGACTCCTTATGAACTATGGAAGGGTAGACCTACTAATGTGGAACACTTTAGAGTGTTTGGAAGCAAATTTTTCATCAATAGAGATGATGAATATTTGGGAAAGTTTGGTTCTATATCTAATGAAGGTATATTCTTATGGTACTCATCAATGAGCTCAGATTATATATGTTATAACAAAAGGCTACAAAATATAGTGGAAACCACTAATGTGAAGATTTATAAGACAAAAAAATCCCACTCATAATCAAAGGACACTTTAAATAATCTAGACTTCAATAATGAAGAGGAGACTATAGAGGTTGATGAGGAATAATAATAAGTTAAAGAGAGACAAGAATCAAATAGACCTTAAAGATATATTTAAAGAGATCACCTTAAATCTCAAATTATTAGTAATAAAAATGCAAGTATGTAAAAAAGGAGAAGATTGATAAATACTATAAATCAAGAAAATATTTCTCTATTATCCATATTGAACCTAATAATATTATAGAGGTAAGCAAAGATAAGTTTTGGATAGATGTTATGAATGAGGAGTTAGACCAAATAGATAAGAATGAGACTTGTGAACAAGCTCTTAGGCCTAATGATAAGAATGTCATTGGCACAAAATGGGTGTTTAGAAACAAGTTTAATGAAGATGGAGAAGTAACTATTAATAAAGATATAATGGTATGCAAGGGATATGCACAAGTTTAAAGGGTAGACTTTGAGGATACATGTTCACTAGTATTAAGATTAAGGCCATCAAATTATTTCTAGCATATACAAGATTCAAGGGGTACAAGATATACTAGATAGATGTCAAATCTACCTTTTTGAATGGGAATTTGGAAGAGGAAGTGCATATTGAGAAAATTGAGGGGTTCTCACTATCAGAGGGAGCTAGTTCTTAGGCCTAAATATAAGAATGTCATTGGCACAAAATGGGTGTTTAGAAACAAGTTGAATTAAGATGGAGAAGTCACTAAGAACAAGGCTAGATTGGTATGGAATAAATATGCACAAGCTGAAGAGGTAGAGTTTTATGAGACATTTGCACCAGTAGTAAGATTCGAGGCCATCATATTTTTTCTATCATATATAGGATTCAAAGGGTTCAAGGTATACCAAATGGATGTCAAATCTACCTTTTTAAATGTTAATTTGGAAGAGAAAGTGTACATTGAGCAATGTAAGGGGTTCTCACTATCAAATGACAAAGACTATGTTTTCATATTAAAAAAGGCTCTTTATGGTCTAAATCAAGATCTTAGAGCTTGGTATGCTAGGTTGGATAGGTATTTGTTGGATCAAGGATTCAAAAGAGGAGTTATAGATATTAATTTATACATCAAGATAGAAGATGACCATCAGTTGATAGTAGTTATCTATGTGGATGACATCATATTTGGTGGAAATAATGAAAACATGACCAAGTCCTTTGTAGAGGTGATGAATACAGAGTTTGAGATCTCCATGATAGGATAACTATCATCCTTTCTTGGGTTTCAAATCACTTAATCTAAAAAAGGTATATTCATCTCATAAGCCAAGTACATAAGAGAGATGTTAAAAAAGTTTGATATGGAATATTATAATAAATTAGTACACCCAAAATCATATGGTTTAAGTTAAACAAAGAAGATGAGTATTAAAATTTCAATCATACATCATATATGTCAATGATTAAAATTTTATTATACACCACTACTTCTAGACTTGACATCATGCAAGTAACAGGTCTTATGGGAAGGTCTTAAATAGATCTAAACAAGAATCATCTACAAGAAATCAAAAGGATACCTAGGTATATCAAGGGTAATATGGAATATGGGTTTTCATATCTAAGAATTAATGAGTTTAATTTGATAGCCTATGTAGATGCAATAGGTAGAAAGTCTAGATGGTAGGAAGAGTACCAGTGGAGGAGCCTTCTTCTTAGGTGGGTACCTAGTTTCATGGATAAAAAGAAGAAACCATTAGTATCATTATCCAATTATGAGGTTAATTATATTTTAGTAGCTTCATGTTGCACTCAGGTCTTATAGATGAGACAGACCCTAAAATACTACAAGGTGGAGTATGATGGTCATATCCCTATCTATTGTGATAATACAAGTGTTCTAATAATATCAAAGAACCTTATCATGCACTCAAGGACAAATAAAATTCTCATTAGGTATAATTTTATAATAGAGGAAGTAAGTTAATAAAGTATTAGACTTTAATATGTTTCTACACAAGATCAAATTGTAGACATCTTGACCAAACCACTTCTAATGGTAACTTTTGAAAACCTAATATAGGAATTAGGTGTAATTCCTACCCCTAACAATCATTGAAAAATCCAAAAATACTTAGGGGGAGATGATAAAGTTTATTATCTCTAATAATAGGTGAGTTTTTTCAATAAGGTATGTATGGAGATAGGGGGAGCATGTTTGTATTATGTCTTATAAACTCAAAGTCCTATGTGTTGAGTATTTTGGTTGCAGGTAGTGTGATCTAAGAAGTTGTAGACATCACTTTGTCTTTTATGTCAAAGGGGTAGAAATATAGTGTTGGAAATATTATCATTGATGTCAAAGGTCTAGCATTATTGGTGATAAAGGCCCCATTGCATTTAATAATGTTTGTAATAGATATATCTTGGCTAATGTGTGTTAATATTTATTTAATATTAATGAATATATTTTTGGTTCCATATAAGACAAAAGAAGGGCCCATGGAGAAGTCAAAGAGTCACGGGGTAAAGACAAAAGAAGAATGGGATGAATTTTCCCATGAAGAGTCATCTTGGGGAATTCCAAGAGTCACCAAGTGAAGACAAAAGAGGAAGGACACAATTTCTCATGAAGGGACACTTTGAGGAATATGAAAAGTCACCAAGGTAAAGACAAAAGAGGGAAGGACGTTTTTTCTCATGAAGGGTCACCACATGGCTTTTCAAAGGCAAGGATATGAAGGGTCATATAAGTTTGGTGCCATTTTCCATGAGGATTGAAGGGTCACAAAGGGGGAAAGGCCAAAGGTCATTTGGAAAGATATAAATAAAGGCTTGAGAAGCCATTTATAATGTGTGAGATAGAGTTTGATTTGAGATAGTAATTTCTAGATTAGAAAAGCATTTGTGAGAGATGAATATGGTTTGTATTTGTTATATCTAGCTTAGAAGAGCAAAGGTGAGAGAGAGGAAAGAGATGTTGTAATGAACTATCATTTTTTGAGATAGCAACATTGAGAGATAGTTGTGTGGTATACACAAAGGGGTTGGTTCTCCTATGGGTTGGTACTCACGAATTGTTGTTGTGTTGGTGCTCAGTAAAGGGGTTAGTGATCATGTGGGTTGGGGCTCATGAATTGTTGTTGTGTTGGTGTTTATCAAAGGGGTTGTTGCTCTTATGGGTTGGTGCTCATGAATTATTTCTATGTTGGTGCTCATTAAATGGGTTGGTGCTCCTATGGGTTAGTGCTCATGAATTGTTGTTGTGTTGGTGCTCAGCAAAGGGGTTAGTGCTCCTGTGGGTTGGTGCTCATGAATAGTTATTGTGTTGGTGCTCAAAAAAGGGGTTGGTGCTCCTATAAGTTGGTGCTTGATAATATTGTTTGATTTGGTGATCATTCATATACTTGGGATTATTTTACATGGTTTTTCCCACATTGGGTTTCCATGTTATATCTGGTGTGTCTCTCTATCTTGTGTGGTGCTTATTGTTTTAGTTTTATTGCATATCCATAATGTTTGGTTAAGTGGAATTTGATTATGGGAAATTTTAATAAGATATATGATATATTTATTTAACCCCCCTCTCAGTATATCCTGTGCTTAACAATTGGTATCAAAGCAGGTTCCTTTTGAAAAGTTTTATAGCTTAAAGGTAGATCAGGAAGGAACGATGGCTAGATCACATGAAGGATTTTCTAAAAATAAGGCACCTTTGTTTGATGGGATGAATTATAATTTTTGGATCATGAGAATGAATATTTATTTGATGGCCCTTGGATTTGACATATGGCAAGCAGTGGTGGAGGAATATGAAGAGCCATAGGCACTTGTAATTACTCTTGTAGAAAAGAAGGTAAGTGAATCTAATGCTAAAGTTTTAAATGTTATTTTATGTGGTTTATGTGAATCTAAATTTGTTAAAGTTATGCAATGTAAATTTTCTCATGAAACTTGGGAAAAACTTGAAAATATTTACAAAGGTGATGGAAAAGTTCAGCAAGCTAAGCTTTAAACTTTTAGAAGATAGTTTGAGAGTTTGAAGATGGAGAAATAAGAAGACATAGCAAGTTATCTTTGACGAGCTAATCAAATAGTAAATCAAATTCAATGTCTTAGAGAAATGTTGGAAGAGTTAATAGTGGTACAAAAGGTTTTGAGATCTCTACCAATGAGATATGATGCAAAGGTTATAGCAATCGAGGAGATGAAGAATTTAGCTAAGCTAAAGATGGACGAGCTTCATGGTATTCTCACGGCATATGAGATGTGGACTAAACAAGATAAACTGTCAAAGAGAGAAGTGGATTTCAAGACATGAAAGAAAGAGAAAGCTAAGATTTAAGAATCAAGTGATAGTTATAGTGATGATGAAGATAACAATGGAGTACTTTTCATTTGCAAGCTGAGAAGGGGAACAGGTAAATATCAAGGAAAATTACCTTTTAAATGTTTTAATTTTGGAAAGATTGGACATTTTTTAGCTAAATTCCTAAATAAGGGTAATGATGGTGAAGAAGAAAATTCTACATACAAGAAGAATTTCAAAGGCAAATCCAAGAAGGGATTCAAGAAGAAGAGCCTGTATTCTAAGGATCCTAACTCAACCAAAGATAGTGGAGTCAATGATTCAAAATAAGAAGAGATTCTATTCATGGCCATACATGAATATGATCAAGAAGAAGAGGAGGAGGAAGCTGAAGTGAATATGGAAGAACTCATTTGTGCCTTAGAAGAGTTATAATATGTTGAGAAGAAGAATCGAAGATTGATACGCCAGATCGAGAAAAATGAAAAGGAGTCAAAGGAAATTATTGATGATCTAATAGCACACTTGGAAGAAGCCAAGAAGAATGAATAAGATCTAACATCATAGTTGGAAATAGTAAGAAAAGAATGTGAAAGGTATGTTATTGAAATTGCCTCTTTAAAAGAAAATATTGAGAAAGCAGTCAATGATAAAGTAGTTAGTGATTCAAAATTTGAGGATAGCACTAACATGCTGAATAAGATATTGGAAAGTCAAAAAGAAAATTCAAATAAGACAGGGATTGGATTTGAAAATAAAAAGAGCTATGTTGAAGCTCTTACAAAAGAGGAAAAAAAAGGGGAGAAGTGAATAATACATAGGACATTTCAAATAGAGAAGGTTAGAGGGAAGTAAAGCTACAAAAGGCAATCAGGTTAGAGATATATAGACAGGTCTTATTTTTTATGGCTATTATTTTTATTTTAATGGATATGGTCATAATAAATTACAATGTAGAAAAAGATCTAACAGTTTTAGAAATAAGGAGAAGGAAAGTCAAGTAAAGTCAAGCAAAAGCTACAACCCTTTTGTTCCTCTATCAAGCTTTGATGAAGAGACCATACTATGCTACAAGTACAACTTTGGACACATAGCTCAGTACTGTAGAAGCATGTTCATTTCAGTCAAGAAGGATCAAAGTTTCAAAGCTCCATTCATCAAGAAGAAGGTTCAGATATGTTCATGGTAGAAGAAACAACCTGAAGATTCTATGATGGTTCAGATAGCTCTGCATGTAATAAATGAAGATCAACCATGGTTATTTGATAATGGATGTTTGAGGCATATGATAGGAGATAAGAGTAATTTCATAACTCTAAAGAAGATCAATGGTGGAATAGTGAGATTCAGAGATAAAACCACTACTAGGATAGCTGGAAAAGGTACTTTGAGTTTAGATTATGATAGAACTAAGACTAAGGATGTTTTTTATGTAAAAGGTCTTAAGCATAATCTATTGAGTGTTAGTCAAATATGTGATCAAGGATACACATTAAAGTTTCATGTAGAAGGTTTTGAGATTAGAAGAAAAGATTCAAATGAGTTGATTGTAGATGTTCAAAGGATAGGGAACAATTTGTATGTATTATCAGATATCTTCTCAAAGGCATGATCAAAGGACACATTCAAAGATCTACAAGAGGATTTGGGAGTAATTTTTATTAGTTCCTACCATTGATGTTCAACATCAGTTGAGGGGGAGCTAAGTGTTAGCTCCAGGTAGGCCCCTTGTCATTTATGTCAAAGGGGGAGAATAAAAGGTATAGGTATAGGTGTAGAACTAGGTACAGGTTGCTATAGTAAGGGGGAGTTAATATATGTTTTCAGATGACATATGTGTAGGATTCAGGATGTGGTAGTCTTAGGATTGAGGTTACCATCAATGATAAAGGGGAAGATTGTTGGAAATATTGTCATTGATGTCAAAGGTCTAGCATTATTGGTGATAAAGGCCCCATTACATTTAATAATATTTGTAATAGATATATCTTGGCTAATGTGTGTTAATATTTATTTAATATTAATGAATATATTTTTGGTTGCATATAAGACAAAAGAAGGGCCCATGGAGAAGTCAAAGAGTCACGGGGTAAAGACAAAAGAAGAATGGGATGCATTTTCCCATGAAGAGTCATCTTGGGGAATTCTAAGAGTCACCAAGTGAAGACAAAAGAGGAAGGGTGCAATTTCTCATGAAGGGACACTTTGAGGAATACGAAAAGTCACCAAGGTAAAGACAAAAGAGGGAAGGACGTTTTTGCTCATGAAGGGTCACCACATGACTTTTCAAAGGCAAGGATATGAAGGTTCATACAAGTTTAGTGCCATTTTCCATGAGGATTGAAGGGTCACAAAGGGGGAAGACCAAAGGTCATTTAGAAAGACATAAATAAAGGCTTGAGAAGCCATTTGTAATGTGTGAGATAGAGTTTGATTTGAGATAGTAATATCTAGCTTAGAAGAGTATTTTTGAGAGATGAATATGTTTTTTATTTATTATATCTAGCTTAGAAGAGCAAAGGTGAGGGAGAGGAAAGAGATGTAATGAACTATCATTTTTTGAGATAGCAACATTGAGAGATAGTTGTATGGTATACACAAAGGGGTTGGTTCTTTTGTGGGTTGGTGCTCACAAATTATTGTTGTGTTGGTGCTTAGCAAAGGGGTTAGTGCTCCTGTGAGTTGGTGCTCACAAATTTTTGTTGTGTTGGTGCTTAGTAAAGGGGTTGGTGCTCCTATGGGTTGGTGCTCATGAATTGTTGTTGTGTTGGTGCTCAGTAAAGGGGTTGGTGCTCTTATGGGTTGATGCTCATGAATTGTTGTTATGTTGGTGCTCATCAAAGGGGTTGGTGCTCATGTGGGTTGGTGCTCATGAATAGTTATTGTGTTGGTGCTCAGCAAAGGGGTTGGTGCTCTTGCAAGTTGGCGATTTTGAATATTTTTTGAGTTGGTGCTCATTCATATACTTGAAATTTTTCTTTGTGGTTTTTCCCACATTGGGTTTCCATGTTATATCTAGTGTCTCTCTCTATCTTGTGTGGTGTTTATTGTTTCAATTTTAGTGCATATCTTGAATGTTTTAACATATAGGAATGGGAAGATAATAATGATTAGCTTACAATATGTTTTTCTATCAATGACAAATGGGGATATGTTTAGGAATTGATCGTATTGTTGAGGTTTGGCATTGATGTTATCATTGATGTCAAAGGTTCTTAAGAAAGGTGTTCATGAGTTCATTGAAGAATGTTCTTGTTTCATAGGATTATTAAGAGGTATGACATTGTTTGAGGAGAATGTAAGGCATGTGATTAAGCTGTATTAGCATCAAGGAGTGTTTTAAGGTCAATTTTCAGGTTTCAAGTGTTTGAGAAGCCTAGTTATGGCACTAGTCATGGCATGTAAAGTCCTAGTGAGAAGGTTTGAACATGGTGGCTTGGTAAGATAAATGCACATAGACATGATTGGTTGTATAAATTTGATTTAGAATGAATATTAGGAATGGGATTACTCAAGATATTTTCAAGGTGAGCCTAAAATGGTAAGACCTTATGTTCAAATTTACAACTAGACAAGTTTTAGATCATCCATAACCTAATGAGGTGTCATGAGGTATTGCCAAGTAATATGAAGGATGTATGGTAATAATTGAGCATGATAATATGTTATATGGATTTTATATTAGGTGGTTATATCTTGGAAAATGGTAATAAGGTTAGTTTTAAGGCTTAATGTGGTTTGTAGGTCAAGGTCTAAGTAAGCAATGAGAGAGAGTATGGCCTAATGGGGTATGAGGTTTTGTTTCCAAGGAAATCATAGATAGGTGAGTGTTTTTATAGGGATATTATATTATTTCAAGCATGTTGACAAACTTTGAGGTCATGGTTTGGAATAAAAGGCATGAAAAGTGGTTTTGAGGTCTCTCTAGTGCAAAGAATGAAGGGTTCTCAACCCAAGGACTTTCAAGTGTTCATTGGCACATGTAACATCTTCATGAGAACCTAATATATTCATGGTAGATGGGGAATGGTCCTAGATCAAAATTCTAGGCATTATTTTTTAGATTAATGGGATATTATTTATGAATTATCATTAATACTGGAAGATGGTTTAAACCCTCAAAGAACCCTAATAGTGACCAATTATGAAAGAAGTTGTTCTAAAGTGATTATAATGGATTGGTATGGCTATTTAAGTGATTGGAGGTTATATTCAACTCTCCCAAGAATATATATGTGTGATTGGTTTGTCATGTGTTTGATTAGTGTATACACATATTATTTTAAAACTTTTATCACTTACTAACATTTTGTATCTTATAGGAACCCATCGAGTCTTAATCTCTCTGAGTGCATGCCTTAAAGGGTGCACCAAGAAAGGGGTGGGAAGACCATTGGTGATTCATAAGATTTTAATCTCTTTTTACACTTTCAATATACACACTTGTCTCTTAAAACCATTTACCCTAAGCTTATTCTTCTCTATTTTACCCATTCTAGTCATTTATCATTCTTTATCTTCCTTTTTCTTACCTTGACCCCCTTTCACTAGTTGACTATACTAGGTCAATTGGGTCGATCCTGTATAGGTTTTAGCCTCTGATTACTATAAAAGTTTGATTGGATTGACCCTATAATATTTTGGGGTATTTTTTACTTTGGAGCTTGTTATTCCTTTGCCTAACATAGCTCAGGACCTAGTGAATTATCTCCCAAAAAAATACAGGGTTGATTGAGTCAACCCTATACAACTAACATATTCCAAAGGATTTAGGGAAATATCCACCTATATATACAAGTAATAGAGAGAGAGAGAGAGAATAGTAGACATACCTATGTGTATAAAACTATAATTCTAACTACAACATCATCAAATGATTGTTATAGTTTAGAGGGGAACCCATAACATCTATCTTCATCTATAAAAATAAAAATAAAATTGGTTTATCAAAATTTAGAACTAATAAGTATATTAACCTTAATTAGGATAAATTGGTTTGAAAAAAAATAAATGTGTAAAACAACTTGTGACTGGTTGAATGAAAGCATAAATTTGAAATTAAAAATGTTGAGGATAGATAATCAAATAATAATAAGTGAAAATTAACATTTGATTATTGACCATTCAATTTAAGGAATAAAACTTAAGGTTCCATACTTTCTTTGGAGATATGAATCTTATCCTATGGAAAAGTCTTTTAGATTCATAGATAGATTGTGTATCCTAGAGATGATTTGTCTTTGTTATCCTTACATACCACAATAATCTCTTGTAAAGCACCTTGGCCAAGGGAGATATTGAGGCTTGGTGGGTTCATCTTCAAGGTAAGTATTCCTAACTTTATTTCTCATTTGTCAGAGTAGATAGAAAATGCATTTGTGCTTCTCTCCCATGCATTAGGATTTTGTATACATTGACATGATTATATATCTTCTATGCATGTTTAGTTTAGTTTGTTTTGTTTCTAATCCCCATTTTGTGCCACAAGCTTTGGTGAGCACTATATTATATTTACTTTATTTTTTATTAAAATAAAGTGAACATTAAACCTAGGACTCTTTTAGGGTTGTTGCATGATTGTGTTAGATTACAGGCTTTAGAACTCTTCCTAGCATGGTATATTGTGACAAGTGATCCCCTAATTAGGTCTAGTAGATCCCCATATTGGTCACACCCTTAACAAATGTATTTTCAATCAGAAGTGTAGGTATGCTCTATCTTCTCAAATCTAGGATTGATTTATAGATATGATGCATTTTTTATTTCATAAATTATGGTGAACACAATATGAACTAATCCTTGTAGGATTTTTTTTACCTTATTTCATTTCTTTCATCATTATTTTCATCATATATTTTTCATACTAGATCGACTCTATCAACCTAATATCTAACTTCTATGTGCAAGTTTTTAGGTACAAGTTACTGGATTGACCCTATTGACCCTATAAATGTTTTTAACTTTTTAAACATCCATTCTAAACTACTAGGTTGACTTATTCAACCTTGTACATTTTCAATCACTTAGCATCAAGTTTTTGTAAAGCTTGATCAAACCAGTCAACCCAGTTAGCAAAATTTGCAAGCATATATCAAGTTTTTTTAACAACAAACTTCATTATATGTATCTCTAATCCACCAAGGTTTATTTCTAACTCTTTCTTTACAATCTTTCCTTTTATAGTTTGTAGTCTTTAAAACTACCCCTTCATAATCAAATGGATCAACCCTACTTACATAATTCTATTTTTTATGTGATATCTAGATTAATGGGTTGACTCTACCGACCTTGTTCATTTTCATACTTTGATTCTACATTATAGGTTTGACCCTATCAACCATGTTATATATTTTGTACATACATTATTGACTATACAAAACATTATACCTTATTTCAAAGTTAGAATTAACCTTATATGCTAGTAATTAGTTCACACTTTCTTTTATTATTGTTTTCATGCTTAGAATAGATCACATATCTTAATTATGTGGTTTTTAATTAACCATTTAGTTTCACTATTTTCTATTTTATGCACACATGACCAAATCACAAAATATAAACAAGAATTTTAACATTTGTCAACCCAAGGCCAACCTACTTGGATTTCATCGCCAAGGGGGAAACTATCTTGATATTCTAAAGAATTATAAAACCTAGTTAATTCTATATTATAGTTAATCACTTGACACTCTTATAATTATAGTGTGTGAAGTGAGGAGGTAGGCCCCAATACCAAGTCTGTAACATTAACACTACAAATCCTTTTCATCCCAAACTACTTAAAACTATCCTTAGATTATTTCCTAGTTCCTTAATTATAGCCAACCTCCCATCATAATTAAAAACATATCCTAATAATCTTATAAATATTTAGGTTGACCATTCAACTAGTTATTTACTTTCCAAGTTGATTGTTTTATCTTTTCTTAATTGTGTGTTGTATTACAAAATCTTGCATTAGCTAGTGTTGGTGTAAGGTTTTGTGTTGTGTGCCTCAATTGGGTCAACCTCATTCATCCAATTAATTATTTATTTCCTTTTATTTTTTATCTTAAAAGTACTTGCAAAATTTTTCCTATTTTAGCCTATTGGGTCAACACTATTGATCATGTACTTTTTTCAACTTATTGGGTTGCCACTACCTACCCTATACTTTTTTTACCCTATTGGGTCGACATTGTTGATCTTATACATTTTTTTAGCCTACTAGATTGACACTGTTGACCCTATACATTTTTTAGCATATTGGGTCGACACTGCCAACCTTGTACATTTCACTCTAGGTTGATCTTGTCCCTCTTTTTGGCCAATTTTATCCCTATTATTCCTCCTAGTCTTATGATATTAGCTTTTGCTTGCCATCATGAAGCCTTTTATAAATTTTAGTCTTGATAGTCTCAACCCATTTCAAATATACATGGGTTATTCTCTCTTACCCCACCTATCCACCATAAAATAAAACTCCTTATGGTGTATCTCTTCATCAAATTCTTCTCAATATCAATCTATCTCATATCGTATAGTCGATCCAAAGAATCCTGTTAGAAAAATCCCAAACCATGAAAAACATATACCTTATACTACTTTTATATCTTCTAAACCTAGAACTCATAAACTCATGAACCCATCTACATGAGATGTTGGAACCTCACATTATCTTCCATATCTTACTACCAATTTTTACATTCTTCTTGTTACACCCATAAAAATATCACCTAATATTATCACTTCCCAAATTAACATGGTTTAAACAACTCAAATTGATAATAAAGATGGTTCCCAATTATTCAAAAACCTTGATGATAATATTATTTACACTCTTACCGAGAATGGTGGTTTTATCAAGATTCCTTCTTCTACCACACTTAATACAACTAACACTAATGTTGGGAATCCTCCACTTAAAAATAATCCTCCTCCTATCAACACCAATCCTCTTCCTAAAAACACTAATAACCCCCCTTCAAACCCACCTATTAATATAACTTAACTTATTTCACAATTCATACATCAAATAAACATTATACAAATACCCAATCAATCTCAAATGATGAACATGAAATAAAATTTATTAAACATGTCTAGTCAACTAGCTCAAGTCATCATGTCTCAACCAAATAAAATTTTTGTCCCTCCTCCTCTAAGAGATACCAATGGGAATATCATCCCTCAACCTCCAATAGATAACAAAATTCTTCAACATATTTAAAATGAACCTTTATCCCCATTAATTGCATCCATAGCTATTATAAACATTTCTCCAACTATCACATATAATGGGAATAAGGAACCTTCTATCTTTCTTAAGTCTTTTGGTAATCTCTATAAGGAATGGGTCAAAACTAACACCTTTGATACCACCAAGATCTTAGCCAAAACCTTTATTGGTGATACACTTTAAAAGGTACAACCAACTTTCTAGACATTCCATCTCATAATTAGAGTATTAAGTCAGTGATATAGTGAAGGAATTCCAATATGATGACCTTCCTAAAAATTACCTTAGCCATTCTATCAATGTGAAGCAACTTCTTAATGAATCTACTCATACTTTCATCAAATTATGGAAGTATATTTCTCATAAATTAGACCATAACATGAATGATGACACTCTTTTAAAACTATTTTTCACTTCTCTTAAACCTCCCCTTCAATACAAATTTCAAATATTTTCACCTAAAACTTTAGAAAAAGCCTTAGACCAAGCAAAAAGGCTATATTTTATTATAAGTCAATTTGAATCATCTCAAACAACTACGAAATAACCTTTTCAATCATTTTCTCATAACATTGATTCATCCAATCCTCCCTAACATCAAAATGGAGAATCTAATTTAAAAAATTTCAACCTAACCCACCCTCCCTTGAGTCTAGAACAACTTAAGAGGAAATTTCCACACTTTAAACCCATGAACTTTGATCCTTCCAAACCTCCTCCAAAATGGTACAATCCTAATAATTTTTTATGGTGGCATGATACTATAGGTCATTCTCATGAGTATTTTCATAATATTCACCAATTTATTCTTTCTTCCTTGCTTGGTCTACATTTAAATCTTAATACTCTCACAAAACAACATTATCAAGACTATCTTCAAGCTTCTCAATTTCAATCTCAAGAACCACAATCACATCAAATTCAAATAGCTACTAATCAAAAAAATTATCCCATACCTACACCTCATCCACTAATTTTTTTCAAACCATATTTTATCCTTATTCCTACACCAATAAGGAAAGGATAGCTCACATGACCAACTTTAAACATATTTGGCATCAATTTAACCTCAAACTCTTAGTCCACATGAGCCAAAAGAGTACCTAGTTCAAATGCCTACCCCAAAGCATATCATTTATGGTCCTACTTTACCTTCTCATACCTCTCCTACACATCATATGTCACATTCAACCTCTTTAAAATATAACAAACCAACACATTTACCTATCTCCAAATTCACCTACCAACCCAATGCAAATCATTATAATAGTTTAATGTTACGTCACTCCAACTCACATGTTAGGGCATCTAGTGATGCCCATCCATATGTCCCTTTAGAATTTTGGACATATTAGAATGTCCATCCCTGCATCCACTTATGCATTGGGACATTTTAATATGCCCACTCTTATTCTATAATGCATAATACCAACCAAATTCAACTTCAAGAAACCTTGTGAGACTTATAGACTTATATTTTACATGCTCATCCTTGATACAAACATTAGCATAGATCTTACTTGTTATTTTTGTCTCGTGTTTTTGTGAACTTTATTTCTTTCAATTTTTATTTATAAGCATCATTGTCTTCCTTTATGTTCTTTGGTTTTATTTCACATTACATTTGGAATTTGCTTTCATTTTTGTCCTCATATATTTATTTTATCTTTTTATGTTATTTTTTACCTTAGTAGCTTTATGATTATCTTTTTCCATTATTTAGAATTCACCCCCATGGGTTTCTCTTTTATTATTTTATAGTATAATACCATGGATAAGACTTTACCCTCCTCACAAAATACCACATTTGATTATTTTCTCATTTTATTATTTCACTTGTTTCTTTTTGGCACCTTAGTGGTTTCTTCTTTTATGAGTTGTAGTATAAGACCATGGATAGGACCCAACCCTCATAAAATTACCATTTTATCATTCCTTTTATATTAAAAATATCATTCATCCTTGAATCTCAACTTTAGCTTTTTGCTTCTTTTGATAGATGGAATTTACACAACAATCTATGTTAGCATGTTTTCCTCCATTTCCTTCATTCTTATGATAAAGAATCACACTTTATTGTCATTGTATCCTTTTTTTCCCTTGGTCACATTTTTTTTAATTTTAAGCAATTCAAATTTTTTCATGTGTCATTCCTCTTGATTTCCCTTTTCTTTCACACTATATTGGATAAAATAAGGTCAAAGTAAAGATAACACTTTTATTTCACCTAGATTTATGAGACTCTTAGACCCTATGCTCTATGAATTTCTCTCTCTTTAATAACCAAGTCCCAAGCATTCAAATGAAAGTCATCTTTATAACCCATGCTTATTTTTTCAAATCCATATGGAGGAGGAATAGAAAATTCCATCAAGAAATTTAAAATCTAAATCATTTGAAACAAAAGGCAATGATATCTAAAACACAACATAAAAATCTCAAAAGTCAAAATCATACCTATTATACTTGAATTAAGTAGGCTCAATTCATGGGATAACCCATACAAAACTTGTCTATTTTATAGTACATCATCTCTAAGCATGTAAAATGAGGCCAATCACTACCTCCTTATGTTTATTTTCTCCCAAAAATGTTAATCTTTTGAGGGATTTTTTTACCCCCTACAATTCAAAGAAAATTCTCTAAACTACACAAAGTTTAGATGATGCAAACTAGAGAATTTTCTCTAGACTACACCCCAAAGTGCAATAGTGAAGAAATTCTCCACCACTACATGTGTAAGGTTGGATAATTTCTCTAACCCTACACCCAAGTCCACCATTCCTATGGTAATTAATATGTATTAATTACCTTGTTTATATATATAATTTAACCCGCATAATTTTCTTTTTACATTATTAATTTTGGTCTCCTTATCATTTATGAGCTCATTTTCACTCTTTCTCATTCATTGTTTTCAAACTTTCTTGCATCGACCCTTAACATTTTCAATCACATATACTTTTACTTGCTCATGATTTTTATCACCTCTAGATTATAGGTAGGACTTGGTACTTTTGTTTTGTTTTTCTTTTTGATTCCTAGGGTTTAATTTTAATTTTGCATTTATTATTTTTCATGTCATTTCACATTTATGAAATCCTCTCTTTTTCCCATTTTGTCACATTTTCTAAAAACCCTATACACATCTTATTCATGACCTAGCCTTCATGTGGAAGCCATTTGGTTTTTACAAAACATTTCTAAGGTGCACTTAGGAGAAAATTCTCCAATGTGCACTTTTCCTACCAAGAGGTGCATATCAAAGAATTTTCTCTAAGGTGCACCCTTTACCCCATTTTCCCCAATGAATATTGGAGAATTTTCTCTGAAGTGCATGTATCCAACCCTTAGGTGCACTTTAGATAATTTTCTCTGACATGTACCAAA
Source organism: Torreya grandis (assembly GCA_037957365.1). Taxonomy (NCBI): domain Eukaryota; kingdom Viridiplantae; phylum Streptophyta; class Pinopsida; order Cupressales; family Taxaceae; genus Torreya; species Torreya grandis. Next base: position 2,141,749 of record JARHVA010002936.1, read on the forward strand.
CTAAACAAAACTGGTGTAGGTTAGAGAAAATTCTTTGACCTACACCAAAGACTTGGACCAACACCTTTGGTGAAAATAAGATAATTTTCTTTGACATGTACTAAAATTACTCAAACATGGAGAAAACTAAAGAAAATTCTCTGATTTACACCCAACTAATCTTTTATCCAACTCTCATGTAAACTAGAGAATTTTCTCTAGATTGCACAAGAAGAACTACACTTCAAATCATGTAGTTTGGAGAAAATTCTCCAAACTATACACTATCCTTACCAACACCCATGCATTTTAGAGAATTTTCTCTAGATTAAACCAAAGATATTTACCCAAGGTGTAGTTCAAGGAAATTTTCTAAACTACACAACTCATTCCATATCCCATGTAGGAGTGCAAATTTTTACTACTCTTGTAATTTTCCAAGATAACAAAAAAATGTTAACTCTAGGGAATTAAAATTCTCTCTTGCAGTCACTTGATCGATGTTGGATGATTATCCCACCAAGAAAGTAATGAAGTACAAGTTCCAAGGTGTGTTTCCAAATTCTATGATTGAATCAAATGTAGAATAAATCAAAGAAACTGAGATTGGCCATATTGATATGGCAAAATTCTTGTGGAGGCTAGGAAGGGATCCCATTGCATAACACATGAAACTAGTTTTAAATAGTGAGATTCATTTGGAAAAAACATTTCCTATGTCAGTGCAAGATCTAAAATTCATTTTAGTACTTTTTCACACTTTGACAAGGAAACTAAATCAGTTAAATATGTAAGTGGTAAGGTGATCATTCATCTTGATGATGAATATTTTGATAAAATATTTCATCTCTTAGATATTGAAGAGTATTTAGATATAACTTTAAATTATTTTGAGGATTAATATGATAATAATTCTGACAAGCGTAAAACACATTTCAATACTCATTGGCTCAAAACTCCTTAACATTCTATTGTGAGATGGCCCAAGTACCTTTATCATAGTGATGTCTTAGAGGAAGTAAGATATTTGATCACCCTCTTAAGTAGAGTTAAGGGCCTCCCCACATTAAATGTCTTCCAAGAGTGGATGTATCACTACATATTCATCATCAAGAAGGATAAATAAATAATTTTCTAGTGAAGTCAAATTAGTGATGCTATGTGTCACCAACTCTTTGAGGTGACCTCCTATTTGAAATTCTATATGAATTCCTATCTATTATATGTTGTATCCAACATGAGATATTTCCTAAGGTTAACCAATTTTAGAAAAATAAATAAGGTTCTAGTACATGAATATTATCCACAATTGATTCTCAAGGAAAGCATAAAACATTAAAAAAGAGTCAATGATCCTCTTTTTTACAAGTTCATTTGTATCTTCAACCAAGAATTCAAGAAAAAGAGAGTTTCATATCAATCATGGGCAATAGTCAATAAGGTTGGTTGCATTTTCCTATAATTCCTAACCTTCACCTATATTAGGGTAGGGGGATTTGATGAACAACTATATATGCTTCCAAGGTATCCAAGTAAAAAATTGATTCTGATGGAGATGTGCTGGTAGATGATGAATTTACATAAAAAATAATCAGATGCTCATAAATTGGCATTCAAGTTTCCAATTAGCATTGGCTAATACACAATTTAAATTAATCCAAAATCTAAGACAATGGAAATTGAAATATAATGGATCACTCTTAGAAGATTAACGATAAAAAATAATTTGATTATAAAATGATGAAGGAAAAGTTTAAAGGTAATTATTCTCATGTGCATAGGATTGAAGACATTTGGGTAGAGTGCAAGACTAACAAAGATGTGAGAAATCTAGATTATAACCATCTCACCATAGATCAAATTAGTAATCTAAATTTGTCTAATATTATAGAGGATTTTATAGATGATGAGAATGTATTAGACTCATCATATGAAGGTAATCAAATAGCTTCAACTCCTCTTCCTTCAATCTAATAGTTTGTAAAAGAGTCCATGTCTATCAGAGATAAATTCTAGCTTATTCTTGTAAAGCCAAATGCTTGGTTTGAAATTAAAGGGATTAAATTGAATCAATTCAAAACCATGTCTAAGGTAGAATATGATGAAGACATTTCCAAGAAGTTTGAGGAATTTAGAACAAAAAATAAGGAAGATGCCTCCACTTCTACATAGAAACCAATATTTTTACTTGTAAGTAAAGGCAAAAGAAAAGGCAAAGAAGTTGAGGTAGAGAAAAGTGTTCAAGAAGAGAAAGAATAATACCACATCATGAGTGAGGTACCACCTCAATTGGTGACTTCATAATCACCTCAACTAGTGATTCAATAGCCCTCATAGTCAGTGGCCACATAGATAGAGATTTCTTCAACTAAAACTTCACAAATGATGGCTTCACAAGTAGCATTTTCCACTATTCCACATATAACACCAATTATACCAAATATTTTTACCATTCCTTCCTATAAAATTCTTTCATCTCCTCTACCACCTCCCAATGTCACACTTTTCCAAGTCCCTTTGCAAGGTACATAAGATCAAGTTTTTTATTCTTTATCTAATTTACCTAATCCATCTATTGTCACTTGCATTTTCACCCCTTGATAAGATTCCTAGATCTCCTCATCCAAGTGTCACAATGGAAACATCTCTTTGTTATGGGTGATAATTTTTTTGAGATGAATCTCTAAAAGGGCTAGTTCCCTTGATGCAATCTTTGAAGCACTTTATTTCTTATCAACCTTACATGAAAAGAGTTAAGAAAAACAACTAAGAAATTTAAAAAATGTGATGCGCCAATAGTATATTTCCTCCCATTTATTTAAATTTTACCACTTAAAATCAAACAAGAATTCTTTTACATAAAACACACAATTCAAATTGCATTGTCACATCAATGTTTCATAAGTTAGGTCCAAAAGGCATTTTGATGCTTAAGAGGGTAATGAAGGATTCCTTTGTAGTATAAAATCATGAACCACTTCTAATACTCCTAAATAATTATAAAATAACACTAATAAAGACCTATAATAGTTTTTCTTTTGCATATTTGGTGAATAATCAAGGATAGCATGCTAAAAAAGATAATCTTCTACTAGATAAGACCAATAAAATTACACTAACACTCAATTGAATAGCATGTGAGTAGTCAAAATCATTTTTTTATTTCTTCAAGAGTCATTAAATTACAAATTTAGTTAGTGTTTCCCCATTCACTAAGGAAGGCTACCCAAAAGAGGCAAAAGATTCCATATTATAGCATTTGAGAGAGAAACAAGGCAAAGGAAGTCCAAAGGTCACTTATATATGTGATAATATCAAAAAAGGGGTTTCATTCTACATATTAAATAGTCATGATGTGAACCATGCAATTTTAAGAGGTATAATTATCCATAGAAGTCATGAAACTTATTAAAAGTATCACAAATTTCCTTATCCTAGCTTTAAAAATTGCCTTAATCATTTAGAGCTATTTTAACATCCCACCACTAACTAGGGATAGGTTTGATGATGTAAATAATAGGGAAAGACTTTAGGTATTCAATTCCATGCATTTCTTGCACTGTTACTTGCTTAAAAACTCTTGGAATGAAGCAATCATTATCTATGGTCTAAAAAACTCCTTGCTTCAGTCACCCCTCACACTTGGCCCCAAAAATGCCTTAAATTTTCCATGGAAATCCATGGGATGGATTGAGTGACACTTTTAAAGATGATCCATGGCCTTAGACTATTCAGGTACACCCTAAAAAGGCCCATACTTAGAGTTTTCACCCTTCTCACCCTTGTGTTCACTACGTCAATTTGACTGGATAAAATTAAGGAAATTGTTTGAACACTTAAAAAACTTTACTAAGGAATGAAATTACTTTGGGGGTGATAACAAGTCCTATTCCTTCACCCAAACTTGATTACATCCTCATATCTTATTTATAACCTAAAAAATACCCAAAATGGTGAGAAAACCCCTATTTTTCATTTTGTTCATAAAATTTAATACAACTAATCATGGTTTTAAGTAGCCTAATAAAGTCTTCTTCATGATATAATAGTTTTCATTTCCAAACTATGTCCTTATATTATCTTTTCAATCTCATTTTCCCCATCAAGTCTCTACTAAGGGTTTGTAATTTTTTTATTAGTTTCAAATCTTAATTTTTTTTATTCATAAAGAATATACATTCAATTTTAAAAAAAATTCCACAAATTGTCTTCTAGGGACATTCTCTAACTCCCCCTAACTCCTTTTTCTTCCATGTAGAGCCTTAACAAAGATATGGGCTTCACAAGTTTCCCTATCGATCTTGTTTCTCCATTTTCTTTCATGCTTGATCTATCTCTAGGCTAAAAATAATCCTCCTACAAGTTTATTTTCACAAAAAAGCTCATAAATTTCTAAATACACTTAGTAAACATGCCTTAATCATCTAGATATCTCATCAAGGACTAGAAATGAAAGTAAACCCCTAATTGGCTCTAAGTCTCTTCAAGGCCTAATGGGCTTAGCATACTTCCTACTAATTTGGACCACTTAGGATAATATAAAATTATTAGTATGGTTTATTATTCATTTTCATACCTCATTCATATTCACAAATCCATCACCTAACCTCTCAAACACTCCTTTTCATCTTTTCTTCTCATTTGCCTATTAGACCTAGTGAAGACTTGCCTAATTAGACTATGTGCCTAAATAATTAGGTCATCCTGAGGGGTTAGAAATTTTTTTATTTTTCCTAAGCATCCATCCATTTTTCATACACGTCCTCTAATTTTCCTTTAATATCCCAAGGCCTCATCTTAGGTCCTTTACTCATTTTGGCACCTCTTACCTATTTTGTCAAAATTCTGATTTTCATGAGTGGCTGATCTCTGAGACAAAATAGAGAGATATATCACTCATACCCATGGAAAAATTAAAGTATTTGGAGTTTTATAATGTCATAATGAGGATTTTTACCTAATTTCAAGGTCATATTCCCTTATTTATGTACCTAACTAATGCAATTTATCTAAAAATATGGCTAAAACCCCTATTTTCCTAAATTTTTCTCCAAAAGCACTTGGTAATCACTCTTCCAAGCCAACACCATGCCTATAAGTTTATTATAAAATTTTATCACCTTGATTTTATTCTTATGTATATTTTATTACCATCTATAACACTTCTTCCTTCACATTCTTCATGCTTACCCCTTGAACTAAGAGGTTAACTAGCTTGCTTGTACAGTCTGTTGTCCATTTTTTGGGTGATAAAGGTGTTTGAGAACCTTGGAAAGGTCCTTGGAATGTTAGGAAAATTTTAAAAATGTAATGGATCCTTTTATGGTCATTTCAACCCTACTTCCACTTACAAACCAGTCCATGCTTTACTTACCCTTGCCAAGCTATTACCCTACTAACTGAGACAGTCTTATCCTATAGGTTTCATAAGCTTCAAATGTTTTTTAATGATGTTTTTATAACCCACTAATACCTCCTAAGGTCATAAAATTACTTAATCTAGTGTAATATCACTTAATAGTGCCATAGTCCTTCTTATAGGTCATATTATTCCTTCTCTATTAACAGGGATAGTTTGCATTTGTTTAAGCTTGTTGTAGGTGAAAAATTATTCATGAAGATCTTATCAAGATGTTTTTTAGACCTTACTAGCCTTGTCTTTCCTACACAGTAGTTTCTTGATACATGATCACTCTCCTAATAGTTATTAGGCCATTTATCGCTCATTTTAGCTCATGATTGGGACAACTCTAATTGACCCCTACATATAGGTGAATACAAGGGTATATATATTTGATTGTGGTGTTTAAGAGCTCCTTGGGACATCCTCTTAGTACACATAAATTTTGTTTAATTTTCATTCACCTAGTTTACTCCATGGAAACTCCAACTAAACCTTCACCTGACTGAGACAACTTTCCTCCTAAAACCCTATTGTAAGTTGCCATTGCTAGCCTAAGGGTTACCTATAGGTTTCATAGGGGTGATGGGACCCTCCTTGACTTCCTGGTAATGACATTTGACGTCAATTTGTCTCATCTAATCAGTCTAGCTATCCCATTCATGTTCTTATGTTTGAAATTTTCCTTAAGGTGACAAAATACCCTTTTCCTTTATAGGCCTATAGATATCACTAATTTTTTTAATGTGTTTTAGGGCATATGTGAGTGTCCAAAACTCCTACTTCCCCATACTTTCAGACCCTCATCTTTGGCATGGTTGTTTTTTATTCTAGGGGATATGCATCCACCAAATATCAAGCCTTGAAACCTTCTACAAGTGTGTTATGAGAGGCCCACAAGAAGCCATTTGGTCTCTATTTTCACTTTTTAGGGCAAATAATCCTAAACACAACCAAGTTGTGTTTTCAATTGATTCCATACTTATTTTTGTCTTCTAGAAATTTGTATGGGTATACCATGGTTTTATTATCAAAACAAGATGAAGAGGATGAGTCACCTTGATTTATCCCTTCTGTACAACTCTCCAACCCCTTACTTAGCCCCTTATAGGTGGGTGTCTTGATGCTCAAATAGTGGATTGGGCATGAATAGCTAGAAACCATGAGTGTGAATGAGACTCATATACCTCCCTTAGGCATGTTAATTCATCTTAGACAATGCTAATAAATTGGAGTATAAGTTCACCTCTCCATACATCAACATGACATCATCAAGGCCTATAAATGAGTGTCTTAAGCTATGTTATATAGGAGGAGTATGGAATTGAGGTGAAACATGATGGTGAAAGGCTTCACAGTAGTTAAAAATTCCTTCTCATTCATTAAACACATGATTATAATTATTTTCACCTTGAAACTAGCTTCCAAAACACCCTTTCCATCATGAAAACACCTACATACATGTGAAAAGAGAAGATAAAGGCACCAAATGACTACCTTGGCATGGGACATGAGAATATGGTCAAGCCTACACCTCCTTTAGCATAAAAAGGGAACTTCATTCAACTTATAAAGTCTTGGATAAGCCATTACACCTCCATTATCACTTCATAGTCAAGATGAGAAATCTTATGCATGAGGTTTCAACTAAAATTATGCAAGGAGCTGACCATGGAGGGAAATAAGCTAGTAAGTAATGTAAGAGGTGACATAATGAAGTTTAAAAATGAAATGAGATGGTAACATGACCTATGGGCTTATGGAACACTCTTTCCCAATTTAAATAGACACCTATAGGAAAGAGACAATCAGTAAACCAAAGCACTCCAACTGAAACTCCACATGGTGATACCCCCTTACATCATAGACCATTTTTTCTCATCCAAACATCATGAATCATGAAACCAAGAAAGGATACCATTTGATAATTAATCCAACATACTTTGGAGCCAACATCACCAATTATTTTGTATATATTTGGCATAAATGGAGTAAAACCTATAGGGTACACTAGATAGCTAATAAAAAGATACATTCAACCTATTACCAATGATTCATAAAACATATTTTAGAAATCTTAAAACTCCATATATTAAAATTAATTTATTGGAATGTACTATCATCTCCTAAAATAATTTTTCCTAAAACTTCTTATACTTTCTATACTAAGAAAAAACCTGAGGGTCACTTCAGTATGTCTAGAAAAGTAAGAAATGTGTAAAATGGTTTTGTCATCAAAATGACTATAACAAATCAAAAAAATCATATATATTATTTTTATAAACATGAAGAGACCCCCCATGATATTTACCATGCGGAACACTTCCCAAATATATGTACAAGTATCATTTTATCTCTTTTTCAACTAATTTATATAATTTTAGTTAGGGAACCTACAACCTTATGATGTGATTGACATCTCTGACACTTTTTCTGACCTCTTTTACATTTTACACAAAATTAAGACACATAAGTACCTTGGGAAATGTTCCATTTGCATTAATGACTCTTAAAGGCACATAAAATGACCCCTAATGGACAAATTGATTAATGTGACTAAGACTTAAGCCAAGATGACCTAAAATGACATCATATAACAATTAATACTTCATATGACAACATATTATGACCATTTCAAATGTTTAAAATCAAAAAAATTGCCTAAGGGTGCCCAAATTTGACTAAAAAGTCAAATTTGGTCAATAAAATGTTGACTCATAGGGGTAGTATGCCTATTAGACTAAGGGTCAGTAGCCTTATCCTACCAAGGTAAAATGGATTCAATGGATTATTTAAAATAACTAGCAAGGAATTTATTTAAAAAAACACAAAGAAAACACACCACACCAACAAAGCAAGATAAATCATGACACAAAACAAAGCAAGACACAAGACAAAACTCACACATGTGCATAAGCACTTAGGGAACACAAGGAAATCAAGAAACTATTTAAAAGGAGAGAGGAGAAAATTAGTAACAAAGTTTGAGATATATCCCATTGACTAGGATATGAAGTTCCTCTCGTTCAACCTTGAGAGTTGGAAAGCATTGTGTTACTTGCATTGTGTGATCACATATGGGCCACTTCATAAACCATAAAAAATTTTGTGTCTTATAGGTTTAGATCTATCTTCATCCCTCCTTGAAACTTAATGACATGTATTTCTTGTCAAAGTATCTCCTTTTTTTTTCTTGGTGAGCTCTCATAGTTTACATTGTTTGATCTCTTGTCTCCTCAAGCTCCATCAACTCACACAACCTAACTTCCATGCTCTCATTCTCCATCAATTATAGCTGATAAGTGAGGTCCAAATCTGGTAACTCAAGTGAAATATGTATTCTATCTTCTCTCCCATAAACAATTCTGTATGGTGAGTTTCCAATTTCTCTATTTGGGGTAATCCTATCAACCCAAAGGGCTATCTTCAACTTGGAATGCCAAGTCCTTTGGTTCTCCTCCATTATTCTCTTTATGATCCTAATTAGATTATTATTTTTATACTTAGCTAGTCCATTCCCTTGGGGATAATATTTGAAGGAGGTACTAAGATATATGCCATGTTTCAAGGCCCATTCGCTTGTCTTCACTCCAAGAAAAGCCACTGCATTATCTAAAATTATTTTTGAAGTAGCCCAAACCTTGTTACAATACCTTCATAAAAGTCTAGAACTAAGTATTAATTTACCTCCTTGAGAGATACAGCCTCCACCCATCTTTTAAATTAATTTTTAGTAATCAACACCCACTTATGACTAACACTAGAAGGTGGATTGATTAGGCCTATGAAATCCAAACCCCATTGCATAAAAGGTACAACAACTTGAATTAGATGAAGAGGCAAGGCAAAATGATTTTGTTTACCATCAAATAGAGCACATTTTTGGCACTTCCTTACCTAATAATGGGTTTCTTTGAATATATTTGTCCAAAATTATCCATCCCTCATAATCCTAGCAACTGTGGTTCCTGGAGCAAAGTGACCACCAACTGGTCCATCATGAAAGTGAAATAGTATTTTATCAATCTGATCTAATTCTATACACCTCAATAACACACCTAAAAACTCTTTCCTAAACAATAATGTATCAAAAAGTACATAAGGAATCAATTTCAATCTAAAGTACCTTATTCTATCTCTATCTAGGCCTTATGGACACTCACAGGTTTGAAGAAAATGAATCATATCTTGTGTCCAACTTCTCATTAATTAATGTGTAGCTATCATAAGTTCATCATGGAGTGCCAAAATAACCTCTTTTTTCTTCTTCAAATTTGAATCAAGATGCTCACATAACCCCTTCCCTTTCACTAGCTTGGTTGTCTTGATTTTCACATCATACTCCATCACTTTTGTGATCCAACTAGCCCTCTTTTCATTCAAATCTCTAATCAAAAAGAATTATTTGACACTAGGATGAGGTAAAAATATGTGAATCTTGTTGTTATATAACATATGCCTAAACTTCTTTAGACTCCTAATAACTGAAAGTACTTGCTTCTCAAGATAGGTATATCTTACCTCATAGCCTTCCAAACCTTGACTAAAGAAGGTAATAGGCTGCTCCAATTTTCCTCATTTGATTGATTAATCATGGAAAATATTACCTATTCATTCCCACAGGTATACAAATTGAAATCCTTTGAGAATTTAGGACTTGTTAGAGTAGGATCTTGGGCAATGGCTTATTTAATCTCCTTAAAACTTTCCTTCCTTCTTCTAGTCCAAGTGAACACTTCATCCTTCCTTAGCAAAGAGGTTAGAGGCTTGAAAAGATTAGAAAAATTAGGAATGAACCTCCTTATGAAATTAGTTTTCCCAAAGAATCTTTGTAAACCTTTTTTGTGTTTAGGCAAATACAATGCCAAGATGGCACTCACCCTTTGAGGATCTATGGATAAGCCCTTCTTAGAGACAATGTGTCCTAAGGGTTTAACTTCATGGATAACAAACACACATTTATTTAGGTTGAGAGAGATTCCAAACTCTCTAAACCTTTAAAAAATCTACCATAGGTTATTTAAGTGATCCTTTACATCCTTAGAGAAAACTATTACATCATCAAGATACACCAACATAATGTCATTTATTAGTCCTTGAAAAGACATATCCATTACACATTGAAATGTAGATCCAGAATTAAACAACCTAAAATTAATATTCCTATAGGTATATGTATCCCATTTAGTAGTAAATTTTGTCTTATATTGGTCACTTTCCTTTACCAAAATCTGATTGTACCCAGAATACCCATCAAGGAGAGAAAACCTTTCACTACCTACCACAACTTGCAAAATTTGTTCCATGAAAGGGAAAAGCTAATGGTCCTTCAAAGAAACTCTATTAAAGTCCCTAAAATCAACACATAAATTTATTTCCCCATTCTTCTTCCTAATAGGGACCAAGTTTTCCAATCAAGTTGAATGTTTAATGGGGAATATGATTTTGGACTTAATCAACTTGGTGAGTTCTTTCTTCATGAGGGGATCAATATTAAGATTGATTAGCATTTGTATTTTATTTATAGGTTTGTAATTTTCATTCATCTCTATGTTATTTTGAGCTAATTTTGGTTCAAATCCTTTCAAGTGACTATATTCCCATGCAAAGACATCTGAAAACTCCTTACATAACTCAACAAAAGCATGTTTATCTTCACTAGTACACACCTTTCCAAGTGAAAGTAACTTGTCCTTGAAGATTTGTACTTTAATAGTTATATTTCTTGGTATACATGCTTACCTTCTCTTTCTTTATCTGGTCATCATCATTAAATATGCTCTCAAGAGTGACTAGGCCTTTAGGAAGTTTGTTGGGCTTCAATTGGACCCTTCATATTGTTGTTGTAGTTTGGACTAATTATTAGTATAAAAATTAGTCTCTTCTTGTAGAAAAAGTGTTATTTTTTATCACTATCAAACACTTTCCAATTAGTGACATTATCTTGTATGGAGGGTCTTATAATCACCTTGAGATGTGGGTAGTTCTTATCCTCTTTTATACCTTTTATAACATCAAACTGAGCTCCAATTGCTACCAACCTATTATCATGTTTGTTATACTCTCTTGGGATGGATTTGATGTTGAAATCTTGAAAATCCTCCATAATATCCCAAACTCTATGCTTATAGGACTTAAGCAAAGAGTTTTTAGTCAAATTTTGTCCTCTAATTTGGTTCACAATAATCTCACTATCACCATACACTTGTAACTCTTTAATATCTATTTTCCTAGCCCATTCAAGGCCATGAATTAGGGCCTCATATTCTACCACATTATAATTAAAATATAATTGAAATCTGAAAGTGAAATAGTACCTTACCTTAGAAGGAGAAACCAACATTGCTCCACCACCTAGCCCAATCTTGCTTCTTGATCTATCAAATAAAAGCTACCATAAACCATATATATCTTCACATGTTTTCATCAAGTTTGGAATAAAATATTCCTCCCCATGCATACAATAGAGCCCAAGACTAGCTTCCTTTATGAACTTGTAAGGAACATGCTCATAATTCTCATCTCCCCATTTATCTAAGTACAAATTAGAAACTCCTTCAAGGTAAGATGTTGGAGATTGGTCTATGTGGAGTTCCTCTTCATCAATGATGGCATAGTTGACATTTGCCACTTTATGTGTGTAAGGCTCTAAGTGATTATGATGAATATTTTTTTACTCAATCTTCACCTTAGTACCATAATTTATCCTAAACACCATATAGGACCAATTGGCAGCCAAGTATCCACCTATCTTAGATATAAACTCTCTTGACAAACAAAGAGAAAAGCATGGAGGTAAATCTACCACAACCACATCATGAGGAACATAAATATTAAGATAGACATGTAGGATCAAATTTAAAATATTTAAATACCCCTAAATTTTTGGTTGGTGATCCATCCAATTGTAAGACTCCTTTAGCCATTGTCTCATATTTGAGGCCTAGTTTATCCACTATACACTTGGGCATAATTGAAGTACTATTCCCACTATCTATGATGTAATTATGAACCAATAAATAACCAATTATTATATATAGGTATAAAGGAGGATTTTTTTCATTATTTTTCATTTGACCATCTGTAGGTTGAGTTCTATTAACTAGGATAATAGTTTCAATCCTAGATGAGCCAACTTGCTTACCTAATCCTTGTAATTATTTTTGGAGCATATATGTCTACCTTATTATTATCAAATAATCCCACAATGATATGTTCATAAGTATATTATTTATCTATTCCACAACATTAATGGAATAATTTCTCACCTTTAAAGGCTCCTTGGAAGCACTAGTACTTGTGGTATAGCTTATGGAGGTGGATGTGTAGGAGCAAGCCTTACATTTTGAAACTTATAATTTTCTTACACTTTAGGAGATATATTATGTTCACCCAACATTTGAGATGTTTTAGGATTAAAAATATGTCCTTGATAATCCCCTTGTGTCTCTTCAATAACCCTCTTCTTAGACTTAGTGTTAGAAGCCACACTAGCATTCACATTTCTTGGATTCCCCAAATGATTGATAGCACAAAAATATCCATCCAAATGATTTATGAGAGTGTAATCAGATTATGTTTGTCCATTATCCATTCCAAATTACATTCCACCTTGCATTTACCCTTCAAAATTTGAAACTATTATGCATCTCATTAGCATAAGCAACTTGGTCTTAAATTTGGTCATAGGAGGGATAACCTAGTTTTTATGAAAAAAGGTTGTTTTCAGTGGGAAAAATATCCTTGGAAGATGAGGTAGAATTAGTAATGTAACCTTGGTAAGGTCTATCTTAGGTTATTTGACCTTGTCCTTGAGCATTACCTTGGAAAGGAGGCCTATTGGTTTGCCCAAATAGATTGTAGGACTAGTATGGCCCTATAACTTTGAGCTTGTTGCCTTTTAAGAGAAAAAAATTCATTGGTAACACTTTATAGAGAACTCTTGAATTTATTAATCTCATTTTTTGGGAAAATGGTAGACTTTTCATGAATAGGAAAAAGATCCAAGGTAGGTAATGTGACTTGACTAAGAGGCTATAAATCAAGGAACAATGGCATTGGTGGCCTAAGAGAAATCTTCCCTAATTGAATAAGACAATTCTCAAAATTTATGGATATCTCATAGGTAGTAAGGAGTGTATTCCCATTTCTAGATTAGATCATCATGGATACATCACTATTCAATGTTTTTAGATAGTACAAGAAGGCATAGATTGGATTAGGTCTCACAAGGGCTAGGATCTTATCCCATATTTTTTTAAATCTAGTGTTAAAATATTTCATAAAATATTGTGGTACCCTCTTTATAGTGTTCAATTACTCAGCTAAGGATATATGATCACTCTTCTCTCCAAACCTCTTAGTCAATATATCTCCTAGTTCATCCCATGAACCAATAGAATTTTTAGGTAGAGTCCCATATCAATCTAAAGATATTCCTTTGAAAGACAATGCCAAAAAAGTAATATCCACATTATCTTGAATGATATTATGTATATTTTATAAATTTTATATGTTTCTAATGTGTTCAATGTTAGTAATAGGACCTTCTCCACCAAAATAGGGAACACTCTTAAGGGTTTCTCCTAAAATTTGGTCATATAGGGAAAGATTCAAAGGAGATGATCTGGTGAACGCTACAAAAGGTTGATTCCTAGCCATCTTAGAATGTGACTTATGAGTATTATGGATTGGAATAAAAAATAAATTAGACTTCTTAAACACCAACTCCCTTGAATAAGAATGAGTATTCACAAACCTAAACCTTTTGGAAGAATATGGAGGCAATTACACAAATTCAAAGGGCATACCTTTATAATAAAACCTATTTGTCACCTTTGTCATGGAAATTGGGAATTTATTAGCAACCAAAGAGTTAAAAACTTAGTGGAGTCACCAAGTATTGAATGTGTCCTTGTAGTAGCAACTATGCCAAGACCAACACCAATCTTGGACAATATTTTAGGACTTAGAGTCCCTCCAGGTGTGTAAAAAAATATTATCACTTGTATTTTCACCCCTTGAAGAGATGACTAGATATACTCATCTAATTTTCATAATGGAAACACCTCTTTGTTATGGGAGACAATTTTGTTGAGATGAATATCTAGAAGGGATAGTTCCCTTGATTTAATATTTGAAGCATTTTCTTTTTTATCAACCTTAGATGAAAAGAGTTAAAAAAAACAACTAATAAATTTAAAAAAGGTAATGTACAAATATTTTATTTTTTCCCATTGATTTAAATGTTACCACTTATAATCAAACAAGACTTCTTTTACACAAAACTCACAATTCAAATTGCATTGTCACATCAATGTTTCATAAGTTAGGTCCAAAAGGCATTTTGATACTTAAGAGGGTAATTAAGGATTAATTTATAGGATAAAATCATGAACCACTTATAAGACACCTATACACTTATAAAATAACACTAAAAAAGATCTTTAATAGTTGCTCTTCTACACATTTGGTGAATAATCAAGGATAACATGCTAGAAAAGATAATATTCTACTAGACAAGACCAATAAGATTACATTAACACTCAATTGAACAACATGTGAGTGTGAAAAATAATTTTTTTATTTATTAAATATCCATTAAAGTATAAATTTTTCTATATTTTCCCCATTAACCAATAGAGGCTACCCAAAAGAGGCAAAAGATTTCATATTTATAGCCTTTGAGAGAGAAATAAGGAAAATGAAGTCCAAAGGTCACTTTAACATGTGTCAATATAAAAAAGGGGTCATAATATACATTATACAGATGCATGAGGTGAACCATGTAATTTCAAGAGGTCCAATTATCCATACAAGTCCTGAAACCTATGAAAAGTGTCACAAAATTCCTTATCCTAGCTCAAAAAATTGACTTCATCATTTGGAGATTTTTGAACGTCCCAAAACTAAATAGGGATAATTATAATGATGGTAATAATATTTAAGGCCTTTATTCATGAAATTACATGTATTGTTTGCATTCCTACTCCTTTGGAAACTCTTGGAATGAAGCAATCACTGTTTGTAGTCTTAAAAACTCTTTGTTTCAGTCACCCCTCACACATGGCCTCAAAAATGTCTTTAATTTTCCATGAAAACATATGGGAGGGAGTTAGTGACACTTTTAAATACCATCCATGGCCTTATATTTCTCAAGCACACCTTAAAAATGCCCATACTTATAGTTTTCACCCTTTTCACCCTTGTGTTCATTATGCCAGTTTGATTGGCTAAAAGTAAGGTAATTATTTTAACACTTAGAAAAATTCCTTAGGAATTAAATGACTTTTTTGGGTTATAAAAATTCCTAATCCTTCACAAAAAATTTATTTTATTCTCATATCTTCTTTAGAACCTATAAAATACACAAAAGGGTGAGAAAAACCCTATTTTGTATGTTTTCATACAACCAATCATGGTGGTAAGTATTATGAGGGAGTATTATTCATGATACAATATTTTTCCTTGCCAAAATATGTCATTATATTATATTTTAAATCTCATTTTCCCCATCAAATCTCTACCAAGTGTTTGCAAGGGTTTTTTTTTTATCAATTTTAGGTCTTAGGCTTTGTTCATAAATAATACAAGTTAAATTTTCAAGAAAATTCCATAAATTGGCTAATAGGGACCTTCTCCAACTCCCCTTGACTCCTTTTGCTTCCATGTAGAGCCTTAACAAAGATATGAGCTTCACAAGTTGCCCTATCAATCTTGTTTCTCCACTTTTTTGCATGCTTGAGCTATCTCTAGGCCAAAATCAATCCTTCTACAATTTTATTTGCATATAAAAATCTAATAAATTTATACATACACTATATAAACATTCCCCAATCATCTAGATAGCTCATCAAGGACTAGAAATGAAAGTACACCCCTAATTAGTTGTAAGTCTCCTCAAGGCCTAATGGGCTTAACATAATCCCTACTAGTTTATACCACTTGGGCTTATATAAAATTATTATTATGGTTTATTATGAATTTTATTACCTCATTTGTACTCAAAAATACATCACCTAACCTCTCAAACACTTTTCATTTTTTCTTCTCATTTGCCAATTAGACCTAGTGAAGACTTACCTAATTAGACTACGTACCTGACCAATTAGGTCACCCTCAGTGGTTGGATATTGTGTGATTATTAATAATAATCCATCCATATTCCATACACATCCCCTAATTTTCCTATCCCAAGGCCTCATCTTAGGTATTTTACTAATTTTGTCACATCTTACCTATTTTGTCAAAGTTTTGATTTTCATGAGTTGTTGATCTTTGAGATAAAACAAAGAGATATATCACTCATCCCCATGGAAAAATTAAAGTATTTTGATTTTTATAATGTCATAATGAGGCTCTTTACTAAATTTAAAGGTCATATTCCCTCATTTATGTACTTAACCAACTCAATTTGTCTAAAAAAGTGGCTAAAAAAACCTATTTTCCTACATTTTTCTCCAAAACCACTTGATAGTCACTCTTCCAAGCCAAAACCATGAATTTGAGTTGATTAAAAATGTTTATCACCCTCATTTAGTTATTATGGAGCTTTGATGACCATCTATAACACTTCCTCCTTCACATTCTTCATGCTTACCCCTTGAACTAAGAGGTTTCCTAGCTTACTTGTACGGACTATTATTCATTTGTTAGGTAAGAAAGGTGTTTGAGAAACTTGGAAAGGTTCTTATAATGTTAGGAAACATATTAAAATTTAATTGATAATTTTATGGTCATTTCAACCATACTTCTACTTACAAACCAATCCATGGTTTACTTACCCTCGCTAAGCAATTACCCTACTGACTAAGGCAGTCTTATCTTATAGGTTTCATAAGCTTAAATTGTATTTTAATGATATTTTTAGACCCCACTTATACCTCCTAAGGTAAATAATTTCCTTCCTCTAGTTTCATCTCACTTAAGAGTGCCATAGTCCTTATTGTAACTCATATTATTCCTTCTCTATTGACTAGGATAGTTTGCATTTGTTTAAGCTTGTTGTAGGTGAAAAATATTTCATTAAGATCTTGTCAAGATGTTTTTTGGTTCTTACTATCCATACCTTGCCTACACACTAGCTTATTGACCCATTCTCACTCTCCTAATAGTCATTAGGCCATTTTTGGCTCATTTTAGTTCATGACTGGGACAACTCTAATTGACCCCTGCTTGTAGGTGAATATAGGGATATAGACATTTGATTGTGTTGTTCAAGAGCTCCTTGGGACATTCTCTTAGATCACACAAAGTTTGTTTCATTTTTATTCACCTAGTCTACTCCATGGAAACTCCAACTAAACCTTCACTTAACTGAGACAACTTTCCTCCAAAACCTTATTGTAAGTTTCCATTTCTAGCCTAAGGGGTACTTGTAGGTTTCATAGGGGTGATGGGACCCTTCTTGACTTCCTCTTGATAACCTCTGACATCAATTTGTCTCATCTAATCAGTCTAGCTATCCCATTCATGTTATTATGTTTGAAATTTTCCTTCAAGGTGATAAAAGACCCTTTTTCCTTACAAGCATGTAGATATCACTGAGTTTCTTTAGTGTGTTTTAGGGCATATATGAGTGTCTAAAACTCCTACCTACCCATACTTTCAAACCCCCATATTTGGCATGGTTGTTTCTTGTGCTAGGTGTTATGAATACACCAAATATCAGGCCTTAAAACCTTTTTCAAGTGTGTTATGAAGGGTCCACAATAAGCCATTTGGTTTTTGTTTTCACTTTTTAAGGCAAACTAACCCAAACACAACCAAGTTATGTTTCCAATTGATTCAATACTTATTTTTACCTTATAAAAAATTGTGTGGGTCTATAATGTTTTTTTTTTTTTTTTTTTTTTTTTTTTAAATTTTAAAGATGAAGAGGAAGAGTCACCTTGAGTTAGCCTTCCATACAACACTCTAACCCCTTGCTTAGCCACATGTAGGTGGGTGTCTTGGTGCTCAAATAGTGGATTGGGCATGAATAGCTAGAAACCATGAGTTCCAATGAGACTCATATAGCTCCCTTAGGCATGTTAATGCATCTTAGACAATGCTAAGTAATTGGAGTACAAGTCCACCTCTCCATACATCAGCATGACATCATCAGGGCCTTTAGATGAGTGTCTTGAGTTATTTTATGTAGGTAGAGTATGGAATTAAGGTGAAACATGATGGTGAAAGGCTTCACAATAGTTCAAAATTCCTTCTCATTCATTAAACACATGATTATCATTCTTTTCACCTTGAAACCAGCTTCCAAAACACCCCTTCCATCATGAAAACATCTACATTCATGTGAAAGGAGTAGACATAGGCAACAAATGACTACCTTGGCATGGGACATGAGCATATGGTCAAACCTACACCTCCTTTAGCATAAAAACGAAACTTAATTCAACTTTTAAATTATTATATAAGCCACTACACCTCTATTATCAATTCATAGTCAGGGTGAGAAAGCTTATGCATGAGGTTTCAACTAAAATTATGCAAGGAGATGACCATGGATGGAAATAAGCTAATAATCAATCGAAGAGGTGACATAATGAAGTTTAAACATTAAAGGAGATGGTCACATGACCTAGTGGATTATGGAACACTATTTTCTAGTTGAAAGAGACACCTATAGGAAAGAGACACTCGGCAAACCCAAGCGGTCCAACTAAAACTACACATGGTGACACTCCCTTGCATCATAGACCAATTTTAATCATCCAAATATCATGAATAATGCAACCAAGAATGGATACCATCTAAAAAGGAATTCAACATCCTCTATAGCCAACATCACCAACTTGTTCCTATAGATTTGGTAGAAATGGAAAAAAAACCTATAAGGTGCACTAAATAGCTAATAAAAATACATATTAAACATGTTATTAATGATTCATAGATATTATTTTATCAATATAAAGGCTCCATATATGAAAATTAAGGTAGTTTAGTTTACTATCATCTCCTAAAATCATTTGTCTTGAATCTACTTGTACTTTCCATACCAAGGAAAAACTTGAGTGTCACTTCAATTTGTTTAAGAATGCAAGAAATGTGTAGAACCATTTTGGCATAAAAATTATTGTTTAAAATTAAAAAAGTGTAGATATTAGTTTTATAAATATTAATATACCCCCATGATCTTTACCATGTGGCACACTTCCCAAAAATGTGTATAAGTACCATTTTATCTCTTTTTCAACTGATGTCTATAATTTAAGTTATGGAACCTACAAACTTATAATGTGACTAACATATATAACACTCTTACTGACCTCTTGGACATTTTAAATAAAATTAAGACACATATTCACCTTGGGAAATGTGCCATTTGCATTATTGACTCTTAAAGGCACATAAAAGACACTTAATGAACAAATTGATTAATGTGACTAAGACTTAAGCCAATATGACCTCAAATGACATCATATAACAAGTAATAATTCCCATGAAAACATATTAGGACCCCTTAAAATGTTTAAAATCAAAAAATTTGCCTAGGGGTGCCAAAATTTGACAAAAAAGTCAAATTTGGTCAATAGCATCAAAATCACTGGGATCACCTACTAATTTATACTCCACCAATAAAATATAGATACATTTATGTCCATAACATATTATAAATTGATAACCCAAGTCCCTACTACTCTGGTATCCAATTTTTTAGTAAGGAACAAAGTTTTTTTCATGCCAACTCAAACTACACTAATCATAACCATAATTCAATTAGTGTTAATTCTACTACCAGATACCATCATTCCAACTTCCATTCCACCCACTTCACAAACCATTGACCTTCCCCAAACATCATAACCCTTAGTATCTTTGGCCCCTAAGGATCCATCGCCTCTTCCTCCTTGGTTCATGTCTCAAACACCCAAGAGGAAGAAGCCAGTTATTTTTCCTAATGATTTTGATTTTGGTCAACTTGTGCCAATTAAACCAAAAACAAAAAAGAAGGCTAAAACCATATCAAGGGTAATTTTTTATTCTAGACACAAATATGTTGAAGCTATAGTACCTCCCCAAGATAAAAATATTAAGGATATCCAAGTGTCTAAGTATGTAATAAGATGAATTAATCTTGGGAAGTAAACTCATGAAAGTGTAAAAGAGGATTTGTAAGAAGTAATGGAATACTTGATTGAGAGAAATGATAAGGACAATAAAATAAAAGATCAACTCAAATTACAAGTAGAACAACTAACTTATGTTCTACTAAAGATAACACAATCCTCTAAATTAGTATATCCCATTGAGAATAAAACTATAGAAAGAGCAATTCAATAGGTAGAAAAGATTAAAGCTCAAGGTCAGGTAGTCAATATCTAGATCAAAATATTATCAATACAAGGTACTTAATGATTTTATTTTTCCATTGAATTTTTGAAGAACTTGAGTGAAATGAAAATGGAAATTTAGAAAACACTGAAAACACTTGCTCAAGATTTGGAGTTGACCAAAAAAAATATTCATACATGGATTCAACTATGCCAATTCAAGTTGGAACTCTTGGTTGAGTAGAAATATTCTAAGAAGGAAAGTATTCATATAATATAGAGAAAAAATGAAGAATAAGAAGGAACTTCTTGAAAATTTAATTAAATATATTGAAGAAGTAGAAGATATGTGCACTGATAAGGTGTTAGACCTTATATATAAGATTGGAAAAAAATTTTGCCAAGTTAAAGATGACTCCCAAGAAATTCTTGCTATGGAAATATTAGTTCAAGAGTTCACATCCTTGATATAAATAGAGATTGAAATAATAACATTCACACTAGACTCCATTGACAAACTAATTGAGTTTTAAGCCATAATGGATAAATTGCAAAGAATCTTGGATAAAATTAAATACATATTAGATAATCTAGAGGAATCTATTATAAGGGTCATTTTCATCTCCAAAAGTACATCGAGGCTAGATAATAATGAGTTTTAGGCCACCCTAAAGAGATATGAATCATATCTAGAGAAGAACAAAAAATAAGAAATTCCTTTGTCTAAGGACACTTAGTTCATTTTTGTAACTTTTTATATGTAATTTTGTTTGGTGAAATTTGCATGTAGGAAAAGTACATAGTCCTAAGTCAAATCAAAATCTATCAATGAATAAGTTAATGTATTTATGCTTTTTCTTCTTTTTTTTTCTCATAGCTCCTCTCTATAAATAGGAGGATGTTATTTTGTAAAAATGAATCACCAAGGGCTATAGAAGAAAAACATTACTAAATTGATAAATAATTTTTGAAACTTTGTGTTCATATTGTAAATCTTGAATTCCATCAATATAAGAAAATCTAGTGATCTTTCAATATTTGTGTTGAATTAAACTTGTGGTGTTTTAGGAATTTTCTTATGTATTTTTCATTACATTTTCTTGTGATTTGATTGGATTGTGGTGTGAAATTTCTATAAAATGAAAGGTGCTATAAAGCTAATTTTGGAGTCTTTGAGCTACATTTTAGTTACTGGGTTTATGTTAATCATTGAAAGTGACTTACTGTGGAGACTTTGGGCCACAAGTTATTTTAATTGATGATTTTTTATTTTTTGTAAATAATGTGAAGACTTTGGGTTGAAATTTTTTCCTTCCATTCAGGTACTTTTTTGGTATTATTCTAGTTACTCTTTCAGCTAACTACTCTGAATATTAGTTGTTACTACTCCATCAAGTAATTCTATGTTTTCATAATACATTATAAGGAACTGAAGGAAGTTTATAAGTGAACATTAATTATAAAAAAAGAGAATTGGATGATATGATAACACCCACATGATAAAATCAATGTAAATGAGTGTAAATAATTATTTGCTATTTTAGGTAGCAATAAAAAGGGTTTCTTTAAAGAGAGATTCTATCTCATCACACTAAGGCTGAAATTACCATTTTGCTACTATTCTATCAGTAAAAAAAATATTCACCCTATAGTTTTTGGTGACTCTATTAGGGACATAAAAATGAAACTAAGATCTACATTCATTTAGTTGAAATAGAATTAGTACCTTAGTGTTTTGTACTAGTTTTCTATAGTCAATCTCATTTATTTTCTGGATACTTTCATGATCTAGTAGAACAAAGCTACACTCATGTTAGAAGGATAGTGGGACACATTAATCTAACATTCAAGTTTGTTCAAGAACATTACTTTTATCTTTTACTAGCACGTGCAAGGTCACCTCTTCAGTGTACAAGAAATTTTCCACCTACCAATACAAGATCTCTTATACCAGACGAAGCTTTCAATGTTTGTAGGTTCTTACCTATTTTGAATTTGAAAATATTTGTTATTCCTCCCTAAAATCCACACAAAATTTCCTCTCAAGGTCTATGGAGAACTTATTCTAGTCTGTTGAACTTGGCACCACCATCTCATGAACTTCCTTGTTTCATGAAAAATTTTCCCCAAGTTATATGGTGATGGCAAGCAACATCCATATGAACATATTATTGCATTATACATTGCATGTGGAGTTATTAATGTGGAACATAAAGATGTTTCTATAATATTTTTTATTTAAATGCTCCAAGGTGTTAATACTATTTTGTTTTACCATCTTGCAATAGGAACCATCACTAGTTGGGCAACACTCAAGGCCCAATTTGAGGCAAGGTTCAAGCCAACAAAATATTCCCATGATTTGTTGGCTCAACTCATACAAATTAAAAAATAAACACATGATCCCATGCATGATTTTATGGCAAAATTCAATAATTTGAGGAATATAATTCTAGTGGTTGCTCAACCTATGCTTGAGAACTTGAAATTATTATTCATCAATTCTCAGTTTCCAAAAGTTAGTTTTATTTTATGAAGATCATCCCTAGCTAATCTTGATGATGCTCAAATATTAAACATTTAAATATAATATTATTTGATCTTGGTGGGAAAAGTGAGAAATAATTCAAACAATCCTAGAGGGTAGCCGTTTATAATTTCACCTTCTACTAGCACCACAGATCCCATGGTGTAGAAGCTGGCAAATGAATTTATAGCACTCAAAAAACAAATGTTCCAATGTATGTAATTTCCTTCATACAAGGATAATCCAAGAATAACATACCCAAATTCTTCTAATTATTCTAACAATACTATGAGGAACCAAAATTAAAATAAGTTTCCTCCACCACAAGTAAGGCTTGCACTAGAGGCACCACCAGATAATGTAGTAGTCAATTGGTTGGAACCTAAAAATGATGATGTTTTGGAGCTAGAATATATTCCAAAAGATGATGCTATTCCATTCATAAGAAATGAAGAAGGGGAAGCTAGTGACTCTGATATCAGGTTTCTGAACTTTGAAGAAGAAGCTAAACAAGAAGAAGATACACATGGCAAGTCTTATGCTAGTTTCACTCATTCTCAAAGTTAGCCAAATAAACAACATAAGGTTGATAAATCTAAGACCAATGATGAAACATGCAAATAGGTTACAATTTCTAAGAGATGAAATCATTTTCCTATTCAACCAAAGGACATAATGATAGATAAACAAGTTCACCTCATCATTCTACTTCTTTTCCTTTAATGTCTAGACCCAGTGCCCAAAACTCAAAACCTAAAAATGAAAATACCTCATCTTCCTTAGCTACCCCATATCTATATTTTGATATCATAGACCATATTAGGAAGACAAAAATTTAAATGTCTAAGACTGAGTACCTCCAATCTAATCTTGACTAATTCAAAATGTTGGCAAAGTTCTAAAAAAGCAAAGGAACCAATTCTAATCAAACCTCATCTAAGAGTGTACCAATTGAACCTAAACCAAAACTAAAGAAAAATAACCTAGTTATGATTCTTTCATCCAACTCAAGAAAAATAAAACATTTCTATATTTCCCTATTTATCAATGGTTATAAGCTTAGTAATTATGTCATTGATTCAGGTGCCTCTAATAATATGATGCCATCCAAAGTAGCCACCACCTTGGGATTAAATTTGATAGAGTTTTAGTTATTTATTTTCAATAGAAACTAAACAAGTAGCCCTCATAGGCCAAATCAAGGATGCATAATTTGCATTTATCATGTTTTTAAAGAATAAAATAAAGATGATAGTTCTTGTGGCTGATGTTTTAGCCTCATATGGAGTTTTATTGGGACATAAATTTTGAAAAGTTATTGGTGGTGAAATCAAATTGGATTGGTCTGAGGCTAGAATACCTATCAAAGGTGTGATGTAGAAACTTCATCTAGAGAATAAAGTGAAGTATAATATGACAAATACTGAGGATCCACAACCCTAGATTCTCTTTGAAACCTCTAGAATGGGTACATATTTTTTGACCATAGATGATCTAGTATCTTTAGATGATATTTTAGATAAAGGTTGGGAAATAAAAGAATCACCTTCTTTAGATGAAGAGGTTTTAGATTTTGAAACCATCAAAGTTGAGATTTCAAATAATGTAAGGACTTTAGAATTTGATGATAGTTGTTCTTCAACTAGATGTGGAGCTGAGATAGTTCTCATATCCTTGAAAGGCAAGATTTTCCCTTTTTATTTCAAGTTGCAGTTTGATAACACTAACAATATTGTTAAATATGAAGCCTTGTTGTTAGGAATGGAGGTTACACAAAAGAAAGGAATTAAAAATATCTTTTCTTAAAGTGATGTTGAGTTCATTATTTTTCAAGTCAGGAATTTGTATCAAACAAAGAATGAAAGGATAAGGCATTATCACAGTCATGTTTGGGATTACATAGAAGGTTTTTATGATTTTAACATATAGGTAGTTCCAAGAGAATATAATGATAGATTAGATTCATTGGCTATTTTAGCCACCCTCCTGATTCCTCAAAGATTTCCAAGGAAAAAAGTATACCATTGAGTTGGTCTTCTAGCCTAGTTTTCCTGATGATGTCAATCATTGGTAGGTTTTCAACAATGATGAGAAAGTAATCACTTTCTTGGAAAAGGTAGAAAATTTTAGTGAGTTATACTTTGAGGGGAGTGACTCTACTTCTCAATAATCAATATTTGAGGTAAATAAGGAGATTGGTGGAGATATTTTGAAGCTAAAAGGGAATAAGATTCCTAAAGGATTGTTATCTCTAGAAGGAAATTTTATAAATAAGATCGATTTATAAAATGTCAATATTCTAAATTAGATTCATTAGTAGAAATTGAGCAAGTCAATATAGGAACAAAGGATGATCCCAAAATGATAAATATTAGGAAATGCTACTCCTCAGAGGAGAGAGATAAGTTGGTGAAACTTCTATGATGGTACATTGATGTATTAGCATATTTGTCTATTGATCTAAAATCTTTTTTACATCAGGAAGTGTAGCATGATATTCCTCTCAAACCTAGGTCTCAGCCTGACAAGCAGAAACAATGACAGTATAATCCCAAAATCTTAGGTACCATCCTTGCTAAAATATAAAATATGTGAAATGATAGGATCATATTTCCTATACATCACTCAACATGGATAGCTAACATTATTCCTATGAGAAAAAATAATGGATAAATTTATATCTATGTTGACTTTCAAAATTTGAATCAATCATCACTTAAGGACAATTACCTATTATTGGTAATGGATTGATTACTACAAATAGTGACTGGTTCAGAGAGGTTTTATATGCTAGATGGATTCTCAAGATATAATCAAGAAGAGGTGCATGATGAAGATCAACACAAGATAACCTTCACCACTTAATGGGGCACCTTTACATATCAAAAAATGCATTTTGGATTGATCAATAATAGTGATATCTTTTAGAGGGATATGGAATTCACTTTCTAAGATATAATCAGTAAGTTCATTGTGGTCTACGTTGATGATTTAAATATTTTCTCAAAGAAGCATCAAGATAATTATGACCATTTATAATGAGTGCTTGAACAGTGTCATGAACATGAGATATCCCTTAATCCCAATAATTCCATTTTTAGGGTTACATAAGGTAAGCTCCTTGGACACATCATGTTAAAATAAGGAATCAAGATTGATCCTAAATGGGTTAAGTCAATTTAGAATCTTAATATGTCATCAAGTATGAAAGGAGTGCATTCCTTCTTTGGGAAGGTTAACATCTTGCAAATATTTGTACTTGATTTCATTGAAAAGACACATCACATTATTGATATGATGAAAGTGAAATCAATTTTCCATTGGAATTCAGAAGGTATATTTTCCTTTCATGAAGTTAAGGAGGCAATTACAATTGCTCCCATTTTAGTTTACCTTCATTATACTAATAACTTCATCATGTATAGTTATGCTTCTAAGTATACTATATCCACAATTTTGGTGTAATCAAATGAATATGGGATTGAGTCTCTTATATCTGTCATGAGTTTCCCTCTAAAGGTTCATGAGCTCAAGTACTTACCTATGGAGAAACATGCTTACGCTTTAGTGAAAGTGGTTAAGAATTTTAGGGATTACATCCTTAATTCTCACACCATTACACTGGTACTAGATTCTATGGTCAAGTCTATTCTGACTCAGCAAGAATTTGGAAGAGAAAAAGGTAATTAGATTGTTAAGATCTAAGAATATGATATGGAAATCAAAACTACAAAATTATTACATGGAGAAGGTTTGTGCCAAATCATTGTAGAAAATAAACTAGAAGAGACATCCAACAATGAAGGAGACATAGAAGAAGAACTAGCCATGTTCTTGTTCATGAGCAAAATTAATGAATGGTACTCTAACATTACCCATTTTATCACATATAGAGAATGTCTAGAAAATTTTTCTCACAAGGAGAAGAGGAAAATCAAGCTTAAAGATAAGAATTTCATTCTTTGGGACAATGATTTGTATAAACAAAACATTGATGGAATTTTTTTATGGTCTGTAGACAAAGCACAATAAGGCAAGTTGTTGGAATCCTTTCACAACCTAGAATGTGCACATTTCTTAGCTTCAGTCAAAACTCACAAGATTTTGAGAGAAAGGTACTACTACCCAACACTTTTTTAGTATGCATATGCATGGGTACATAAATGTGATAAGTGTCAGTTATTTATCAAAAATCCAAATTAGAAGACCTACCCCTCAAGTCAATAGTAATTGAAGAACCTTTTCTATAATGTGGCATTGACTTCATTAGTGTAGTGAACTTATTATCAAGTGTAGGTCATAGTTACATTTTCATAACTACTAATTACTTTACCAAGTGGGTAGAGGCAATTCCAACCAAACATGCCACTTTACAAGTTGTTTTTAACTTCCTTAAAGAAAATATCATCACAAGGTTTGGAGTACCTAACAAAATATTAATAGATAATGTTTCTTGTTTCACATCCCAAGAGATGACTCGGTTCTATTTTAAATATGGAATTATTCTATCTCACACCTCAAACTACTTCCCTTAGGGAAATGGTTAAGTTGAGTCGATTAATAATAACTTGGTAACTATCATAAAGAACTTGGTAGAGGATAATTAGAAAACCTAGCTTAGGGCATTATATGATACATTGTGGGTTGATCACATCACTCCCAAGTGAGTGATTGGTATGTCTCCTTTTTAACTTTTATATGTATTGAATGTTGAAATACCTATCACATTGGAGTTGCTCGCTATTATATTGGCTAAAGCAATTGAAGATGAAATGTTTGAAATATCTTTAGACAAGTGTATTATGTATATTATTGAATTATAATAGAAACATACAAAGGCATCGGACCATATTGCTAAACATCAAAGCCAAGTCAAGAAATTTTTTGACAAGAAGGCCAAACCATGAGATTTCTAGGTTAAGGATCTAGTTCTTTTATGGGAAAAGAGAAGAGAGATAAAAGAAATGCATGGAAAATTTAATTCTCTATGGATGGATCCTTTCCTCACTCATTATATTTTTGGAGAACATAATTTCCTTTTGGCATATCTAGATGGAATACCATTACCACTGCCCTATAATAGACAGCATCTGAATATTTTCACAGAGTGACATTTCAAATAAGTTTGTACATTTTATATATGTATGTATATTCTTTTTATTTTGTCTTTTTCTTGGTTAATCTCCTAACTCTATGGCCTAATGGAGAAATGCATTTGGAGTTTTGGGATTCCCTTTAAGTGTTTCAAAAAATGCTTGAAATAAATTACCCAGTCAGAGCTAGCCATTATCCTTGAATTTAGTAAGCTCAATTCATGGGATAACCCCTATGAAACTTGTTTGTTTCATAGCCCATGAGCTCTAAGCATGAAAAATGAGGCCAATAACTACCTTCTTGTATTTATTTTTTCCAAAAAATTTAGTCTTTTGAGGGATTTTTTTACCCCATGTAATTCAAATAAAATTCTCCAAACAACACAAAGTTCAAATGATGCAAACCTAAGAATTTTCTCTAGACTTCACTCTAGGGTGTAATAGTAGATAAATTATCCACCACTGCATGTGTAAGGTTGGATAATTTCTCCAAACCTAAACCTGATCCCACCATTCTTGTAGTAATTAATAAGTATTAATTACCTTGTTTATATATATAATTTAACCAACATTATTTTCATTTTTACATTGTTACTTTTGATCTCCTCACCATTTTTGAGCTTGTGTGCACTCTCACTCATTCACCATTTTAAAACTTTCTTTCATCAACCCTTGATGTTTCCACTCACATCTACTTTTACTTACTCATAATTTTTGTCACCTCTGGATTATGGGTAGGACTTGGTACTTTTGTTTTGTTTTTATTTTTGATTCCTAGGGTTTATTTTTAATTTTTCATTTATGATTTTTCATGTCATTTTGCATTTATGAAATCATTACTTTTTCCCCCTTTTTCACATTTTTAAAAAACCTAACACATATCTAATTCGTGATTAGCCTTCATGTGGAAGCCATTTTGTTTTCACAAAACATTTTTGTGGGTGCACCTCGAAGAAAATTCTCTAATGTGCACTTTTCCTACCAAGAGGTGCATATCAAAGAATTTTCTTTGAGGTGCACCGTTTACCCCATTTTTCCCTCATGCATATTAGAGAATTTTCTCTAAAGTGCATGTAGCCAACCCTTTGGTGCACTTTAGATAATTTTCTTTGATGTGTACCAAAATGAACAAAACTAATGTAGGTCAAAGAAAATTCTCTGACCTACACCAAAGACTTAG
This sequence comes from Torreya grandis, assembly GCA_037957365.1. Classification (NCBI taxonomy): domain Eukaryota; kingdom Viridiplantae; phylum Streptophyta; class Pinopsida; order Cupressales; family Taxaceae; genus Torreya; species Torreya grandis. The sequence continues at coordinate 2,171,201 of JARHVA010002936.1, forward strand.
ACCAATACCTTTGGTGAAAATCAAAGAATTTTCTCCAATGTGCACCAAACTTACTCAAACATGGAGCAAACTAGAGAAAATTCTCCAATTTACACCCAACTAAACTTTTATCCAACTCTCATGCAAATCAAAGAATTTTCTTTGGATTGAACAAGAAGAACTACACTTCAAACCATGTAGTTTGGAGAAAATTCTCTAAACTACACACTATCCTTACCAACACACATGAATTTCAGATAATTTTCTCTAGATTACACCAAAGATATTTATCCATGGTGTAGTTTGGGGAAAAATCTCTAAATTACACAACTCATTCCATATCCCATGTAGGAGCATAGATTTTAACTGCTCTTGTACTTTTCCAAGATAAATGAAAAATGTTAACTCTAAGGAATTAAAATTCTCTCTTGTAGTCACTTGATCAATGTCCAAGGATTCCCCCACTAAGAAATCAATGAAGTACAAGTTCCAAGATGTGTTTCTAGCTTCTGCAATTGAATCAAATATAGACCAAATCAAAGACACTAAGATTGGCCATGTTGACATGGAGGAATTCTTGTAGAGGCTAGGAAGGGATCCCATTGCACAACACATGCAAATAGTTTTAAATAATGAGATTCATTCGGTAGCAACATTTCCTATGTCAGTGCAAGATCCAAAATTTATTTTAGTAGTTGTTGCACACTTTGACAAGGAAACCTGATCAGTTAAAGATGCAAGTGGGAAGGTGATCATTCAGATTGATGATGAATATTTTGATAAAATATTTCATCTCTCATATATTGAAGAGTATTCAAATATAACTATAAATTTTTCTTGGGAGTAAGATGATAATAATTCTAATAAGTGTGTTAGGTTGTGGAGCTAAAAGCTTCAACTGATGCAGACATGGAGGAGTTAATGAGTGTCACAGTCACCAGTGTCAGTTTGGCCAACCGACGTCGGTCAGGGGTAGACAGGAAGGCAACTGACATCGGTAGTAGTCAGCCGATGTCGATCATCTCCAGGCAAATAGGGACTGATGTCAATCGCCTGTGTAATTCCAGAACTGCTCATTGCATGAATAGTTAGTTTGTTGAACCGATTGTTTGCATGTAAAAGGCTATTTTTGGTCTTGAGTTGTGAGTCTAATTATTGTAAATTAGAAGTCTAAGTTATTGTTCAGTATGGGATCCATTTATAGACTCATTGGCATGTATTGTAATTAAGGATCAAGGAAGGCAAGGTAGATCCTTCCAATTGTAGGAACAGTTGATCTACAAGTGGCAGCAAGATTAGGGAGAAGTTCTACATGGTAAGTAAGATCATTTGAGTTGCAAGTTATTGCAAGTTCATGGGAGATCTACTTGAAGTACTTTGAGTACTTGTGTACTGGAAGAGTTATTACTGACTGGTTGGAGGTGAACACCAACTTTGTGTTTGAGTTGTGTGTTGGGACCATTTTTGGTAGGAGAGTGAACTCTTGAGGGAAAGAGATCTATACATCTGAGAGGTGTGGAACATTGTGACATCTTCATTATATTTCCTTCTGGCATGAGTATTAATACAAGATTATGTATTGTCTCTCATATTCTGTGTCATTTGTGAATTCTAGTTACTTGTTAATTCTAGTTTAATTCTGTGATTAGTTGCTTATACAAGGTAATCATATTGTGCTCTTATTGAGGAGCAAGATCCTGACAAGTGGTATTAGAGCATGTTTGTTGTTCTAGGTGCCTGACAAGTGGTATCAGAGCTTTTGGTTGGGTTACTAACAGGTTATATTAGATCTGGTTAGTGTTTGTTGATTACAGGTCACTCACAAGGCTTTTTGTTTGAGTGGGAGTATAGAAATGGTAGAAGAAAGTAAGCTACAAATGGAGAAGTTTAATGGCAAGAACTATCAATTATGGAGGATGCAAATAGAGGATTATCTGTATCAAAAATATTTGTACTTACCATTGGGTGGGTTGCATGCAAGCCCTTGGATATGAAGGATGAAGAATGGAAGGTTCTTGATCGGAAGGCTCTGGGATCTATAAGGTTGAGCCTTGCATCATCTGTGATTTCCAACTTATCTCAGGCTAAGACAACGGTAGAGTTGATGGAATCTTTGGCAAATTTATATGAAAAACCCTCAGCTTCAAATAAGGTATTTCTTATGAAGTAATTATTTAATTTGCAAATGTTGGAAGGTGGATCTATACATAGTCATCTTAGTGATTTCCATGGTTTGGTAAACTAGTTAAATTCAGTCAATATTTTTTTTGATGATGAAATTAAGGCTCTCTTAATCTTATGCTCATTACCTAAAAACTGGGAGAGTTTGGTAATGGCAGTTAGTAATACTGTGTCTGCTTCTAAAATCTTAAAAGTGGATGATGTTGTGAGTGTAATATTGAATGAATAATTTCATAGGAAAAGCACAGGTGAATCATCAGGGAATGCTTTGAGTGTTGAAAGTAGGGGAAGGCAAAGAGAGAAGATCGAGCATGGGAGATCAAGGTCAAAGATAGGCAGGAGATCCAAGTCCAGGTATGGTAGAATAACCTGCTGGAAATGTGGAAAGAAAAGGCATGTAAAGAGAGATTGTTGGTTGGTTAAAGATCAGAAAGAAGGAACTAAAGAAGTAGATGTTGCAGATGTTGCAGGTATTGTTGCATAGGATGCTCTGGTATGTTCTTTGGATAAAGTAGAATCTTGGGTTTTATATTCTGGTGCCTCTTTCCATGCATCCCCAAATAGGTAATTTTTTCATGAATATGTCTAGGGAGACTTTGGAGAAATTTATTTAGGGGATGGTAAGCCTTGTCAAATGGTTGGCAAAGGGAAAGTGAAGCTGAAATTGTAGACAGGCAACACATGGGTGTTAAAGGAGGTCATGCATGTCCCAGTCCTGAAGTCAAATTTGATTTTTGTTGGAAAGTTGGGTGATGAGGGTTATACAGTAACTCTCATAGCGGACTCTTGGAAGGTTACCAAGGGTGTACTTGTTATAGCAAGAGGTAAGAAAGTAGGTACGCTTTATCTATCTACTTGTATTACTGATTCTCCTTTTGGTTTATCTACTTCAGCTGTAGATTCAAAGATGTGGCTTAATAGGCTTGGTCACATGAATAAGAAGGGGATGCATGTTCTTGAGTCAAAGGGTATGCTTTCAAATTTGAAAATCATGGATCGTGATTTCTATAAGCAAAGGAAGAAAGTGACGTTTCTTGAGAAATCTGACATTCGTGACAATAATAGGAAAGCCTTGGTTTTCAAGGAGAAGATGACAGATAGTGATCAGTGTAAGGGGCTGAAGAATTTTGAGTAAAGCAAGGTTGATATGGACAAGGGTTTGATCTAAAAGGAGCTTGTGGGTAGAAGTCATCACTCACAAGTAAAACACAGAGACTGACGTCGGTTAGAAAACTAGCATCAGCATCCAAATAGGGACCAATGTCAGCTATGTGAAGCCCGATGTCAGTGACTCAAGATAGGTAAACATCAGCATCGGTCAGGGGGAACTGACGTCAGTGATTAGGCAATCTCATGGAACTGATGTTGGTCAGGTGTAGACTGAGATGTGACTAGCATTGGTCACTAAGATGGATTTTGGGTGGACAGCAAGATGTCAAGGAGTCTCAAGCACCCATATGGAGGACTTAAAGGGTAAGTAAGCCTCAAATTCATCATTTCCCTTCTTTACACTACTTGTTGCTCACTGATGGTCAAGAACCAGGAAGTTATTAAAGAAGCAGAGCAGGTAGATCTAGGAAATAGTGGGAGCTTGGCATGGATGAAGGATGTGATTCCTTGGAGAAAAACCAAATGGGAGTTTTTGGTGGAGTTGCCAGCTGGAAGGAAGCACTGAGAGATGAATGGATGTTCAGGATAAAGAAGAGGGGGAATGGACACGTGAGACGGAAGGCCAGGTATATGGTCTTGAGTAAGCTGTAGGACAATGGAGGTTTGACCATTATGTTTCTCTTTACCAAGTTGGATAATATTAGCTACATTATCTTATTACTATATGTTGTGCTTGTTGCAAGGTTACACATACAGGGAGTTGTTGAACTAAAGGTAAAGTTAGTTCAGAGGTGTGTCATGAGGAATTTGGGAGCATCAAGATTCTTTGGCATGAGTGTGTTCTAGGGACATGGAAGGTCACAGGTTGATTTTGTCTCCAAATGATTGTGTGAAACCGGTTAGCACGTCGATGGTTAGATAGTTCTATGAACAGTGTCTTGATTCACATAATGAGGTTAAGTTCATGGTATGTACTAGACCTGAGATTTCCCAAGTAGTGGGAGTTGTCAGCAAGTTTGTGTCAATCTAGAAAAGAAGCACTAGAGGGTAGTTCAGTGGATTCTCAAGTATCTGAGAGGGACCAGCAGCAGGTCGACATGCTATGCAGGGTCAAGTTCTTTTCTACATGGGTTTGTAGATGCGGATGTGGCAAGGTGATTTGGATGATAGGAGGTGCACCATAGGATTTGTGGTGGTTGGTCTTCAAGAGTGATCTTGAAGAGGGATATAATGCCAAGAAAAAAACTAGATGGTGTACAGGTACAGGTATAGTTGTAGCTATTTATCTCCAAGTGGGAGATTTTTAGGTTATGGAGCTAAAAGCTTCAACTAATATAGACATGGAGGAGTTGCTGAGTGTCACAGTCACCAGCATCGGTTTGGCCAACCAACATCAGTTAGGGGTAGATAGGAAAGCAACTAACATCAGCAGTAGTTAGCCGATGTTGGTCATCTCCAGGCAAATAGGGACCGATGTCGATCACCTATGCAGTTTTAGAACTGCTCATTGCACGAATAGTTCATTTGTTGAACTGATTGTTTACATGTAAAAGGCTATTTTTGGTCTTGAGTTATGAGTCTAATTATTGTAAATTAGAAGTCTAAGTTATTGTTTAGTATGGGATCTATTTATAAACTCATTGGCATGTATTGTAATTAAGGATCAAGGAAGGCAAGGTAGATCCTTCCAATTGTAATAATAGTTGATCTACAGGTGGTAGCAAGATCAGGGAGAAGTTCTACATGGTAAGTAAGATCATTTGAGTTGCAGGTTGTTGTAGGTTCATGGGAGATCTACTTGAAGTACTTTGAGTACTTGTGTACTGGCAGGGTTATTACTAACTAGTTGGAGGTGAACACCAACTCTGTGTTTGAGTTGTGTGTTGGGACCATTTTTGGTAGGAGAGTGAACTCTTGAGGGAAAGAGATATGTACATCTAAGAGGTGTGGAAGATTGTGGCATCTTCATTGTATTTCCTTCTGGCATAAGTATTAATATAAGATTGTGTATTGTCTCTCATATTCTGTGTCATTTGTGAATTCTAGTTACTTGTTAATTCTAGTTTAATTTCATGATTAGTTGCTTATACTAGGTAATCATATTGTGCTCTTATTGAGGAGCAAGACCCTGACAAGTGGTATCAGAGCATGTTTGTTGTTCTAGGTGCCTAAAAAAGTGCAAAAAACACATTAATACTCATTGGCTTATAACTCCTTGACATTCCATTGTGAGATATCCCAAGTACCTTTATCATAGTGAATTCTTAGAGGAAGTAGGATATTTGATCACCCTCCTAAGTAGAGTTAAGGGCCTTCCTACATCAAATGTCTTCCAAGAGTTGATGTATCACTACATCTTCATCATCAATAAGGATGAATAGAGAATTTTCTATGTGAAGTCAAATTAGTGATGCCATATGTCACTAGCTCTCTAAGGTGACCTCCTCTTTGAAATTCTATATGACTTCCTATCTGGTATATGTTGCAGCTAGCATGAGATCTTTCCCAGGGTTAACTAGTTTTGTCAAAAGAAAGAAGTTTCTAGTACATGAATATTATCCATAATTGACTTTCAAGGAAAGCATAAAACATTATAGAAGAGTCAATGATACTTTATTTTAAAAGTTTATTTGTATGTTTGACCAAGACCTCAAGAAAAAGAGAGTTTCAAATCAATCATGGGAAACAATCAATAAGGTTGGTTGCATTTTTCTACAATTCCTAACCTTCACCTACATTAGGGTAAGGGTATTTGATAACAAAAAACATATATACTTCCAAGTTATATGAGAGACAAGTTAATTCTGATGGAGATGTGATGACAGATGATGAATGTACATAAAAAATAATTAGATGCTTATAAACAGGGATTCGAGTTTACAGTTAGCATTGGCCTATACATAGTTTCAACTACTCCAAAATATAAGACAGTGGAAATTAAAATATAATGGATCACTCTTAAGATATTCAAGAGTAGAAAATACTTTGATTATAGAATGATGAAGGAAAATTTTAAAGGTAATTATTATCATTTGTACAGGATTGAAGACATCTAGGTAGAGTGTAAGACTGACAAAGACATGAGAAAGTTGGATTATAACCATCTCACTGTCAATCAAATTATTGATTTAAATTTGGTTGATATTTTAGAGGATTTTATAGACCATGATAATGTATTAGACTCATCATATGAATTTATTCAAGTAACTTCAACTCTTCTTCCTTCAATCCAATGGTCCACAAAAGAGTCCACATCTATCAAAGATAGATTCTGACCTATTATTGTATAGACTAATGCTTGGTTGGAAATGAAATGGATTAAATTGAATCAATTCAAAACTAGTTCTGAGGGAAAATATGATGAAGACACTACCAACAAGCATGAGGAACTCAAAATAAAAACAAGGAAAATGCCTCCACTTCTACATAAAAACCAAGATTTGTGTTTGTAAGTAAAGGAAAAATAAAAGGTAAAGAAGTTGAGGTAGATAAAATTGTTCAAGCAAAGAAAGAAGAAGACCCAAACATGAGTGACGTACCACCTCAAATGGTGACTTCACAATCACCTCAACCAGTGACTCAATATCCCTCATACCTAGTGGCCACATAGTTAAAGATTTCTTCAGCTAAAACTTCACAAACAAAAGCTTCACAAGTAGCATCTTCCATTTTTCCCCTATAACACCAAATGTACCAATTGTTTCTACCATTCCTCCCTAAATAATTCTTTCATATCCTCTATCACCTCCTAGTGCCACACTTTTATAAGTCCTTTTGTAAGGTACATTCAAGTTTTTTATTCTTTATCTTATTTACCTAGTCCATCAAAATCATTAGGATCATCTACCAATTTTTACTTCACCTAATAATATATAGATAAATTTATGTCCATACCATCTTCTAAATTGAAAACCCAAGTCCCTACTACTCTAGTATCTAATTTTTTAGTAGGGATGAAAGTTTTTATCATGCCAACACAAACTCTATGAATCATAACCATAATTCCATTGGTTTCTATTCCACTACCAGATACCATTGTCCTACATTCCATTCCACCCACTTCACAAACCATTGACCTTCCCCAAACATCACAACCCTTGGTATCTTTGACCATTGAGGATCGATCCTCTCTTCCTCCTTGGCTCATGTCTCAAACACCCAAGAGGAAGGAGCAAGTTGTTTCTCTTGATGATTTTGATTTTGGTCAACTTGTGCCAATTGAGCCAAAAACAACAAAGAAGCTAAAACCATATCAAGGGTAATTTTTAATTCTAGACACAAATATTTTGAAGTTGCAATACCTCCTCTGCAATAGGATGAAATGATCTTGGGAATCAAACTCATGAAAGCATAAAAGAGGATTTACAAGTAGTAATGGCATCCTTGATTGAGAAATATGATAAGGACAAGAAAATTAAAGATCAATTCAAAGTACAAGTAGAATAATTGACCTTTTTTATAGTAAATATCACACAATACTTTGAATTAGTAGAGCCTATTGAGAATGAAACTACAAAAAGAGCAATTCAATAGGCAGAAAATATTGGAGCTCAAGTTTGGGTAGTCAATGCCTGGATCAAAAGATTATCAACACAAGGTACTCAAAAATTACATTATACCTTTGAATTTTTGAAGAACTTAAGTGAAGTGAAAATGGAAATTTATAAAACACTTATAAAACTCACTCAAGATTTGGATTTGACTAAAAAGGATATTCATATATGGATTCAACTATGCCATTTCAATCTAGAACATTTGGTTGAGTAAAAGGTCATTCCAAGTAGGAAAGTATTCATAGAATATAGAGAGGCAATGAATAATAATAAAGAAGTTATTAAAAAATTAATTAAATATCTTGAAGAAGAATATATGTGCACTGATAAGGTGCTAGCCTTACAGATAAGATCGAAGAACTTCCTTGACAAGTTAAAGATGACTCCCAAGAAATTCTTCCTAAAAAACTAGTAGTTCAAGAGTTCACATCCTTGATTCAAATAGAGATTGAAATAGTAACATTCATGTTGGACTCCATTGACAAACTAATTGAGTTTCAAGTCATACTAGACAAATTGCAAGTAATCTTGGATAAAAGTAAAGACATGCCTACTAATCTAGAGGACTCCATCACAAGGGTCCTTGCCATCTCTAGAAGTACATCAAGGCTAGATAACAATGACTTCTAGGCCACTCTAAGGAGATTCAAAGCATATCTGGAGAAAAAAAAGAAGAAATTCATGTGTCTAAGGACACTTAGTATGTTTTTGTAACTTTTTATATGTAATTTTGTTGTGTAATTTGTACATAGGAAAAGTACATAGTCCTAAGTCAAATTAGATTCTATCAATGAATAAGTCAATGTATTTATGTTTTTTTTTTTGCTCATATCTCCTCTCTATAATTAAGAGGACGCTCTTTTTTAAAAAGGTATCATGAAGGGCTATATAAGCAAAATGTTACTAAATTGATAAATAATTTTTGAAATTTTGTGTTCATATTATATATCTTGAATTCCATCAATATAAGAAAATCAAGTGATTTTTCAATTTTTGTGTTAAATTAAACTTGTGGTGTGTTGGTAATGTTCTCATATATTTTCCATTACATTTTATTGTGCTTTGATTGTATTGTGGCATGAAATTTATATAAAATGGAAGGCACCAGGAAGCTGATTTTGGAGTCTTGGAGAAACATTTTAGTTACTGGGTTTGTGTTCATTATTGAAAGTGACTTATCATGGAGAGTTTGGGCTGTAAGTTAATTTCCTTAGTGATTTTATATTTTTTATAAATAAGGTTAATACTTTGGGCTTCACTTTGTTCCATCTATTCACTTACTTTGTTGGTATTATTCTAGTTACTCTTTCGGCTAACTAATCTGAATATTGGTTGTTATTGCTCCATCAAGTAATTTTATGTTTTCATAATACATTATAAGGAACTAAAGGAAGTTTATAAGTGAACATAAATACTGAAGAAAGATAATTCAGTGATATGATAACACCTAATTTGATAAAATTAGTACAAATACATGTAAATTATTATTTGTTGTTTTAGTTAGAAATACAAAGGAAGCCTCCCATTTCCTTGAGAAGAGATTCTATCTTATCATAATGTGGCTAAAATTACAATTTTTTTACTATTCTATTGGTAAAAAAAAATATTCACCCAACAATACCAAAAGATATGATTCCAAACACATCTCCTATCTCTAATCTAATCTCAAACTCCACAATTGGCTTCACATAGAGCCGAGGTCCTTTGGGGTGTGTTAAGCCAGTAGATTGGAATAGGATAATTCAAAAAAATCTATGGTGATACCTCTTTTTCATGCAAGTACATAATCTTCACAGTAGACTATCGACTCTATAAGGGGTTCTAAGGAATGGGGAACATATTGTGGGAAGGTAGGTCAATTTTAATTTTCATGTATATAGCCTTCATGGGATGATCTACATACTCCATTTATTGATCTAAGATTTATGTGGATAATAGAAGTTATTCATAGTCATTAAGGTCAAAATTCCTCTTGTTTTGACAAACCTAATTTGAGTGTCTTGAGTTCGATAAAGAGTTCATCTACCTTGGTTTTTATTTCATTTTCCCCTCCACTCATTTGATCTCCCCCCTTCATAGGAAAATTGTTATTCCAAATCTATTTTCCCTTCGTTTATTCCTTCTTATTCACCTCTTAAAAACATGTTAGCATTACTTTGTTTCATTTGTATATATCTTGAGATCAAAACAACATGTCTGAGCAACTATGGATTATATTATTATACCATTTATTTACCATGCCACCTCATTGTCATACTAGTCATGTCATTAGATGGTTGTGTTTTCTTACATTATATATTTGAACAAGCACTAAGTGTGAATTTTTCATCCTTTAGAGCTTTTTTATTTTCATTTCTCCATCATGTTCTTGTTTTATTTTTATGTACTTAACTTATATTACATATGACATTTTCCATTATTAAATGTTTCTCTTTATGTATGACTTCTTCATGTGTGTCTTACATCTTCAATTACCCTTCATTTTTAGTCTTTCATGTTTTTATTTTTGCTTATATTACATGATCTTACTTTTCACTTTCTTACATATCTTTGTTTAAGTTGTCTTGCATTGATATTTCATTTATCATTCATGTTTTGCATGCTTACCGACATGATTTAATATGTTCTACATTCCTTTTTGCCATTTATATTTTACATGCTTCCCAACATGATTTAGTATGTTCTACATTCATTTTTTCCATTTATGTTTTATATGATTTACAACATGATTTAATGTATTCTAAAATAATTTTGTCATTCATTTTCTATCATTTATCATTCTTTTGAAATCATTTATCATTCATTTACCATCAATTGTCATTATTTTTTCATTCATTTGCCTTTAATATTATATCCTTTCCTTAAAAATCCTAATTTGCCAATTTTTCCTAATACCCTCATATCTTTTCCTTAACTCATTTTCACTACTATATGCTTATCTTCCCAAATTTTTTGATTTTTGGCTATTTTTTGTACTAACTTCTATAAGTCCACCTAGTGTTCTTCACATTAGATACCTTCACATCTCATGAATTATACTTCTTTATCTAAAAAACTAAGGTAAGTAAAGGTATGTGTTTTTAAATTCTATCCTTTCATTTATCTTATTTTTTGCTTACTACACTTTACTTAGCATCAACATTGTGTGTTATCGTGTTATATTTCTTAAAGCACTATCATGTGTTGCACTCACGTGACACATGATGAGATTCAAGTGGGGCATATGTATACACAATATTTTCAAACTTTTATCTATTACTAAAACTTTGTATCTTATAGGAACCCATCAAGTCTTAATCTCTCTAAGTGTATGCCTTAAATGATGCATCAAAAAAGGTGTGGGTAGACCATTGATGATTCGTAAGATTGTTGTCCCTTTTTCCACTTTCCATATACACACTTGTTTCCTAAAACCATTTACCCTAAGGTTATCATTCTCTATTTTACTCATTCTAGTCATTTGTCATGTTTTATCCTCTTTTTTCTTACCTTGACCCCCTTTCACTAGTTAATTATACTAGGTTGACTAGGTCAACCCTATATAGTTTTCAGGATATGATTACTATACAGGGTCTACTAGGTCAACCATGTACTATTTTGGGGTATTTTTTAGTTTGTAACTTATTATAACTTTGTCTAACTTATCTTGGGACCTATTAAATTATCTCCCAAAGAAATACAGGGTCACCTAGGTCAACCCTATACAACTAACATATTTAAAAGGATTTAGGGTAAGATCCACCTATATATACAATTTTATTTCCAACCATTAAAGGATAGAGAAGTGAATAATAATAGTTTCAAGATAACATCTTCTTATTGACCATTCTACTTGATTAATAAAGCTTAGGGTTCCATGCTTTCTTTGGATATATGGATCTTATCTTATGGAGAATTTTTTTGAATACATAAATAGATAGTGTAGCCTAGAGTTGATTTGTCTTTGTTATCCTTATATACCAAAACAATCTCTTATGAATAACCTTGGCCAAGGGAAAGATTGAGGCTCGATGGGTTCATCTTAAATGTAGGTATTCATAAATTTATTTCTCCTTTGTAAAAGTAGATAGATAATGTAGTTTTGATTTTATCCCATGCATTAGGATTTTGTATACATTGACGTGAGTATATGTCTTCTATACATGTTTATTTTAGTTTTTTTTTTTTTTTTTTAAATCCTTATATTGTTTTATAAGATTTGGTGAGAACTATATTAGATTTACTTTATTTTTTATTAGAATAGATTGAACATTAAACTTAGGACTATTTTAGGTTTGTTGCATGATTTTTTTAGACTGTAGGCTTTAGAACCCTTCCTATCATGGTGTATTATGATAAGTGATACCCTAATCAGGTCTAGTGGATCCCCATATTAGTCATGCCTCTACTTAAAAAATGTATTCATAATTAAAACTATATTTATTATCTATATTCTTCAAGCTAGGATTGATTTATAGACATGATGCATTTCTAATTGCATACAAGTAAACCCTATAAGAAAGTGTTAGTTTCCCAAAATATTATTGTAGCAATCAGATTTTACCAACTTAAAGTTGATAAATGGATGGAGTATAACTTTTTAGGTTTTTATTTTTTGTCCATGATGGTTTATGGATAGGTTATATCCCTCATGGGTGTTAAAATAGTCAACCAAGTTGACCAGTCGCTAACAAACCTAATGGTAGAAAAAATTAAAAACCCAGGCATCAGTGAGAAGATGTTTAAGAATGTGTTATAATGGAATAGAGATGAATCAAATTATATGGATAAATTTATAAATAATTTTAATACATGTTAATTTTAGATATAATTTTTTGAGGTTAGTGGATATGATGAAAGTGTTGCTCATAGGTTGACTTGTCTAGTTTAGATGAGACAATGAGGTACAAGATTATGAGATTAGTATACAAGACCAATATTTAAATTTAAAAATATTATATTTATATCTAATAATGGTTTAATGAGTCTATAAAAATGTTCATATAGGTTTTGAAGGTCAAAATCACCATGATTGGTCTTTAAGGAAAACTGGCAGTTTTGAGTGAGCAAGTTATAGGAGTGTTTTTAAGTCCTTTTTCTCTATCTAATGAAGTATAATTAACTTGGTAATGTTGTTTATTTATTTAATGTACTATTTATATGTTTTATTTCCATGTTTTTTTAGTTAATTGGTGTTTTATCTTTAGTAGTTCAAGATAGACTTTCTAGGAATGTATAGGCCTAATTGTGAACATTACTAATGGCATGCTTCAAATGGAGATAAAAGGTGTCATGGACATAATATTATATTATTATGGGTTTATTTTAGTTTCATATGAATTATTCCTTCTATTTATAAATTTTTAAAGTGATCTAATAAGATTAAAGGGTAATGTGTGCTAATTAAGGCCTAATTGAATTAGGTCTCCCTAAGGCCTAAAAGAGGTTTTGGTATTATATACTATAAAAAAACCTATTGTAATGTTTTATTAATTAATTTTTAATGTCATAAGACCTATTTTATGGAAAATATAAGTGTTTAAGTGTGTATTTCCAACCAATAGGTGTATGAGGAAAAGCCTAGTATAAGAATAAGGCCTAATAGTCTAGTTAGAAAATAAGGGAGTGGAAGCAAAGGATACAGTAATTTAAAGAGATAAAAGAGGTATTTTAGAATATAATAAGGGTGAAAATAAAATATCATGAAGATATAATAGGCTTAATATTCATTAAAATAAATTTTAGATGACTAAATCAAGTCAAAAAGAGGGTTAGATAAGCAAAGAGGCCTAAAAGGTAGTTTGAGAGGGATAAGAGTGAGAAGAGATGAAGAGGTGGTCATCATTAATTGGTTGAGAAACAAGGTGATCTAAATTTTATAAAATCAATAAATTTTATAATTTGGTTCTAATTCATCTATGGGGTTAGTGTCTCCTTGCAAGTGGGTGTTTACTAAAGCCTAGTTGGGTTGGTGCTTAGCTAGTTGGGGTTGGTACTCCATGTGAAGTTGGTGTTTCACTAAATTTAATATTTTAACTTGTATTACTATATTCCATTTGTATATATCAGTGGTTTTTCTTTACCTTTATTTTTTTAGACTCATATGTGTGTTTCTTATGTTATGCTCATGTGAATGACTCTTTTTACATTGTTATATCTTTGTATTGCTTTGATGGTTCAAGGAATGTTAAAGTACATATGAAAGAATTTTTTAATAAACTAATTCAGCCCCCTCCCATCTTATTCATAATTTTTCTATTAAATGCAACATAATTTATTAAAAATGATTAATCAACCTCTTCTCATATTACCTCAAAATAATCAAAATTGTATTCCTCCTCCTCTTGCAAATGCAAATGGGAATATCATTCCACAACCCCTTATACATAATAATATTCTTTAAAATATCCAAAATTAACCTTTAGATCCTTTATTTTTCTCCATTTATATTTTAAAATTTTCCCTAACTATTAAATGTGATGCAATTCAATACCCTACATCTTTTCTTAAGACATTTGGTAATCTCTATAAGGAATGAATACAAACAAATATGTTTCTACTATTAAACTTTAAATTAAAACATTTATAGTTGATGTTTTAGAATGGTATAATAAATTTTCTCAAAATTCCATTTTAAAATTAGAATATTTTTTTGATTCTCTATTCAAGTAATTTCAACAAAATGATCTTCCAGAAAACTATCTTAGTCATTTTATCAATGCTAAGCAATCAACCTCAAAATCAACTTATGATTTCATCAAATGTTAGAAATCATTGGATCATAAATCAAATAATAACATGAATGGTGATAATATGTTAAAATTATTTATTATTTATTTAACACCTTCCCTTCATGATAAGGTCTGAAATTTTTCTCCATAGAATTTAAATGAAACATTTGTTCTAGCCAAAAGTAAAGATTTCCTTATGAAATAATTTGAGATAGGTCATAAGTCAACCAAGGAATATTTCTAAACCTCAAATAATGTAGTTAAAATTACTACCCCTCAAATAAAATTATTATTAGTTAAAGTAGATAATCAAATTACTTCTTACCCACTATTAATCATCCCATAAATAAAGCATTTATAATCTCCATCTAAACCCTTCACCTATAATAATGTTATACCATCATGGTATGACCTTAACAAAAAGAATGGGATTCATGTTGATGTGGGTCATTCTCATGAAATACGTAATGGGATTGGGATTGTCAAATTTGTTGTTTATTTTATGTTAGGAGATAAATTTGACCATGATGTTATGATCAAATTATATCATCATGATTATATTAAAGCTTCCCAAAAGAAATGGGTTACCAATACCACATATTCTAAACCTAAAAAATAGTCTTCTACTTATAATTTATAGCATTAAAATGACAATATTTATGTAATTAATTCTGGTTATGATTAATATTATATCAATTGTCAATATGTGAACATAGAAAAAATAAATTATATATGTAAACCTACTCATAAAGGCCCTATTCCTAAATCTAAAAAAACCTCCCTTGATGAACAATTACTTAAAGATATTGTTGTAGCATATCATTTCACCCTGTGATAGGTTTATTTAGGCTCTCTCTCTCTCCTAGATACAAAATAAGATTAGCCTTAGGCTATGGGTATCTTGTGATGGGGTTAAACCTCTAGAAAAGGTTGGTTCCTCTTGGTAGATCACCTAAACTATTGGTTTTGACTTGGAAAAGGGTAAAAGGGATGTAAGGGATTACTAAAATCATATAAATGGTGATACCCCACACTTAAAGACACTCCAAATCACTTGAAACTAACACTAAGACAACTCAAAGATAACCCTCACTCACACAATCTCTCAAATTGCTCATTTTGCATCCATATTTATAAACTATGCTCCCTAGACAAGATATGAAGCATAGATGAGTACCAAAACTTACACTATACCTTGATAAATGGTCAAAATATCAAAAACGTAGACCTAAAAACACTTTGAAACATTTTCAAAAAGGCAAGAAAGAAGGATAATCACCAAGGAAGAATACTTATCCACAAGGTAATAATACAAAAGCTAACTAGAAAACTAGATGTAGGCAAAGAGATAGGTAAAATAAGTTATTTTATTCCTTCAATAGTCTATTCTTACAAATTTTGATAGGGTTTTACCATGTCAAATGAGAGTATATCTTTACAATAAAGAGGAAGAGGTATATATAAGAGAAAAGGGAAGGGAGAGGAGAAAAAAGCTTTTAGAAATCAATAAATGATACTCAACCACCCTCCATGAAGATCCCAAAAATAATAAGAAGAGGTATATGAGTCTCAAAAACCTCCAAACCACTTACGCACTGATCTCACTTAGCAAATTAACCCTCCAAGGTCAAAAAGGCATCCAAGCTCTCTCATTGGCCTAAAAAGGCACTAGAGGACAAAATTTACTTTTAGGAAGATGAAATCATGCTCAAATAACTTGAGAAAGGTATAAAAACATATATAATATTCATTAAATGCTCCAAATTTCTCCACAACTCCCTAAAACTCTTCCACTTGATTTTTTTGCCCTATCTCCACTTGAATTCTAGAAGTAACTTGGTAATATGGCTAGTCACCCTGGAATTTGATGCTTGCACTAAAATTAGGCATAATTTATAATAAAAAAAATCCAACACATATTTTCTCCTCCAACCTATAAAATTCACCATAAAACTTTCAAACCCCTTGGACTCCATTAATGGAGATCTTCAAACTCAAGCCATCTTCAACTAGTTACCCTAGAACTTGATTTCAAGGCCATTTTTCACCATGAGAACCAATTTTGGACCTATTTAAGTATTTTATGAATCCATATCATTCCTATGAGGAATAAAATGAGGTTTTATTCTAGATTCAAGACCTACAACAATGGTGTAAATCTCCATTAAACCTACAACCATTAATAAATCATTAGAAAACTTAGGTTTTTGCATTTTTAGCTCAGAAAATCACCCCAAAAAACCCTATGAATGGATACCAGTACCATATAATGATGAATCTTGTCCCATTAGGCTTCTTGCATGCATTTATATAATTTCATCATTTGAAGACCTACAAAAATGGGTATTTTTAGGCTATTTTGGGCCTCTTAAGCACCCACATGTGCCAATTTATTCTTTAAAATAGTTAAAAATGATATTTATAGAGTAAAATATATTTTTTATGTGCTTTATAAGTTATTCCATGTCATTTCATGGGCTTATGAGCTCAAAAACTCAAAACTAGTCAAAATAGGCTCTTTTTACAGCTAAGATAGGCTTACCTTTTTAATGATTGTTCATAAATCTTGGGGCTTGGATCTGAGAAAAAAAAAATTTAACATGGTATATATACCAATAATTAACTTTACCTAACATATTATACACCTATGAATCTCCTCTTTACTATTCTAAGTGTGTGAATTTGCCTCAGCTTGAGAATATTCATTCTAGGAGGTTGAGTAGGAGAAAAATGAAGTAGAGTGAGAAAAAAATGAAAATTTATTGTTTAAATATCATATAAGTATTATTTTTTTATCCTAAAAAAATATTTTTATTGTTTTATTTATTTATCTAACCTTCCAAACATCCTCTGTACCTTCATTCGTTTGACTAGGGTTCTTGGCTTCTTAGGTCAATTTGACCCTAGAGGTCTAATTTTAGCCTTTTCCCATCTTTTCAGGGTTTTAAAACTCATATATTCACCTTGTAACATCATATTATCTTCTTATAAATCCTTATAATATTATATTCATCCCTTAACTACCATTTTCTCCACTTTATCATTCTAGGCCCGCCTATGTTCAAATAGGCCTAATGGCCTACTTGAGATCCTTCTTCCATATCCAATTTAAATATTATTATGATTCATCATATAACATCTAAATTTAACCATATTTAGGATCTAAAATATCCCAAAACATTCTCAAGTGGTCATTCTTCCTTTTTTTCACTTTATGGCCTAAGACTACCCATTAAGCCTACTTGGCCTATCTAATCACTTCCTTCTTATCACCTAGGTTTTGTCTGTATCTCTCTCATTGAAAAAACATATAAATTCATTTTATTCATCCTACCCCAATACACACTCTAATAATACATTTGTATCCATCTTCCTCATGAGTCTAGCTTTAGGTTCTCGTACATACATGGTTATAGTTAATGATTTCTAGGCCTAAATTGAGTTAGGCTCTCCATTATACCTTATTTCCTCTATTGGTTCATATCAATATTACTAATATTATTTAATATTAAGAAAATACAGTTCATAATTAAACATCATAACTTCATCCTTTATAATTTCTTAGTCCTTTATCATGTTCAATGTCTCCATGTCTGTAGGTGGAGATTTAGGGTACCGACTGTAGGTGGTGGTTTGAAAGATGTTTCAAGGGGTGTCCTTATTGAATTATTAACACTCATATTCATGTAAATCTATGAATTTATTTCATATTTTTAATTTTAATTTCATTACTCAATAGCTAACATTTCTTAGAAAATTTCAAAGTAGCATTCTAGCTATAGGTGATAATTTTAGGCTACCTACAAGTGAAATTGATAAATACCTCTCCCCATAGCTTCCAAGATTTAAACACTTATCATTGTACCTTAATATTATCATCATAAATTTCATGTTTCCCAAATAATTTCCTCATGATATAATATCTCTCACACTTTTCTCAAACTTAGAACAACCTTCATTGCTCTTCAAGCTTCATTAACCCTTTTAGTCAACTCTCTACCCTAGGGTTTCTTACAATCATAGCTCATATAGCCCTTAATATTGTGTTTATCTATATATTATTTGAATTATAGGCTATAATAAATATAAAAACACATTTTTCACCTCTAAAACCCCTCTCATGAGGTTAAAAACCTCTTTCATTCTCATAAAATCTCAAACAGGCCACATGGTCTCAATTATGACTTTCAACAAATAGTATGAGGTGTGTGACAAAAACATGACACTTTACACTATTATTATGACCTATAATATGGAATATTAATATTAATTTAGTTATAATTATCATTTTTACCAAAAATTAGGACCTAATTCCACTTGTAGTTCCTCCAAAGTCACAAAATCCCTCAAAACTATCCATAAGTGTGGACCGTGACTACATTTTTCTTTGTTTGAACCATTAAAGCTATGTTATAATCCTATCATGATTGTAAAAATGTGTATTAGTGTTTTAATAATTTTATAAACATTTAGTCATCATCAACAAATGAACTCCACTCCCTTCATATTTCAATAGTCCTTTTCTTCTTCATTAGAATTGAGGGCTCTTTGAGGATAGCAGACTGTAGTTCATGTTTTGACTATTTTTTTGCTTCTCTAGGATTATGAACTTTAATTAAACCTTTTCCAATGATTTTAAACTAATATAATCTTCAACAAACTCTTAAAAATTTAAATAACCTATAACCCTCTCTCTTCCTTTGTACATGGTTCTTCACGAGTGTTCTTCAGTTCCCATAGTCTTGATTCCATACATAAGCTAGTGTACCTTCATGGGTTTGTAGTAGAGGTCATGTGATTTTGGTGAAGGTCTGAATACATCAACTAACCAATTTAATGCATAATTAAATTAACATGTTTCCTTCTTAAATTAATGTATCTTGAATTTCACCTTTAGGGTATGTGGATAGGTTAATATAATTGATCCTAGCATTGGTTGTATGTGGTCATTTCAAAGTTGACCTTGGAATGAAACTTGCTTAGATAAATATTCTCCATACCATAAATTATTCATAATTTCATTATCTTTTTCAATCCTCCATTTGATCATGGGACTCTCCCATAAACTACTCTACTAGTATCTTCTTTGCAACTTTGGAGATAGTTTCAACCTAGTAAGGATGTATATGCTCTTTCATGACATGAATAGCTATGATATTTTTTAATTTTACTTAATTAATTAATATAACTCCCCACACACTTTCAAGTGATTCTCAAACATAGGTAGAAACCTCATGTAACTTAAAGATATGATAATACCTTCCTCATAGTCTTGACCTTGGTGAAGGATTGGCATACTTTAGGAACCTTATAACCTTACTGTATGTGGATATTCTTGTGAAAAATATGACCTATGATAATATTGATCCATCCTTATGGTTGCCTCTGATCCAAGTCTCATATCCATCACCTTAAAACACTATCTTTTTTAACTCATTATTGTACCTTTTTTAAAATAGACTTTTCTTCATCATAGACTTGACTGTGTGTGAGAACTTGATCATTGTATGGACTATGCATAGTTTTAGACCTTGAAACACACCAAAAAACTTATAAAGTCACTCACCTAGTTTCTAATGCTCTTAATTTTACTTTTAAAGTTCTCATTGAGTTCCAAATTTCCTCTTAAAGATGCAAGTTTCTCCCATGGTTTGAAACTGAGTTTGTTCCTCAAACATGCCTATAGATTCCTTGAGAAGCTATTGAATACATATATGAAGTATTACCTTATCACATTATTGACCTATTATGACACTCTTGACCTTGGATAGAGTTTTATTTATCTTAAGGTTCCTTTTCAAACAATATCTCTATCTCTTTGCAATTAAGACCAAATTGTTCCATAAGTCACTTGTAGGTGTCTTAGGATCATCAATTCAACCCTAGTACTATCTTGACATGCCAAAATAGCCCATTATCTCCTTAAATGGTCCTAACCTCCTCAATATTTCATGAACCTATTCAAAAATTCTAATCAGGTTTCAATATATTCATATCTCTATCAACACTTTAGCTTTAAAAATGGATGATCTTTAGATAGGCCTATAGGTTATCTTAGGATGATTGACTGTATGTTCATTGGCTTCATCCTTATATTGAGATATGAATGAAGTCCTGAATAAGGATCAAGATCCCTTTACTCTTTTCTAACTCTCACTCATGCATCTATGCCATTAGCATTCCTTCATAATGATTTTATAAAAATCTTTATGTGACTATGTGGAGCTCATTTATACAAATAGAGGTGAAATTAAACCTTGATAAGGTCACAAAACATTTTTTATTAACTTATCATTCATTCTAAGCAACTGAGAGAGATAGTTCAACCTTTTTCATTTGATATATTCATGTTCTTTATTCTTCTCAAAATAATATCTTAATGAAGCACATTTTGACTAAGTTTGACCTGAATGTAGGTGGATATTTTAAACTATTTGACTGAGTGGTCCAATTTGGCTCCTTGACTTCCTCTGACCTAGCTCTTCAATTTCAAAGCTTCTTCAAGACTCATCTCAAGCTCCCATCAGCTAGTTAGATTTATTCTTACACCTAGATTGAGAATTTTTATCTTGAGGGCATTTGAGGCTCAAATATATGGTGGACATGGTGATGACACCTCCTCAATCCTCATGAACATTTTAACTCTTGATCAATATATTTTCATAGATCAATTTCTCTACAAAGTGTTACACTTAGCCTTGAGAACCTAAATAGGCCTAAATAGGATTCTCTTTGTTCAAAAGAACCAATCCACTTAGTGAATAACATTAAAAAAATTATAAAAATGAAAAAATAAATATCTTAACACCTTTTCATCTAAATTTATACTCTCCACCTCTCTTGTATGAAAAACTCCCAAAAAACCTCATGAAATTGCTTGCTAGTAACCTATGGATTACTTAGCCATGAAGGTTTTTTACCTCTTAGTGATCACATGTGTGAAACATAGGATAAAAATGATGTTAATGAGTTTATATGACCTCTAAAACCTTCTCGAATTTTATTTCATTTATACTTCTGCCCTGAAGGTCCAAAACCAAGGAAAACCTACCTCTTGGGTTTTGAAGGCACTCAGGAGCTAGTCAATGATTTTTTAGTGGTGTGTGAGGATAGAGAACTTTATTTAATTATAAACACTTAAATAATGTGTTTTTTATACCCCTTTACCTTATATAATATTTGGAAGATCTAATTTATTAGGACAAATAAGTACAAGACAAAAATTGCCCTTGCTTAATGAGTTATTCAAGACTACACTAAAATGGTTTTCTCTTAGCATTAAGAACCAGAGGGATGAATTTTGAATCCAAAACTTAGATAATGTTTATCATGATTCAAGTGACCTTACCTTACTTATATAAACCTTCTCAGGTGCTTGAAGCTCCATAATGGCCAAAAACGTATTTTATGCCAAATTTACAGCCAATAGGTTTTCCTTGCCTCTATTGATTTTTATGCTTGGATATAATTACAAAGGCATAATAGGGGATATTAGGGACACAATGGATTCCTAAATATTATATCTAAGCTTTTTTACTGATCAAAACCCTCAAAACCCTTCTCAACCATGGCTCTAAAAGGCACAAAATGCATCTTCTTGCACCCAAAATCCTCTTCTCCACTCCAAATGACCTAAAATGGTCTTGAACATGCATAAATGAGTAAAAAATGTTATGATGAGGTGGGAGGAATTCAAAACCAATTTGACTTCTCCAAAAATCCCCTTGTTCACTTAAAAAGTATATTTAAATTTTCCTCAAGTCATTTATTGCACTTTTGAGGGTCTTTTGGGAAAATTGGCTTCATTAGACATCATTTTTGAGTTATTATAATCTTTGACACTTTTACAAACCTCCCTCAAACCCCTAAATACTCAAACACCTTAGAAACTAGTTAGATATTTCACATGTATCTTAAGGCCCATTTCTTGGCCCTTACCTCAAATCCCCAAAAATACCTTAACCTTTGATAAAAGTTTCTCAAAAAGGCAAAGAACATGAGTTATGGCCATGAATATCATATTATATTTTCACCATTAGATCATCCACTACACTAGGACTCTATACAACTCTCAACACCACACCAAGACCTTCCAAGATATTGCATTGCATCATCAAGTCAACACTAGAAAGAGACTAGTCATGAAGGCAAGAGGTCACTAAATGGTTTAGGAGAGTGGCATGATCCTTCTAGGTAAAATTTTTATATGTAAGCTAATTTTTTCCAAATTTTCTAGCAAACCTCCTAATATTACATGCCTATCTATGTAGAAGACTAGTTACTTTAGTCTATCCATTGGGCTTATGGGATCACAAAAGTATTTCTCATATTGATTTCCAATTGATCACAAGGTTATAAATCTTCTTATTAGAACTCTCAAAAAAAAAGGATAATCCAAAAAAAAACAATAATGTGCTCAATGCACTTAGGGAAGGGACACACATAACAAAAGGGAAATGTGCACAAGGCACTTAGAGGAAAACAACAAAATCTATTATAATATATACAAGGCTATAACTTTATTTTAGTAACAAGGATTTAGATGAATCCCATTGACTGGGATGGGTAATACTTCTCCATATATCTTGGCAAGATGAAAGGCATTATGTATTTTGCATCTATGGATCAAGTAAGTTCCACTCCATAATATATCAAACTTAGTATTGTTTCCTAGATTAGCCTTATTTGAATCCTACTTGAGGACTAGATCACCCTCTTTGAAGTCTTTGACTATGGTTCTCTTATCAGAGGATTTTTTACTTGAGCATGATGTGATTCCATTATCTTCATTGCAAGATCCCTCATTTCTTCAAGCTCCATGAGCTCTTCCATCCTCACACTCATGGGTTCACTCTCCATCAACTCAAGTTGATGGGTTAGATCTAAGGTAGGTAACTTAAGAGAGATGGGTAAATTGGATTATCTCCTATATACTAGGAAAAACTATGAGTTTCCAATGGTAATCTTGGGGGTCATTCTATCATCATATAAGGCTAACTTTAAGTTTGAATTCCACACTATATAGTTTTCCCCCATAGTCCTCTTGATTATTCTAATCAAGTTCTTATTTGTTGACTCTAAAAGTACATTCCCTTTGGGGTAGTAATTAGAGGATGTGATAATTTATATTCCCATTTGAAGTACCCATTCACTCATCTTCATGATGATAAATGCTAAGACATTATATAAAATGACAATTATTGGTACACCAAACCTTGTTACTATATTATTATAGAAGTTAAATACTTATATTTCATTGGCCTCTTTTAGATGAATTGCCTTTACCCACCTAGTGAAGTGATCAATGGTAGTGATTACCCACTTTTGTCCTCCACTAGAAGGTGTATTGATCATTTTTATAAATTCTAGGCCCCACTACATGAAATAATGCTCTACATTAATGGGAAAGAGGAAGGAATGCCAAAAGTTGCTTGCCTATAAAGAGAGCACACTTTTATAACATCCTCACCCATGCATATACATATCTAAAGAGACTAGTCTAATAATAACCATCCCTCGTTAATTTTTCAACTATAGTTCTTGGGTTAAAATGACCTCATATAGGCTCATCATGGAGTTAATCCAAGATTCTAGTCACTTGATCATCATTTATGCATCTGAGTAGCAGTCCATTAAGGTCTTTTTTGAAGATAACCCTATCAATAAAAGCATAAGGTATCAAATGAATTCTAAATTATATTTTCTTTATCCTATCCATACCTTGGGGACACTCGCCTATTATTAATAACTTTTCCATTTATTAGACCCAGCTAGTGTGAGGTAGAGGTGCAAATGTCTATAGGTTATTTTATGTCTCCAAAAATACATCTTTTTCTTAATGAAGGTCAATAACCATGTGTTCACATAAGCCTTTACCTCTTATTAGATTAATGACTTTTATTTTTATGTCATATTAAATGACTCTTGTAATCTAACCAACCCTCTTCTCATTCATGTCCTTATTGAAAAGGAAGTCTCTCACTCTAAGATGAGACACCATAAGGTATATTTTGTTGTTGGATACAGTAGACCTAAAAAATTTAAGACTTATCATAGATACAAGGACTTATTTATCTAAAAATATGTACCTTTATTCATACCCTTCAAGCCCTTGCCTAAAAAATGAAATTGGTTATTCAATCCCTTCTCCATTGTTTTGCATCAACCTAGTTGATATGTTATCAATGTTGGTAAAAGTATACAAGATGAAATATCTTGAGATTTTAGGATTCATTAGTGTAGGTGCTTGAATAATGGCATGTTTGATAGATTTAAATCCTACTTTTCCATTTCTTATCCATGTGAACACCTGATTATTCTTTAACATAGTAGTGATAGGTTTTACCAAGCTTGCAAAACTAGGTATGAACTTTCTTTAAAAAATTATATTTCCAAGGAAAATTTTAAGTCCATTCTTATGCTTGGGTAAGGATAAGGCCAAGATTGCACTCATTTTGTTAGGATAAATGGCTAGTCCCTATTTTGAGATAATATGCCCAATTATTTTTGCCTCATGGATATAAAACATACACTTCTTTGGATTTAATGAGATCCCATACTCTCTACATCTTTCAAATATTAGCCCCAAGTGGTCTAAGTGTTCACTACCTTCTTAGAGAAGACCATTATGTCATCTAGGTACATAAGCACCATCTGATTGATTAAACCTTGAAAATCCATATCCATGGATATTTGAAAAGTATATCCATCATTTGAAAGGCCAAAAAGTATCTTATTTTAATCATAGGTACCCCACTTTGTGGTGAAGGTAGGCTTGTATTAGTCTTCCTCCCTAACTAGAACCTGATTGTACCTTGAGTATCCTTCCAATAGAGAGATGTGTTCTAAACCAATAACTATTTAAAGGATTTTCTCCATGAAGGGTAATGGGTAATGTTATTTCAAAGAGACCCTATTCAAGTCTCTAATGTCCACACATAACTAGATCTCACCATTCTTCTTTCTCACAAGCACCAAGTTAGCCACCCATGAGGAGTGCTTGATAGGGAAAATAATATTAGAATCAATTAACTTGTTTAATTATTTTCTCATTAGCTCTTCAATATTTTGTTTTTTCTACATAATAGGTTTGGCATTGGCCTTCAACTTTATGGTATGTTGGACTATATTGGGGTCAAAACCTCTTAGATCATTGTACTCCCAAGCAAAGATATCAGAGTATTCCATAAATATCTCAATAAATGTATGTTTTTATATCTCATTTCTTAGCTTTTCAATCTTGATAAACTTTTCCTCGAAGATGAGGACTCTCTTATAGTTTTCTTTATTAGTAGATATAATTACCTTGTCCTTCCTCATGTGATCTAGTTCATGGAAAAGACCATCAAGGGTGACCAACCCTTTAGGAATTTCATTTGAATTTAGCTAAAAAATCTAGTTCTCATACTAATTTTGAATTTTACTTTGATTTATTAAGGATAATTCTACCTCTTGTTGTAGGAAATAATCAATCTACTTATCACTATCAAATACTTCATTATCTAGAATTGATGGTCTCACTATCACTTTGACATGTGTATATATTTTAGGCCTATTTTAATCATTTAGAATGTTAAACTGAGCCCCTATAGCTACTAATCTATCATCAGGTTGATTTTTTTCTCTTGGTACTACTTGGATATTGAAGGTTTTAAAGTTTTTAAGTAGGTCCCATGCTCTATGTTTGTAGGACTTAATTAAGGATTTATAGGCTATGTTTTGACCTCTCACCTAATGTAATATCATCTCACTATCCTCTTACACTTTATTTGATTTATCCCCCTCTTACTATCCCATTGAAGACAATGGATGAGGCCCTCATACTTAGTTGTATTTTAGGAACAACTAAATTAGAACATATATGATGAAACATATTTTTCATTAAAGGGAGATATTATTGAGGTATGTTAATTTTGTTTGTTTTGAGGCATTTTTATTGTTATTAATTTTAAAATCAAGATAGATGTGATTAATTTCAAGGTCAGAGTTGAGGCCATGCATGGTGAAATGGTATATGACAAAGAAGTCTTATGACAAGAGAAAATTTAAAGGCAACATATTATCTCTCTATTGAGATAATATTTTAAGGAAACCTAGTAATTATTTGGATTTTTATGACATGTCATGGTCAATTTAAATATACAAGGGAAACATATTATTGAGAACTAATCCTATGAAGCATACAAGGTAAGCATACATGTTTTAGCAATCTTTGAGTTATGTATGAGGTCCTGGCATAATGTTGTGATGTGTCAAGATCATAACCATGTTGAGAGTAGACTTGTATTCAAATAATCATGATTGAATGATGTTATTGGTTGACATCATTGAGAGCTATCTTATTTGAGTCCAGATCTTTGAAGACTGTGTATCTTGAGAAGCCTAGTCTAACCCTAAGAGAATGTGTATGCATGAATCATAGTGAAGCTTAGTGAATTGTGTTAGTATAGTCATGAGAGATTTTATAAAATATATGTAAACATGAGAAAGAGGAAAAAAATCCTTAAGATATGTTCTAAGGTCAGTTTTGAGGCTTAGTCCTTGCATGAAGAGACTTAATGAGAAGGCATAGGCTTGGTAGTATGTTGAGATAAGTATTTTAAGGCTTGTGAGATGATGTGTGGTAGTTTTTTATAAATATATGAGTCTTTATGGCATAATAATGAGGTATTAATAATAGTTCAATAGATTTTAATGTATGTTCAAGGTCTAAGTGTGACTGATAGTTTAAGGCTTAATGAACACAGAGACTTAGTATGGCCTAATAAGGGGTCAAGTTCATTTACCAATGAGTCATAGATATTTAGATAATTTAAAAATCTTTGATAGGTTTTTTTAAATGTTTTTACCATGTTTTGGTTCATATCCTAAAGGATAAAGAATGCAAATTGGTGTTGAGGTCTTTTATGTGCATAGAATGGGGTGTTACAAACCCGATAAGGATTTTATTATGCTCATTGGCACATGAAACATTTGAATTACATATTTATCAGTTAATTTATGTTTTTTAATTGTCATATCTTTAATTTTATATGATTGTTTTTGGAGTTGAGGGCCAATCCTTTATGAATAATTGCTAAGAATGAAAGGCAGTCTAAACCCTCATTATGACCTAATGGAAATATCTTGTTGGGAAGTGTTCATAATGGTTTTGTTGACCTAGTATTATTATTTGAGTTTGTATTAAACTCTCCCAAGTAAATTTAGGTGTCATTGGTATATCAAAAAAGTGAGTGTAAGCTACAAAAAACCCCTTGTTTCTTAGATTTTTGATGTAGTAGGCAAGGTTGACTAGGTAAAATTATGAAAATGGTTAAAGGATGATGTGTGAGACTTTTATTTTGTGATAATTTAAGTTTATAAGTATTTTTTAGACCATAAATATGTTTAACTAGTCATGGAAGTTGACTTATTGCTAAATAGGCCTAATGAGAAAGATAGTGAGAAAACTAGGTAGAAGTGAGAATGAGATTAGGGATAGGTTGTAGTAGATTAGGTATGGATAAAAATGCATGGGATAATTTTTAAATACCTATATCTCATATAAAATTTAATTATAATTTTTCATGATGCTCATAGACAATCAAAAAGTTGTTCTCAAAGTGACCTATCTAATATAATGAAGTCTATATAGGGTGAAAACATGAGATTGGTTTGTAAGACAAATATCAATATTAAAACTTGTAATATATATGATAATATGTTATAATTATTTTTAAGTATCATTTAAACCTATTTTAATATCATAAAATTCTTCCCATATGTATTATTAGACTTGATCTTCATGACTATGTTTTTGGAGCTACAGGTATTCTTCTATGTGAGTGAGAATGATGTTCCTACGTATTTTTACATAGATTTGAAGAATAAAATGAACATAAAATTCTAAAATCCTATTAATGTTTTAAAATTCAAACTCTTTTGACTTGGTTCTTAAGGCATATGTGCAGTTATGAGTGAACATATGAAGTCGATTGATTTAAGATATTTTTCCCTAATATTTTTAAATATAATAAACTTGTTGATGACCCTAAGGTCACTAAGGTTATATAATTTTTGTTTTTATTGTGTTTAGATGTTAACTTTTAGTGTATGATTCATATTTTCAAGATAGACTTTCTGACAGTAAGAAGGCCTAATGGTGAGTAGACCTAATTGTGTGGTTCAAGGAGTGAAATGAGCTAAATGGTGTTGGTGACCTAAGGTGAGATTATAATGGGTATAATTTAAGTATTTATTAAGTTTTTAATGCATTTTTAGTCTCATGATGTTCCAATATGGTCAAGGTGAAATGTTTTCCTTAAGAAGGCTTAATTCCATTAGGTCTCTATTAGGCCTAATGGTGGTTTTGGCCCTTATGGGTGGTGAATGACCTATGTAGTGGGTATTTAACTTATGAAACATATTTTTTGATATATTAAAATGGTGATATAATTATTGTGAGGTTATTTTATGACCAATATGTGTGAGATCAATATTTAAGTATAAAGGGAAGGTCTAATTGGCCTAATTGAATAGTTATAATATTGAGGACATGAGTGAATGATATAGAGTTTTGGAAACTAGGTAGAGAGATTAAATATAATAAAAATAGGTTTGATTAATATTTCATGAAGATATAATTATTTTTATATAGTTTATTATCAAGGTCACATGACCTTATTTTTCCAAGGAAATGGATAGTTCAGTGAGAAGGCCTAATAGGTTGTTTGAGAGAGATAAAAGAGTGAGAAGAGAAAATTGAGGTAGTCATATTTAGTTGAGTTAGTAATAGGTATTCAAAGGTGATCATAGGTTCAAGGTAACTTAGTTATTTATGATCTACCTATGAGGTTGGTGCCTCCTTGAAATTTGGTGCTTGTTAAAAGACTACTTGAATTGGTGCTTAACTAGTAAAGGGTTGGTGTTCCTTGTGGGGTTGCTACCTCACTAAATTTTGATCCATTGATTATAGGAATATATTAATAGTGGTGTTTTAATGTTTTTTATCCCCCAATAGTTTTTCCCATATATCTCTTATAATTTTATGATTTTTTTTTCTTTCATAGATGTTTGTTTATGCATTGGTTAATGTATACATATGAATGAATGATTTATGAATGATAGGTGAAATTGAAGGGTTGTTTCAAGGAAAATAATTCACCACCCTCTTAATGTTTATAATTTCAACATTTGGTATTAGATAAGGTCCTTTTATGAAGGCCTAATATCCTAAAGGATATCTTAAGCAAGCAAAGATGGTTAGTCAAGCATAAGGTGGTTTCTCTACAAATAAGGATATGATGTTTAATAGCTCTAATTATGCTTTTTGAAGTGTCAAGATGAGGACATATTTGATGTATCAAGGTAGTTATGTTTGGAAATTAGTTTTGGATGGATATATTACTCCTCATATTCCTCCTATAGATGTAATAAGTAAGAAGGCTAGTGACAATAATTCAAAAGCAATGAATGGTATTACGTGTGGCCTATCAAAGGAAAAACTTGTGAAGGTTATGCACGTTATGTCTACTAAATAAATATGGCATAAGTTCAAAACTATCCATGAGAGATATTCCAAGGTAAATTTGGATAATTTTCAAACCCATAGGAGATAGTTTGAAAGCCTAAGGATGAATGAAGATGATACCATTGAAACATCCTTGTTGAGGGTTGATGAAGTGGTTAACATCATAAGAGACCTAGGTAAATAATTGAAAGAGTCTATTATTGTTCAAAATGTTTTGAGATCTATAACTCCCAAATTTTATTTTAAAGTATCTATTATTGAAGAGATGCAATATCCAGACAAGTTAGAGATGGATGGACTTCATGGCACCCTAACAACCTATGAGATGAGGACAAATGAAGGAAGATATCCAAAGAAGGAAGATACTTTCAAGGAAAAAAAGAAGACAAATAATAATAAGACACAAGGAAATAAAGTTAAATATAATGATGAATCTAATATTGATGATGATGAGTTGATAACAATGTTTACGATAAAATTGAAGATAGATTTAGGTAAATACAAGGGTAAGCTTCCCTTTAAATGCTTTAATTGTGGAGAAATTGGGAACTTTGATAATAAGTACCCTTATAAGCATAAGGAAAAATATGATGAAGATCATGATGAAGGCCATGATGATGATAAAAATTCCTATAGGTTTGATAAGATCAAGAAAATATTTAGAAGGTATGATGACAAGAAGTTTTGTAAGAATAAAAGAAGTTTGTACACTAAGGAAGATTATAGCTCATCTGATGATAGTGAGAGAAGTGATTCTAAGAGTGACCATGAAGGTGATGTTCCTAATGTCAATGAAGTACTCTTCATGGATGAGGAAGAAATTTATTCAAATCAAGAAGAGTCCATATGGATTGGAGGAGTTGTTAGTGATTTAGATGAAGAGGAAGATGAGGTAGACTTTGAGGCTAAGTTGATGAAATATCTAGAATAACTAAATATGGTGATGAAGAAGAATAACATAATGATATATCTTATCAAATACTATGAGATAAAATCAACTTCTTTGAATTTATAATAAGGAATAAGAAGAAATATTTAAATAGGTGGAGACTCACCTTGAGATTTTGACCACAAGCCTAATGTATAAAGAAGAAGAATGTGCAAGATATGTAATTGAAGTGGATTCCTTGAGAGCTGAATTTAATCAAGAATTGAGTAAAGTTAAGTCCTTTATGAAATTTTAAGAGTACCAATGATTTAGATAACATCCTAAGTACTCAAAAGACTAATAATGACAAAACAGGTATTGGTTTTAATGAAAATGAAAAGAATAACACTAATGTAATCAAGAAGGTCAATGGTCAATCAAAGAATGATAGTTATAGTAGAATGAATAATAATCCTATCAATAAACCTAATGTTATAAGGTATAAAAATCCTTTAAATGGATATTTTTATTCATGTAACCAATTTGGACATAGAGCAAGGCATTGTAGAAGGCCATCCAAAAATGATTATGCATGGAACTATGAGAATAGTCATCAATCAAGATGTATGGGTCATGGTGTGTTTCGATTAAGAGTAATAGTGTGTTTCAATTATAAAAAGGTTGGTTATATTACAAAGTATTATAAGCATGGATTTTCAAATCAAAACAAGAAAGTTGAGACTCATAGAATTCAAGAAAGAAGACAAGATAGTGAGTGAAAACCAAAGGTAGCTAAGGTGAATAATGACAGGTCTGAAAGTATGATTGGACTATTTATAATGGTGGAACATAGCTTAGATGTAAATAAGTGTCAAGAATTCTATCTATCAGCTCAGATTATGGATGAAGAAGTCAACTCAAATATATCAATTCATGATGGTGTTCAAATAGAGATTGAAAAATTCAAGCCTAAAAGGTTCATGAAGAAATTTTAGTCTAATAAAGAATGGATATCTAGGAATATCCTAAGATTTTTTTATTTTAGTACTTAAGAGAAAAGAGGTGACTCTATTAGGCTTCATAAAGGCACTTAACTAGTGAGCATAAGCATGAAGGGTGCTTGTTCTTAGGGGGATTTTTGTGTTCTTTGTTGACATTTATATCCAAAGTTTTGTCAAGAGTCTATTGTAGGTGTGATCACAAGAGATAGGTCAAAAATATTTTGTATGATGACTTGATCAACCCAAGTCATTATCTTGATAATGTTTGAATATCTCATGAAGATAAGGGGAGCCAACCATGCTCCAAGAATGTGTTGTTCCATTTCCAAGGATTAGATAGTTTTTAAGAAGATGTCCCTTTGTCATTAATGTCAAATGGGGATAAAGTTCCAATTTGGGAAAAAGGTCATTTTGAAGAAGATCTAGCTTGGGGAGTTATGAATGATCAATTTTGTGTAAATTTTTGCCATCAATGACAAAGGGGGAGATTATTGAGGTATTTTATTGTTATTGGTGTTGAGAAATTATTTTTTTCATTGATGTCAAAATCAAGATATATGTCATTAATGTCAAGGTTAGAGTTGAGGCCATGCATGGTGAAATGGTATGTGACAAAGAAGTCTTATGACAAGATAAAATTTGAAGGAAACCTATTGTCTCTCTATTGAGAGATAATTTGAAGGAAACCTGGTAATTATTCTAAGGTTGATGACATGTCAAGGTCAATTTCAAGATACAAGGGATTAATATTATTGAGCACTAATCCTAATAAGCATATAAAGTAAGCATACATGGTTTAGCAGTTTTTGAGTTATGTATGAGGTATTAGAACAATGTTGTGATGTGATAAGATCTTAATCCTATTGGTATTATCCTTGTATTTATAGAATCATGATTGAATAATTTTCTTGGCTGACATCATTGAGAGATAGCTTGTTTGAGTCCAAATATTTGAGTACTAGGTATCTTGAGAAGCCTAGTCTAGCCTTGATAGAAGGTGCATGCATGAAGCATAGTAAAGTTTAGTGAATTATGTTAGTAAAATAATGAGAGATAGTATAAATTTTTTGTAAATATAAGAAAGATGAAAATAATCCTTCAAATGAGTTTCAAGATCAACTTTGAGGATTAATCCTTGTATGAAGAGACTTAATGAGAAGGCACAAGCCTGGTAGAATGTTGAGGTGATAATTCTAAGAATTTTGAGATAAGGAGTGGTAGTTTGTGATAAATATATGAGTTTTTATGAAATAATAATGAGGTATTGAGAATAATACAAGAGTTTTCAAGGTGTGTTCAAGGTCTAAGTGTGATTGGTAGTTTAAGGCCTAATGAGTAAAGAGACCTAGTGTGGCTAATGAGGGTTCAAGTTCATTTACAAGGGTATAAGATCTCTTGAGATAATTTACATAGGTGTGAGAGGTTATTCTAAGTTTTTTGACCAAATTTTAAGTCATATATTGAAGGATAAATCATGAAAATTGGTGTTGCATGAAGAGACTTAATGAAAAGGCATAGGCTTGGTAGCATGTTGAGGTGAGAAGTCTAAGTCTTGTGAGATTATGGATGCTATTATGTGATAAATATATGAGTTTTTATGACATAATAATTAGGTATTTATAATAATACAAGAGGTTTCAAGGTGTGTTCAAGGTCTAAGTATGATTAGTAGTTTAAGGCCTAATGAATAAAAAGACCTAGTGTGGCTAATGAGGGTTCAAGTTCATTTCCCAAGGTGGAAGATCTCTTGAGAGAATTAATATAGGTGTGATAGGTTTTTTGAAGTGTGTTTACCAATATTTAAGTCATATATTGAAGGAGAAAGCATGAAAATTAGTGTTAAGGTCTTATATGTGCATAAAATGGGGTATTGAAGACCCAATAAGGATTTTATTATGCTTGTTGGCACATGAAACCTTTGAATGATATCCTTAGAAGTTCATGGAAGTTGTGTAAGTTCCTATATTGAATTTATTGGCATTGGCTTTGGAGTTGAGTGGAAATCCTTTATGAATGATTGGTAAGAATAGAAGGAAGTTTAAACCCTCCTAAGCCCCTCATTATAACATGATAGGAAAGATCTTGTTGGTAAGTGAATAGAATGGTTTGGATGACCTATTATTATTATTATTATTATTATTATTATTATTATTATTATTATTATTATTATTATTATTATTATTATTATTATTATTATTATTATTATTATTATTATTATGTATTCAACTCTCCCAAGTACCTCTAGGTGGCATTGGTATATCAAAAGAGTGAGTGCAAGCTATATAAACCCCTTATTTCTTAGATTTTTTATGTATTAGGCAAGTTTGACCAGGTCAAAGCATGAAAATGGTTGGAAAATGATGTGTGATAATTATATTTTGTACCCATGTAAGTTTATTATCAAGTTGTATAGCCTAAATATGACAAAATATTCATGGAAGTTTACCTATCACTAAATAGGCCTAATGAGGAAGATAGTGAGAAAACTAGGTAGAAGTGAGAATTAGATTAGGGATAGGTTGTAGTGGATTAAGGATGGATCCAAATGAATGGGTTAATTTTTAAATACCTATACCTCATATACCCTTTCATTATATTTTTTATGATTCTCATATACAATCAAAAATTTGTTCTCAAAGTGACTTGTCTAATATAATGAAGTCTGTGTAGGGTGAGAACATGAGATTGTTATGTTAGACCAATATTAATATTGAAGCTTTGTGTGTGTGTGTGTGTGTGTGTGTGTGTGTGTGTGTGTGTGTGTGTGTGTGTGTGTGTGTGTGTGTGTGTGTGTGTGTGTGTGTGTGTGTGTGTGTGTGTGTGTGTGTGTGTGCGTGTGCGCGCACGCGCACGCGTGTGTGTGTGTGTGTGTAACAAGATGTTATAAATATGATGAAGGATAATTTAAACCTACTTAAATATCATAAAAATTTTCCCACGTGTTCTAATACTTGATCTTCATGACTATGTTTTTGGAGCCACTAAAATTTTTATATGTGTGAGTGAGAATGATGTTCTTGAGTATTTTTACATAGAGTTGAAGAATATAATGCACATAAATTTGTTATGTATGTCCCATACATTAATTTTAACACATTATTATGAATTATAAACTCCTATGAAGGTGTGAAAAGTTAGAGTCTTTTGACTGGGTTCCTCAGGCTTGTGTGCAATTATGAGTGAGCATATGAAGTTGATCAATTTAAGGTATTTTTCCATAGATTATGAAAAATAATCAAAAAATTTACCCTAAGGTCACTAAGGTTCTATCCATATGTTTTTTTAGTGTTGTTAAATGGAAAATTTGAGTTTATGCTTCATATTTTCAAGATAGACTTTCTGGCAGTAAGAATGCCTAATGACGAGTAGACCTAATTGTGTGGTTCAAGGAGTGAAATGAGCTAAATGGTGTCAGTAACCTAAAATGAGATTATAATGGGTATAATTGAAGTATGTATGAAGTGTTTCATGCATTTTTTTAGGTTCATAATGTTCCAATATAGTCAAGATGAAACATGTGTCTTAAGAAGGTCTAATTACATGAGGTTTATATTAGGCCTAATGGTGGTTGTGGCCCTTATGGGTGGTGACTGACCTATATAGTGGGCATTTGACTTATGAAACATGTTTTTTGATATATTAAAATGGTGATAAAATTATGTTGAGGTTATTTTCTAGCCAATATGTGTGAGAAAGATTCAAGTACAAAGAGAAGGTCTAATAGGCTTAATTGACTAGTTAGAATTTTGAGGACATGAGTGAATGATATAGAGTTTTGGAAAATAAGGAAAGTTCTAGTTTTATATTAAGGTAAAATCAAGTTTTGAAGGGGCCTTGAAACCTTGAAACAAAGTTAGAAAGATACATCATAAATGCCCATCAGGAAAAACAAACCTAAAGCCTACTGTAGAATAGTAACAAAATCAGGTTTTACAGGGACCTGAAACCACCAAACTAGACCATAAGAAGAAAGATCCCAGGTTTTATAGAGACCTAGAAACTCACATAAGTTTTAAAATCTAAGAACCAGATATCAAAACTAGTTATAACATCTAACAAAAGGGACCAGACCCATATGAACAAAAAGACCCTAGTCTTCTAATTCCAGAATCATCTTCACCACCTCCTTTCCAATCATTGCAGTATCCTGTATGGATATTGTAGCTGAAGTAGCAACATCTTGCATAGATTTATTCCTTGAGCTTTGTCTAGTCCTTTTTCTTGGCCCCTCCAAGGATTTTATTTCCTCACTAGCTCATTTTCCAAGGTTTGTTGCAGCTGCACATATACTAGAAGTAACCTCCTCCATCTTCATTCTACTTTCCTTTATAAGCCTTCTGAGATT
Organism: Torreya grandis; assembly: GCA_037957365.1. Lineage (NCBI taxonomy): Eukaryota > Viridiplantae > Streptophyta > Pinopsida > Cupressales > Taxaceae > Torreya > Torreya grandis. Next base: position 2,207,456 of record JARHVA010002936.1, read on the forward strand.
ATTCTCACAATATTTAAGTTTGATAGGAATATCTCTCATCTACATTTCCATATTATTAATTTTATTCTGATCAACTTCTTGATTATGTTCCATTATTTCCATTCTCTTCTTTAGCTCCATTATTTCCTTATACATCCACAAATCAACTTGAAGAATGGCATTAGCTTTGCATTTGGCTAATTTCATGAAGGGAAGCCTACTATCCTTTTACCCAATGTCACTAATATCTTCAGTATTCTTTTATGGAGTGAATTCATCCTTTTCAGTTTGATCCTCCTTTATTTTCTATTCTTCGGTAGTAACAGGGTTTTCATTCTGGACAGGATAATCCTTTTCTTGTTCTCTAATCTCCATAGCATGATTGGAATATTGAACCATATGTTACTTATCTATTTTTGAAGCTGGATCATCAAGTAAAATGTCCATTTCTTTTTCACTTCCCCCCAACACTCCCTGATTATCCTCATGATCAAAATTTTCCTGTTCTATTTTTTCCTCTGTTGTATCCCCTTCTTTTTCATTCTCACTTTTATCTTTACCTTCCAAATTAGAACTGGAATCCCCACTATCCTTCCCTTCCTCTTCCTCTATACTCTCCTTATCAAAACTTTTTGTAGTTTCCCACTTATTTTCCTCATCAACAATTTGTTTTTTAAAACTGGGGGGTTTAGGTTTGAGTTTTTCTTTCCCCTTTACATTTTCATTCTTCTTACTCTGAGAATCCTTGTTTTTGTCAGAATAAGGATTCAAGGCTATGGCATTGTTTTTGAAAAAAACATCAATAATTAGAATCAGTCCTTCATACAAGATAGGGAGAGATTCCTTTTTTCTATGAGCAAACAGACTTTGAAGTAGTGAATAACGCAAATAGAAAGGAAAGAAAATTCTGTCTTTGTGCCTAAAATGATTAAGAAAGACAAAATGGAATTTATGTACTTTTTTACTTCTACCATCAAGGATGAAATACTCATAGGTGCAACATAAAACTTCTCTCCAGATTCCTTTTATCTGCTCCAAGTCAAAAAAATCTCTGCTCTTTTCCAATTGCTTCTCCTCAGCATCCGTCTTCGAGAATTTTCTGTATGCCTCATTAGAAATACTAGTCTGCTTAGAGAATTTTATACCCTCCATTGGAAGCACTGTGACCTCTGATATGAATTCCTTAGTGATCTTCACTATCACACCATGGAGAGTTACTCTATCATCAACCCAATTTTTGAAGAATGTCTTCATAATGTAAGGAAAGGGCTAGTTGAGTGAGAAGCCTAATAGGATATTTGAGAGAGATAGAAGAGTGAGAAGATAAAAAGGAGGTAGTCATCTTTAGTTTAATGAGAAATAGGTGCTAAAAGGTGATCATAAGTTTAAGGTAGATGAGTTGGTGTTGGGTTACCTAGGGGTTGGTGCCTCCTTACAAGTTAGTGCTTACTAAAGGACTAGTTGAGTTGGTGCTTTACTAGTAATGGGTTGGTGTTGCTTGTGGGATTGGTGCCTCACTAAATTTTGATCCATTATTTATAGGACTATATTCCAAGTGGTGTTTTAGTGGGTTTTATCCCCAAAGAGGGTTTACCACATATCTTATGTGTTTTTAGGATTGTTTGCATTCATATATGCTTGTTTATGCATTGGTTAATGTATGTATATGAATTAATGATTTATAAATGATAAGTTAAATTTAAGTATTGTTTTAAGTAAAATGATTCACCCCCCTTAGTATATATACTTCTAATAGATATCATCATTACACCTGACCCTAATCCATGCTTGCTCCTTGAGCTATCAAAGAACATCTTCCATAATCCACTAGTATACTCATGTGGCCTAGTGAAGAATGGAATGAACTCATTCTCTTCATATAGGAAATAAACTCCCATGCATATTTATTCAACACTTCCAAAAGGTTCAAGTAGTTAATGTATACACATAATAGTTTTAAATTTTATCAAATACTAATTATTTACATTTTGTAGAAACCAGTTGTGACTCAATACTTCTGAGTGCATACCTTAAGGGTTGCATTGGGAAATGGGTGGGTAGACCTTTGGTGCTTCATAGGAATTTTTTCCCTTATTTACAAATTATTCCCAATCCATTTATCTCCTAAAACCTTTCCCTAAGCTATTTCTCCTCCCTTGCACATTCCTCTAGTCTTTTCCTCTTTTTATCCTTATTCACCTTTATCTACACCCTTTTTACTTGTTAAGTACACTAGGTCAACCTTTTCAACCTAGTATATTATAGGGTCACTTTAGATCTTTTCACTTGTTTTCTTTCTAGCCTACCTAGCATAGAATTTAGGCATTATCTTGAGAATGTACTAGGTCGGCCCGATCGACCTAGCACAACTGAAATGTTCAAATGATTTCAAGTGAGATACTCCTATATATAAGTCCATTTTAGTCACTTTAATAATATGCAATTAAGAGTTATTATTCACTCATACTTATTCATAATGTGCTCTTCTACCATTCTACTTAAGGAGTCTTATCTTAGGTTTCTTATTTGGAGAATCTAGTCTTGTGGATAGGTCTTGGATTCTTTTACCTAAAAAAGTGATCTTTACAAACCATAACAACCTCTTACAAAGCCCCATTGTCTAAGGAAGAGATTGAAGTATGACGGATTCACATTTAGGTAAGTATATTCTAACTTTTTTCTCCTCTCTTTTAGTAGATAAAAGTAGCATAAGTGTTGGCTCAAATAATATTACTCTTCATATTCTATGTATTAGGGTGTTACTCATACTTACTTTATTTGAAGTTCCCTATACATGTTTGATTGATTTGCATCAACCCTCCCCCCCATTTATGCCATAAGATTTCGTTTACACTAGATTAATTTACTTTTCTTATAATTAAAATAGTTTATTTTCTTATTTACTACATAAGGGAACATCAAATCATAGAACTCTTTTAGGGTTTTTATGTAATTATGTTAGACTATAGGCTTTGGAACCCTTCCTAGCATGTTGTGTTGTGATAATTAATACAACTAATCCCTTAATTAGGTTTATTGGATTCCCATATTGGTCATGATCCTAATTAACAAGTGTATCCCCAATCAAAATTGTAGGTGTGCTCTATCTTATCCAATCTAGGATAATTTGTTATGCATCATGCAATTCTAATTGTATACATTCTAGTCAACCTAACGTGAATCAAATCCTTGTTGGATTCATTCACATTTATTTCATTTATTTTGTTATTTTGTCATCATTTCTATCATATATTTTGACATACTATATGTATTATGTTGACCTAGATTTATTTTTCTTTATGCATAGGAATAGGAAACTAGATCAACCAACTCAACCTAATATAGGTTTTTAGCACTTTTTAAAATACCAGTTCAACCTACTAGGTCAACTTAGTGTATTTTCAATCATTTTGTAGTAGTTTCTATATAGCTTGATTGATCAGTTTGACCCAATATAGATTCTAGTTTCTATACTTTTAGATCATCCTACTAGGTCAACCAAATCAACCTAATACATTTCCAAACTTCCAATCTAACCAACTAGGTCAACCAAGTCATCCTAGTGCATTTTCAACACTTTTTCAAAAGATTTTTATATTACTTCATCGACTAGCTCAACCCAGTTTGTAGGTTTTGGATCAAGAATTTCTATCTCTAAACCATCAAGGTGAGTTCATATTATTTTATGTCTCTCTATTTATGTACTTTACTTTCAATTTTTTAGCCTTTAAAACTACCTCTACATAGTCAACTACATTGACTTGATCAACCTAGTTCTATGTCTTATTTTTTATTTGAAACAACTAGGTCAACTTGGTTGACCTAGTAGGTTTTCCAAACCTTATTTTCAATAGTGTTATCTCGACACTCTTGACCTAGTTCTATTTGTTATTCATATATTTTTTTCACTATACTTTGTTTCAAAGTTGTAATTCACCTTATATTCTAATCACATCTTTCATTTCAGTTATTTACATGCTTAGAATACTTCACATAGTCTAATTAGGAGGTTTTTAATTGATCATTTAGTTTTAATATTTCTATTTTATGCACACACAACCAAATCACTTAAACATTAGAAAACATTTTAACATTTGACTACTGAGGCAAACCTACTTGGATTTCATCACTAAGGGAGAAGTTGACTTGATACTCTAATTAAGTATAAATCATGGTTAATAGTATATTTTAGCTAAGCACTTGACACTCTTATCAATGTGGTATGTGAATTGAGGTGGTAGGCCCCAATACCAAGCCTATATCATTTCCACTATAGTCCTTTTCATCCTAAACTCACCTGAAACCATCCATATATTGCTATTTAGTACCTTATTTACAGCCAATTTTCTATCGTTTAAAATCATTCTTAATAATCTAGCATTCTAGGTTAACCAATTAGATAGCTTTCCTTTCCAAGTTGTTTGCTTTATCTTTATTCAATTGTGTATGAAATAACTTTCACTAGCCAATATTGGTGCAAGATTTTTACTTTGTGTGTTTTAATTTGATTGCCTAAACATCAATCTAATTGATTGTTTGTTTACTTTTAGGATTCACTTTCTTGGATTAGCTACATATTAACTTGTTTTATTTCCTATCTTGCTATCAGTCCTTTATTTTTCCTTATATATTGTACTAAGTTGATTTGGTTAACTTAGTGATGTCTTAGACCTTGTTTTCTTCCTTTGTTCACTACACTAGGTTGACTTGGTCAACCTAGTACAATTTGTAGATCTCATTTTTACACTAGGTCAACCTGTTGACCTAGTTTTGTTTCCTTCTATCCATATTTATCAACCTAATTCTCCATCTCTTTCATTTTTCATTCTATTCATTTCCTTTTAATCAAAATGAGGTCTCTTATGAAAATCCTTTTGGATAGTCTTAATCCATTTAGTAGCTATACAAGATGTTCATTTCTCCCTTTCTTTTCTTCGCAAAAAAACCATCAGGCTTAGGGAATCTCTTCTCCTCCATCAAAAAATGGTCACATGGTTCAAATAACACCTCAAGATGAATTTGATGAATCCAATCCTTTTTACACCTATTAAGAAACTTCTCAAAATTTGCAAATTGATGTAGGAGTGATTGAAACAAGTTTACTTAATAATCACACTAACAATAATTCTTATAACAATCCTCTTCCCCAACACCAATTTAGGGAGTTCTCCTTCTAATACTAATCCACCACCTAATACAACCCAACTATTATCTCAAGTAATTCAACAAATGAACATTATACAAAACTCTAATACCAATCAAATGATGTAATTTCAACAACACTTAATCAATGTAACTAATCAACCCCCAATCATGCATCGTCAAGCTAATCTTAACTACATTCCTCCACATATTAGAGATGATCCAATTAATGTTATTCCTCAACCAATAATGAATAAAAATATGCTTCAAACCATTCAAAATGAGCCTTTAGCTCCCTTAATTATAGTTATTGACATTGGTAACATATCACCAACTATCAAATATGATGGGACTAAAGACCCTACCTCATTTCTTAAAGCCTTTGGTAATCTCTACAAATAATTGATTCAAAATAATACAATTTCCACTAGTAAACTCTTAGTTAAAACTTTTATTGGTGATGTATTAGAATGGTATAATCAATTAACTCAACATTATATTTGGTAACTTGAAGATTTATTCAATCCATTAGTTAAAGAATTTCAAAATAATGATCTTCCTAAAAATTGTCTTAGCCATTTCATAAATGCTAAGCAAACTCCTAATGAATCAGCTCATGAATTTATAAAAATATGGAAATCCCTAGCTCATAAAGCTAATCATACTATCTCTGATGATAAATTTTTCAAGAACTTTACCACTACTTTAACTCCCACTCTTCAATATAAGATTTGAACCTTTGCTCCTCAAACTCTTAATGAAGCTCTTGACCAAGCTAAAAAGTAATGATTTCTTATGAAGCAATCAAAACCTAATTCTATGTTTCTTAAAGAATCTTTCTAAACATCCAATGTTATCACTAGTAACACTTCTCAAGCTAAATTAGGAGTTGCCAAAAATTATATTCCTTTACCATCTCACATACCTATTTCAGTACATCAAATGAGACAATTTTTACTGCCCTATAAACTTTTCATGTATCCTAATTTTCCTCCTAAATTATATGATCCGAATCTCTTTTTTCAGTTTCATGTTGACATTAGACATTATCATGAATCTAGTAGAGGGATGTCTAAATGTGTTGTTTCTTACATGCTTGGTGATTCATTCAACCATGAAACCATGATCAAACATCATCATCAAGAGTACACTAATGCTTCTGACAAATGACAATCCTTTAAGGCTTTTACATATAATAACCAAAAATATTCTTCCTATAATCAATAAAATTCTAGGGATGTTTGTGAAATTGATGTTGATTATGATTAATACTTTAATAACTCTCAATATGTTAATAAATATAAAGTTAACTATCATCAGAAACCTACCCACAAAGATCTTGTTACCAATCCTAATAAACCTTATTTGGATGAACAATTACTTAAAGATACCACCACCATCAGTATTTAATTAGAATCACCTAAGGAACAACTTCTTCTTTATGATCCTCCAACCACATCTATTCCTCCAAATTCTAATGTGTCTCTTAAACCCCATGGCTCTTCTTATAAATCTCATTATAATTTTCTTGAAGAACTTAAATGTATGCCATTCAAGATTCCTCTTATGGATTTGGTTCGTACTTCACCTTATCATCATAAATTCCTTTTGAAACAAATCCAAGAGATTGAATATCCATCTTCCTTAGAGGAAGAACCACATTCTATTGATTCTCAACCAACTAACATTAATACCATTGAATCTATGTGTCCTTCTTCAAAACCTTCCCTTGAATTCCTTGAAGAAGACATGATTAATGATGAAATCTTATTTCATGATGATGATCCTCCTCTCTTCATCAAAATATCCATTAATACCACCCTAATTTGAAAATTTCTAGTTGATGAAGGTTCTAGTATTAATTTAACCTCTTTATGGCTTCTAAAACAACTTGGTTATAATAAAAGTCATCTTAAACAAACATATCTTACTTGTCATGGTTTTGACAAGACTAATCAAAATCCACTTGGTTATACATGGCTTCCCTTAACCATTGGTCTTAAGATTGTTCAAACCAAACTCATAGTTATTAACCTTCATTTATCTTATAACATACTCCTTGGTCATCCATAGATTCATCGAATGAGGGCCATTACTTCTTCTAGTAGTAAATGTATTAAATTTCTCCATAATAAAAAACTCTATAAGCATGAAGCTAATTGCAACCCATGGAGTATACAATTACCTAATCCTATATCATAAAATCATAATCCTATAATCCCTAAAATTAATAATGCTCTTTTACTCGAGTTCATCAATATGAATCCTAATTTACAAGTTACTCTTGAATATTCTGATGATGATGAGCCCAATGAATTACAACATACTTGCAACACCACCACATTACCTCTATATAGTTTAAATTGGCTTCCTCATTCTCTTTTACCTATGGATCATATCAATCCTCTCATGGTTGAGATTACTAATTTCCCCCTCTATGAAATGCTCAAGATCCATCTTTACCAGAAGATGCTTTTACTTGTAATGATTTTGGAGTGGCTAAATTATTTTAATATCCTCTCACCATGTCTCCTAGAACATTTAGTAATATTGGGATTTCACCTTTTGAAGATCCTCCTGAATCCCAAGCATGTACAATTTCTCCTACATATGATGATAAATATATCATGGCCCAAGCTCAATTGAGAGACTTGGATGTCTTACATTATCAAAATACCTTAACCCAAATTCATACTTTTAATTAGGATTTGCATATCATTTTTATAGCTAAACACTTAGAACTTGAGGGTTATACACTTCTTATTTATCCTCCTCTTATCAATTCCCCTTGGGTGGTAAAAAAAATTACACCTTTTGAACCTCCAAAATCACCTTCACCTTCTCTACCTCCTTTAGATCCTCCAAATGAATCTACTCCATCTACTTTTACTCCTCTAATCACACTTGATGCCAAGGCAACCAATGTTCATCAAATACATTCTAAATATGATTGTCATGGTAATTAAATTTAGATCTATAAGTAGATGTTTAGTATTATGGTTTTATTCCTACTTTTCCTAGTGATGAAGTTATTCTTTAATTACTTTATGCTTGAGAACCTCAACTTCCCTAGAAACATCATAAACTTGGACATTTTAAAACTAAAACTCCTCACTTCAACAAATTTATCACTAGCATTGATCTTAAAACTAGCCCAATTTCATCCTTACCCAATACACCATACCACTTTCAAGATGGTAATGCCATGCTTATTAAAGAAATAACTCATATTGAATATGGTACTCTCTTGTGCCCTCGATTGATCACAATCTCCAAAGTACTTTCACCTTCTAAACATGATGATTTCAGCCTATTTTTTTATAAGTATCAAGAGACATCTGCATGGTCTTATCAAGACATGCTTGGAATTGACCCTAGCATAGTGTTCCATAACATCATTACCTATCCTAATGTTAAACCTGTGCATCAAAAGTGATGTAAATTTCCTCTTGAAGTTACCAATTTATGCCATAAGGAAATCATCAAACTACTCAATGCTAAATTTATTAAACCTATGGATTATTTTGAATGGGTTTCCAATATTATTCTTATAAGGAAAATGGTCACTATGGTCATTTATATTTTCATTGATTTCCACAATCTTAATCTTGCTTGTCCTAAACACAATTTTCCTTTGCCTTCAATAGATGTTATTGTTGATTCCATGGCTAGATATGAAATGTTATCTCTTATGAATGGCTTTTTGGGATACAATCAGATTCATATAGCTCTTGAGGACCAACATAATACTATTTTCACCTAGGAATGGGGTACTTATTGTTATGTAAAAATTCCCTTTGGTCTCAAAAATGCCAAGGCCACTTACCAACATATAATGACTCATATATTTCATGAGCTCATCCACAAAATTGTCAAAACATACATGTATGATCTTATCACTAAATCTAAGCATCATAAAAACTACCTTTCTGATCTTGCCATCATCTTTGACCATTTCCTTAAATATAAAGTCCAACTTAATCCTTTCAAATGTTTTTTCAGAGTTACATCTATAAAATTATTAAGATTCTTAGTCTCTCTCTATGGCATTGATGTTGATCTAGCTAAGATTAATGTTATTATTAACATGCCCATTCCTCATTATATTCCTACTATCAATACATACTTAGGAAAACTTAGGTCAATTAAATGATTCATTCCCAAGATGGATTATCAAATTCACTCCATTAATTCCCTTATTAAGAAAGGTATAGCCTTGTAATGGACAAATCCATGTCAAAAATCATTTGAAAATATGAAAGAATCATTGCTTCATCCACCTACACTTCATCATACTTCTAATGATAAATCTTTAATTCTTTATATTTATTCCACACCTATTTTAGTTGGGGAAATGCTTTCCCAATAGGATGATATGGGTAAGGAGTATTCCATATACTATATTAGTCGAGGCCTTATCAATTATGAAACATATTATACTAAAATTGAGCATGATTGACTTGCTATTTATTTTGCCACTGACAAGCTTCATCACTACATGCTTTACCAAACCACTTATGTTATCATTCATTGTGACCCCCTTCATCATTTATTCTCTAAATCATTTATTCTAAGAGATATTATTGGAAAGTGGATGGTTTTACTAATGGAATTTGATCTTCACATTGTCATGTAAAAAGTTATCAAAGGGCAAGTCATAGCTAACTAACTTATCATAGCTCCTATTCCAGCCACTTCTTCCCTTCAAGATAACCTTCAAGATGATAATATCCTTTATATTGAAGGTTTTAACCAAGAAATTTCAATCAAATATTACTTTCATAGCTTTACTATTGATCTTATAACTAATCAATTTGATGAATCTTCCCCTTCCTCTGATACTACTAATTGTTAGGTTGTGGAGCTAAAATCTTCACCAGGATGCAAACAGGAGAAGTTATGGAGGATGCAAAGTTACGGGGAGTTGCAGAATCAGTTGCAGGGAAACCGACATCAGTCTAATCAGCCGATGTAGGTCAGATGGCAGTGAGGAAGCAACTGGCGATGGTTACCAGTCGGCTGACATCAGTCTTAGAGGTGCCGACGTCGGTAGCCTGTGCAAGAATAGGTAGTTTGCATGTTGATTTCGGAGAGTCTATTTTTGGACTATTAGTTTGCATGTTGAAGGCTAGTCTTAGTCTTGAGTTACGTGTCTAATTATTGTAATTAGGTTAGTCTAATTATTGTAAGCATGAGATCTATATATTGACTCATGGGCTGTATTGTAAAAGTGTGCTAGAAAGCCATAGAGCTTTTAGAGAGAGCTAGTGTAGCTCCTCTTAGTTCCAAAGGGGTGCTAAGTGTGTATGATCAGGGAGAGTTGCAAGGTCTGCAAGGTCAAGGAGCTGATCCACTGGGGTACTGGTTGAAGAATCATAAGGACTTGGTGAGGCAAGGATAAGGGTTCTTCAGGGGTGTAGAGATATCTACATGGTGAGTAAGGTCGAGTGATTTGAAGGTAGCAGAGAGTAGGAGATCTACTCGGAGTATGATTGTGTACTTGGTGAATTGGCAGCATGTTACTGACTAGTTGGAGAGGTGAACATCAATTCTATATTTGAGTTGATTGTTGGGACCGAGAGAGAGAGGGAAGAAGGTCTTGAGGTGTGGCAAAACTTTGAGGTGGAGGAAGAAGTGGCATCTTCCTTATTGTATATTCTTCTATGTATTTAATACAATTGTGTATTGTCTCTCAATTCCTATGTTGTTTCATATTTCTAGTTACTTATTGATTCTAGTATAATTTTGTGTTTAGTTGCTAATACAAGAAGTAATCATATGTGCTCTAACTGGTAGAGCAAGATCCTGACTAAGTAGGCATCAGAGCATGTTTATTGTTCTAGGTTCCTTGACAAGTGGTATCAGAGCTTTTGGTTGGGTTACTAACAGGTGGTTTCAGATCTGGTAGTGTTTGTTGATTACAGGTTACTCACAGGGGTTTCTGATCGAGTGGGAGTATAGCAATGGTAAAATGAAGCAAGCTACGAATGGAGAAACTGAATAGCACGAATGGTCTGATTGATGGAAAGAAAGAGCAGGGAAAAGGATATTGTTGGTTGGTAGCAGATCAGCATGAAGGAACTAAAGATGCAGATGTTGTAGGTGTTGTTGCATAGGATGCTTTGGGAGGTTTCTTGGATAAAGTTGAATCTTGGATAATAGATTATGTTTCCTCTTTCCATGTAGCCCCAGGGAGAGGAGCTGGTAAGCCTTGCCAAAGAATTGGCAAAGGGGAAGTGAAGCTAAAATTGTAGATGGATGACACACAGTGGTTGAAGGAAGTCATGCAAGTACCGGTCTTGGAGATGAGTCTAATTTCTTCAAGAAATTTGGGTGATGAGAGATGCACTGTAACCCTCACAGTGGATACACTTGAATTAGATGGTGGTAAGAAAGTAGGTATCCTTTATCTATCTACTTATATTGATGATTCACCTTCTATTGCAGAGATGTGGCTTCATAGGCTTAGTCACATATGTAGAAGGAGAATGCAGGTTTTGAAGCAGAAGACAGATGTTTTTGACAAGCTAAAGAACTGGAAAGCCTTGGTTTTCATGGAGGAGATGATGGACAGAGATTAGGTGAGGGAACTAAATTATTCTGAGCAGAGCAGGGTTGATTTGATTAGGATTTTGATCCATGGAGAGCTCGTGGGTAAAAAGTTATCACTCACAAATGAACACAGGTACCAGCGTTGGTCAGATAGTAACTGACATCAGCAAGAGGAAGACCGACATTGGTCATGAAAGAACCAATGTCGGTAGAAAGGATACCGGCGTCAGCCAGGGAAACAACGTCGGTAATCAGGGTCAGTGTAGGGAACCGAAATTGGTCGAGAGCAAACTGGGAGATGGCCGAGATCGGTCACTATAACAGATATTGGGCGGACAGCAAGCTATCAACAAGTCTCAAACATTCATGTCGAGGTCAAAAAGGGTAAGTGAACCTCATATTCATTGTTCACCTTATTTATATTGCTTACTGATGGTCAAGAAATAGGAGAATGTGAAGAGGCAATGTAGGTAGAATCCAAAAATAGTGGGAGCTTGACATGGATGAGGAGTGTGTCCTTGGAGAAAAACCAAACAGGTATTTGTTGGTAGAGTTGTCAGCTGGAAGAAAGCACTGAGAGACGGATTGGATTCCCGTGTTAAAGAAGAGAGTGGATGGATACATGAGATAGAAGGCCAAGGTATAGGTCTTGAAGAAGCTACATGACAGTGGTATAGGTTTTGACAAGTGGATGACTAAGCATGGCTTTAGTCAATGTCAGTGTAACTATTTTGTTTATCTTACTAGGTAGATGATGGTCACAACATCATCTTGTTACTGTATGTGGGTGATTTACTAGTAGGTTTGTACATATAGGTATCTGCTGAGCTAAGGGTAAGGTTAGTTCAGAGGTGTGTCATGAAAAATTTGGAGCAGCAAAATTCTTTGGCATAAGAGACATGGAGATTTTATCTCCAATGGGAGCTGATGTGAAGACGGTGTTGGTGAGGTTCATTACGCAAGATGCAGAATAAGAAAGCACACCAATGGCTGGATAGTTCAAGCCTAGCTTGAAATAGGGTTCAAAATTACATGAGGTCTAGTGTAGACCTGAGTTTTCCCAATCAGTGGGGGTTGTCAGAAAGTATGGAGCCAATTCGGGGAAGGAGTACTAGAGGGCAGTTCAGTGGGACTAGCAGCAGGGATTCTTGTTATGCAGGGTCAAGTTATTCACTACATGGATGTGTAGGTTCGGATGTGGCAGGTTACTTGAATGACAGGTATAGCATCACAGGTTGTGTGGTGGTTGGTCTTCAGGATTGATCTTGAAGAGGAATACAAGCCAGGGAATAATTTAGATAGTGTACAGGTACAGGTATAGGTGCAGCTATTTATCTCCAAGTGGGAGATTGTTAGGTTGTGGAGCTAAAATCTTCACCAGGATGCAAACAGGAGAAGTTATGGAGGATGCAGAGTTGCGGGGAGTTGTAGAATCAGTTGCAGGGAAACTAGCGTCAGTCTGATCAGCCGACGTCGGTCAGATGGTAGTGAGGAAGCAACCGGTGATAGTTACCAATCAGCTGACATCGGTCTTGGAGGTGCCAACGTTGGCAGCCTGTGCGAGAACAGGCAGTTCGCATGTTGATTCTGGAGAGTCTATTTTTGGACTATTAGTTTGCATGTTGAAGGCTAGTCTTAGTCTTGAGTTGCGTGTCTAATTATTGTAATTAGGTTAGTCTAATTATTGTAAGCATGAGATCTATATATGGACTCATGGGCTATATTGTAAAAGTGTGCTAGAAAGCCATAGAGCTTTTAGAGAGAGCTAGTGTAGCTCCTCCTAGTTCTAAAGGGGTGCTAAGTGTGTATGATTAGGGAGAGTTGCAAGGTCTGCAAGGTCAAGGAGCTAATCCATTGGGGTATTGGTTGAAGAATCATAAGGACTTGGTGAGGCAAGGAAAAGGGTTCTTTAGGGGTGTAGAGATATCTACATGGTGAGTAAGGTTGAGTGATTTGCAGGTAGTAGAGAGTAGGAGATCTACTTGGAGTATGGTTGTGTACTTGGTGAACTGGCAGCGTGTTACTGACTGGTTGGAGAGGTGAACATCAATTCTATATTTGAGTTGATTGTTGGGACTGAGAGAGAGAGGGAAGAAGGTCTTGAGGTGTGGCGAACCTTTGAGGTGGAGGAAGAAGTGGCATCTTCCTTATTGTATATTCTTCTATGTATTTAATACAATTGTGTATTGTCTCTCAATTCCTGTGTTGTTTCATATTTCTATTTACTTATTGATTCTGGTATAATTCTATGTTTAGTTGCTAATACAAGAAGTAATCATATGTGCTCTAACTGGTAGAGCAAGATCCTGACTAAGTAGGCATCAGAGCATGTTTATTGTTCTAGGTTCCTTGACACTAATTCTAAGGTAGTTATCAAGGAGATTCCTAAAATTAAATTTGACTTGCATGAGGATACTTGGACCCTCCACTTTGATGGTATTAAATGCCTTTAAAGAGCTGGGGTAGGTTATATTATCACTAGTCCTCTTAGCAAGATCATTCCTTTATCTTTCTATTTTTCATTTGATGTCACCAACAACATGGCTGAGTTCAAAGCTCTTATGTTAGGTATGAGAGCTAATCTTGATTTAGACATACAATACCTTCATTATTTGGGTGATTCTCAACTCATTTTCCATCAAGTTAGTGTTGCCTATCAATGTAAAAGTGAAAACCTTATTGCCTATCATCAAATTATAATCAATCTTGCCAAGGATTTTGTCTCTCTTACAATTGAACCTATTCTTAGAGATAAAAATTCTATTGTTGATTCTCTTTCATCTTCAGCATCTCTTTTTCATCCACATCAAGTTCTTTTTTATGATTCCTTTATCATACAAATGATAAAATCCCTATCATCTACTCACCCTCCTGATTCACTTATTTATCACATCAAAGCTATCACCATCCAATAATGCCCATGGTATCATTATATCATCCAATTCTTACAACATCAAACTTATCCTCCTAACTTGGATTCTCATAAAAAGACACATCTCTACAAACAAGTTTTCAAATACATATTTAGACATAACATCCTTTATTATTGTAATACCAAAAATACCTTACTCTATTGTGTCATGCAAGATGAGGTCCCTCCTCTACTTGAACAATCACACGGGGCATTTACGGTGGTCATTGTAATAGACACACTACAGATCGTAAATGCCTATGTATGGGTTACTATTGGCCTTTTCTAGAAAAGGATGATATTAAATATGCTAAAAAGTGTAATCCTTATTAGCTTCATAATGATCTTATTTATTCACCACCAACTGAAATTCAAACCATTGAATCTCCTTGGCCATTTTCCACATGGGGATTCAATCTCATTGGTAAACTTCCTTGTTCCCAAGACAAACATGTCTTTGTTATCACCACTACCAAATACTTTACCAAGTGGGTAGAATCCATGCCCCTTATCAATGTTACTAGTCTTACCATATATAAATTTAATTTTAACCAAATCATTTGTCATTTTGGCATTCCTCATACCATCATTTCTAAAAATCATGGTAATTTAAAAAATAAACATGTTAAAAAACTTTCTACAAAATTTAAGATTAATCATAAATTTTCCACTCCTTATCATCCATAGTGTAATGGTGAAACTAAGGTCACTAATAATATTCTAAATAAAATACTTCAAAATAAAATTCTTGAAACCCACATGGATTGGCATATTCATCTTTATCCCATACTTTAGGCTTATCGAACTAGCATTCATACTGCCACTAGGGCAACTCCATTTTCTCTAATCTACGGTTATGAGTCAGTTCTTCCTCTTGAAGTTGAGCTTCCTTCTCTTTGCATATCTCTTCATGGCATCATTCTTGATGAAGAATTGTGTGAGTCTAACCTTCATACTCTTGATCTACTTGATGAACATTACCTCTCTACCTTGCAACATAATTGCCAATCTAAGGCCCGTATTACTCGATAACATAAAAAACATGGCAAAATTTGCACATTTAATTTTGGTGATATTATCATTAAATTAGACTACACTCATGACAAATAAGGCAATTATTCCCAAAAATTATGGGGCCCATACTTAGTTAAAGATATTCTTGATCCAAGTACCTCCCACCTTCAAACTAATGAAGGCCATGTTTTCAAAGAACCCACCAATGCTCAAATCCTAAAAAAATACTTTGCCTAATCATTTCCTTCATATTATGCTTTATATCTATCTCTATCTAATACATTTTATAAGTTACTTAAGCATAGGTCTCTACCTCTACAATAGTTCCCTTTTGTTCACAAACCTTTAGTCCTCCATTTTTGGTCTTTTGGTTTCTTGATGTACCATAGTCTTCCTTATTTTCTTGCATTTTATCTTATTTTTCATTCTCTTTTTATTTTTTATTTTTGATTTACCACCCCTTGGGTTGTTTTTTTGTGATTTGATTTATAAGACTATGGATAGGACCCAACATCCCTCACAAAACCACCATATTTTATCTTATTTTCTTTCCCCTTTTAGCTGCTTGTCAATGTTATTTTGGCATCCATTGGGTTTTTATTTATGAGATGATTTGTTCAAAGTCTCCGTCATTTATTTTTTCTCTTGCTTATTAGTACCCTCATGAGTTTATCTTTTATGAGTTTATTTGTATGATCACGGATAGGACCCGACCCTCATCATAAAAATACCATTATTTTTTATGTTTTTGATCCTTATTATTAAAATTTAGCTTTTGATTCTTTTTCTAGATAAAATTCACAAACAACATATGTTATCATGTTTTCCTCCACTTCCCTCATTCTTATGATAAGGAATCACCTTTTACTAACATTGTATCTCTTTTTTCCCTTTGTCACATTTTTTGTAGTTTAAATCTATTTAAATTAGTCCATATGTCATTACACTGGATTTCCCCTTTATTTCATCTCCACACTGGATAAAATAAGGTTGAATTCAAGATAACACTTTTATTTCAGCTAGATTTACGAGACTCTTAGACCCTATGTTCTTTGAATTTTCTCTCTCTTAGAAACCTAGCCCCAAGTTTTCAATTGAAAGTCATCTTTAGCACCTATGTTTAGTTTTCCAAATCTATATGGAGGAGGAATATAGAAAAATCCATCAAGAAAGTTAAAAGCCAAATCATTTGAAATAAAAGGCAATGATATCTAAAAGGCAACATACAAATCTCAAAAGTCAAAATTCAAACCAAATGATGTGATTACAAGCACATTTCATATCTCCAATAAAATCTCAAATTCTATAGTCAGCTTAACTTAGAGCCAAATTCCTTTGGGGTGTAGTAGGGCAATAGATTGAAATAGGGGAATTTTAAAAAATCTATGGTGATACCTACTTTCTCATGTAGGTGCCTAATCTTTGCAGTAGACTGATGAATCTATAAGGGGTCCTAAAGAATGGGGAACACATTATGGGTAAGTAGATATATTTTACTTTTCATTCATTTAGCCTTCATGGGATGAACTATATACTCTATTTGTTGAACTAAGACTTATGTAGTGAAGAGAAGTTCTTTAGAGTCCCTAAAGTTGATAGTCCTCTTGTTTTAACAAACCAAATTTGAGTGTCTTGACTTTGATAAAGAGTTTCTCTACCCTGGTTTTTCCTTCATTAGCCCCTCCACCCATTTCATTATCCCCACTTTATACATAAAATGTGATTCTAAATCTATCCTTAGAAGCAAAACAACATGTTTGAGCAACTTTATATGATTTTATTTATGTAACTTGATTCTAAATCTATCCTTAGAAGCAAAACAACATGTTTGAGCAACTTTAGATCATTTTATTTATATAACTTTACATATACTGGACTTATTTTACCTTCATTTTTCCATTTATCATGTTTGTTTGTCCTACTATTATGAACACTTGAGTTCCTACCCTTTTTCCATTATTGAGTGAGATGTGGATTGTTACTACTCACTTTACAATGTTGTTTTCCCTCTTTATACATTCCCTTTTCCATTATTGAGTGAGATGTGGATTTTTACTACTCACTCATCAATGTTGTTTTAACATTTTGTTTTTTTTTTTACCATTGATTTGGCTTGATTATCATTCCTTTCTCAACATGTATCCTTGGTTTGAATTAGTGAGTTTGCCTTCTATTACACTAGGTTGACTTGTTTGATTATTTTGGTCTTTAGTAGCCTTGGATTTTTAGTTACCCACTTTACTCTTATTTTACTTGGTCATTTGGTCTAACATATCACTTGTCACCCATCTTGCCAAATTTCCAAGTACATCCCATCCAAATAACACCAGTTATCTTAGCTTTTCTTGTATTTGTTTATTTTTTATCCTTAGTTTTATATTCATGGGTTTGTCAAAAGCAGTCTTTGTGCCCTACATAATCAAAACTAAAAACACAACAAATAATCATCACATGATAAAAGGTAAGTCAAGGTACACATTAAATTTATTTTTTAGTTATTTACTTTTTAGATTAGTTTCTATTTTAGTCATTTATTTTTGGTTATTTTATGATTTTTAAAATATTCCAACTTTTTTTAGCATCAATGTTATGTGTGTCCTTAAATTATATCTCAAATAACTATCCCTTATTACACCTTAGTGACACATGTTGAGATTCAAGTGGGGCATATGTATACACATGATATTTTTTACATTTATCAAATACTGATGCTTTACATCTTGTAGGAACATGTCATGACTCAATATCTCTAAGTGCATGCCTTAAGGTGTGCACTGAGAAAGGGGTGGGAAAACCTTTGGTGCTTTGTAGGATTATTGTCCCTTATTACCACACTATTTCCAATCCATTTATCTCCTAAAACCTTTCCCTAAGATATTTATCCTCCCTTTCACATTCCTATAGTCTTTTCCTCTTTTTATCCTTCTCTTTTTTATACCCTTTTTACCTTTTCAGTACACTAGGTCAAACTAGTCAACCTAGTTAATTTTGGGGTCACTTTAGCTCTTTTCACTTGTTTTCCTTTTGACTAACCTAGAATAGACTTTAGGCATTAGCCCAAGAATGTACTAGGTCAACCCAAGTGACCTAGTATAGTTGACATGTCCAAATGATTTATAGGTGAGATACTCTTATATATACAAGGTCATTTTTGTCACTTTAATAATATCCAATCAATATTTATTATTTGATCATGCTTCTTCATAATATACTCTTCCACCATTCTACTTGAGGAGTCTTAGATTAGGTTTCTTATTTGTATAATATAGTCTTATGGATAGGTTTTGGATGATTTGTCCTTACAAAGTGATCCTTAAAAACCATAAAAACCTCTTGTGAAGCCCCATTAGACAAGAGAGAGATTGAATCATGATGGGTTCACATTTAGGTAAGTATATTCTAACTTTATTCTCCTCTCTTTTAGTAGATAGAAGTATCATAAGTGATGGCTTGAATAATATTACTCTTCATATTCTATGTATTATGGTGTTACTCATACTTACTTTGTTTGAAGTTCCATATACATATTTGATTGGTTTGCATATAACCCCCCCCCAACTTTATGCCACAATCTTTGGTGTGCACTAGATTAGTTTACTTTTCTTTTTATTAGAATAGTTTACTTTCTTGTTTATTACATAAGTTAACATCAAATCATATGACTCTTTTAGGGTTGTTGTATAATTGTGTTAGACTGTAGGCTTTGGAACCCTTCCTAGAATGATGTGTTATGATAATGGATACAAGTGATCCCCTAATTGGGTCTAGCAGATCCCCATATTGGTCATGCTCTCGCTTAACAAGTGTATCCCCAATTGGAAGTGTAGGTGTAATCTATCATATCCAATCCAAGATTAATTCATTATGCATCATGTAATTCTAATTTCATACAATTGATTCTCACTCCATAACTCATCTAATAATACATTAGGTATCCCCTCAGAATGAGTGCTTAGTTCTTGACCAATAAGGTGGTCTTCTTTATCTAGAATAGTGTAATTGATGTTTAGGATACTTGGCCCATAAGGATTAATCTAAAATTTTGTAATATGTTTAGATATGATAGACACCTTGGTCACATAAATTGTCTTAAAATCCATATAGGACCAATCTACTGCTAGGTAACCCCTAATTTTGGTATTAAGTCTCTAGATAAGCATAAAGGAAAGAGGTAAGGAACCTCTAAAACTAATAGATCTTGATCCATTAAAACACTAGGAAAAACATGAAGGATTAGGTTTATACCTCAGATAATACCAACTATTCTGGTAGAATATCCATCAAGCTACAACACGCCCTTAGCTCAGGGTTCATACTTTAAACTAAGTTGATTTGTTATTGACTTTGGCATTACTGAAGTGCTTACTCCACTATCTACCATATATTTATATACCAAGGAGATACCAATGATTAAATAAACATATAAGGGAGTAGTTTTGACCATTTTTTTTGAATTCCCTTCATTTTATTTGGTTGGTTTTAGTGATAACTACACTCTCCTTGCTTGTTGGCTTCTCTAAAACACTAATCATTGACAAGCCCTCTTGAAGGATATCCACTTGACCAGGTATATAAAGAATTGTCCACATAAAGAATTTTCCACATTTTAACACTCACATTAGACTTATTCATTTTATAAAATTAAAAAAAAAAATTCAAACCAACAACCTTTTCTTGTGCTTTGGGAGCCACAACTATGCTTTGAACCTGAGTTTTAGGGTGTAAAGGTGTTTCCTTGGTTCTAATTTTTATGAGTTATTAGAACTTTTGGGGAAACAATAGGCTAATTTGGTTTTTAAATAAATGGTTTAATATTATAATACTCTCTAATTTATTCTTGGATTCCCTATATGTTCCTTCTCTTTAACCTTGTGTTGGCTACCATAGGAATGTTTGCTTGGCTAGAACTAGCTTGATGATCGAAAGCATAACACTCTTCTTGTTGATAGTTGACCAATGTAGCAATCAAATATTTTTGTCCTTAATTATCCCCTTGTCCTTTTTTAGTTTCTTCTATTTTGGTTATCATATGCAATTATGCATTTTGAGCCATGAGATCTTGGTTGAACCCATAACTAGTGCACTACTACCACTAATCATTGAAATTTTGATTAATCTCTATATTCAGGACAATGGCTTGATTTAATGATTTCTTCTAGGGTATATATCCTTCACCTTCTTATGAAATGTTTTTCTAAATATGGACTAAGGTATTGTAAGAAATTGTAGGATTAGGATTATAATTATTTTGCCTAGAATAGTTGGGTTGTCCTTATCCTTGGAAATTTACCTTGAAGGGTGGTCTATTATCTTTGTAATAATATTGAGGCTGATATGGGGGATGATAAGGTATATTATACTAAAATTTATTCCTCTTTACATTTACCAACTTATTATCAAATCTTTAAAACATATTCTTGAGTTCTTGAAGCTCACTAAACTGACTAGTTGAAGCTTTTTCTTGTTTTGGTGCAGGTATGGCAGTAAGTGGAGGAATGATGATATGAGGTGATTTAATAGTGAGAAATAAAGTAATATTTGGCCTAGGTGAGATATTTTCATCTTGTGTTAGGATATTATCTACTCTAATTTCCACTTCATAATCACCTGATAGTGTGTTTCCCGCCATCAATTATATCATCATTGTAATGTCACTATTGAGAACACTTAGATAGTATAAGAAAGAATAATTAGGAGTGGGATTGAAAAGGATTGGAATCTTATCCCATGTATTTTGAAACCTATTATTAAAATATTAAATAACCTCTTGAGGACCTCTCCTTACTATAGTCAACTATTCTACTAGTTACAAGTGGTCACTCTTGTCTTCAAACCTCTTGCACAAAGCATCTCCTAATTGGTCCCATGTTTTTATGGTGTTAGGAGTAAGGTTCCTATACCAATATAGGTCCTTGATCTTGAAATATA
Source organism: Torreya grandis (assembly GCA_037957365.1). Lineage (NCBI taxonomy): Eukaryota > Viridiplantae > Streptophyta > Pinopsida > Cupressales > Taxaceae > Torreya > Torreya grandis. The sequence continues at coordinate 2,228,982 of JARHVA010002936.1, forward strand.
TGTCTAAGAACCTGATGGCTACATTATCTATAGTGATTTCATGGATATTGCTAAACTTGGTTATATCTTTGATGTGTTCAGAAGGAGTTGTAGAGTTGTCTCTTATGTAGTAAGGCACACTCTTAAGGGTTGACACTAGGATAGGATCATATTAATTGAGGTTTAATGCACTTTGACCATTAAAATATATAAAATTTAAAGCTCTAAGGTTAGACATGGTAATGAAAGGAGATAATAAGGATCTTCTAGAAGAGATAGACTTGAAAATTGGCTTAGGAGGGAGGCTTCTAAAGTATGGATGAGTGTTAAAAAACCTCAACCTTTTTGTTAAGTTAAAAGTTAATTCAAAAAACTCAAAAGGAATACCTTTAGAATCTAACCTTGTAATCACCTTTGGCATGAAATATAGGCATGACTTTACCATTAAAATTTTGAGTGTTCTAAGGAGTCACCAAATGTTGAGGGTGTGGATGCAACATCTATTTTAAATGGATGAAGACCAACATCAATCTCAATCAATATTGTTCAAATCTAGTCCCACTAGACATGCCAAAAACTATTATAGAATAAAATTTCACCCTTTATGAGGGTTATTCAAGATCTCTCACTCTTAGCTATAAAATGGGATTATCCCTAGGATATGGGTATTCTATGATGGGGTTGAGCCCTTAGAGAAGGTTGGTTCATTTTAGTAGATCACCTAAACTACTGGTTTTGACTTGGAAAAGGGTAAAATGGATACAAGGGATAACTAAATACATAAAAAGGATGATAAACAAAACTTAAAAACACTCCAAATCTCTTGAAAATAACCCTAAGGAAGCTTAAATATAACCATCACTCACACAATCTCTCAAACTAATCATTTTGCATCAATATTTATAAACTAGGCTCCCTAGATAAGAGATGAATCATGGAGGATTATAAAAACTCCCATTATACTTTCATAAATGGTCAAAAGATCAAAAACTCAAACCTTAAAACACTTGTAAAAGGTAATAAATAAGTATAATCACCAAGGAAGAATACTCATCCATAAGGTAATCATGCACAAGCTAGCTAGAACACTAGATGTAGGCAAAGAGATAGGTAAAATAAGTTTTATTATTGATTAAAGAGGTTTTTATTACAAATTTTGATATGGTTTTACCTTGTCAAATGAGATTATATATTTACAATAGATCAGAAGAGATATATATAGGATAAAATGGAAGGGATAAGAGAAGAAAGCTTTCGAAAATCAATAAATTCTACTCAACCACCCTCTATGGAGCTTCAACAAAGAATAATAAAGGGTAGATGAGTATTAACAACCTCAAAACCACTTCAACACTAATCTCACTTATAAAATTAACCCTCCAAAGTCAAAAAAGGTCTTCAAGCTCTCCCATTAGCCTAAAAGGCATTAGAGGGCAAAATTTGTTTTAAGGAAGATGACATCATGCTCCACTAACTTGAGAAAGGTCTCAAAACATATATAAACTTCATTAAATGATCTAACGTATTAATCAACTCCCCAAAACTCCTCCACTTGACTTCTAGAAGCAACTTGGTAATATGGCTAGTCACCCTAATATTTTATGCTTGCACTAAATTTGAGGGCTAACTTAGAGTGCTTTATTTTTTGTTCCAAACTCATATTTTCTCCTCCAAATTACAAGATTTACCATGGAACCTTAAAAATTCAAGCATCCATATCATTCATATGAATAATAAAATGAAGTTTTATGCCATCTTCACGACCTATAACAATGGTGGAAATCTCCACTAAACCTATAACCATTCATAAATCATTAGAAAACTTGGGATTTTAGCCTTTTAGCTCAGTAAATCACCCTAAAAACCCATGGGAATGGACTTTAGTTTCATATAATGGTGAATCAGGTCCTATTAAGCTTCCTCCATGCATTTATATAATTTCATCCTTTGAAGACCTACAAAAGTGGGCATTTTAGGCCATTTTGGGCCTCCTAAGAACCCACACGTGCCAATTTATTCTTAAAAATAGGCCAAAAATTATATTTAGAGAGTCATATATATGATATAGGTGTTTTCCAAGTTATTCTAGTTCATTTCATGGGCTTATGATCTCAAAACTAGTCAAAATTGGCTCTTTTAGTAACTCAAACATGATTACCTTCTTAATGATTATTCATAAAGCATGGGGCTGAGATATGAGAAATAATGATTTTAAAATGGATTATACACACATAATTAACCTTTTTTAATATCTGATCCATCCATGCAGCTCCTTTGTACCGTTCCAAGTGTGTGAAAGTGCCTCTAAGCTCGAGAATATGCATTATGGGATGTCGATAGGAAAAAATGAAGTAGAGTGAGTAAAAATGTGAATTTATTGTTAAAATAACCTATAATACATTTTTTTATAATCCTAAAAACCTATTTATATTTTTTTATTTCTTACTCCAACCTTATAAACATACTCTGCACCTTCATTCATCTAACTAGGTTTCTTGGCTTCTTAGGTTGATTTGTCCCTAGAGGTCTAGTTTTGGCCTTTATCCATATTCTAAGGGTTTTAAATGTTGGAATAAAATTTAATAATATGTGGGATGAATAATTCTTTAAAAAAATTCATTCAATTCCATTCTAACATGCATGATCCATTCTAACAAGCATATATATTTTAGCAAGCATAATCATTAAATCATAAGAGCATGAAACACATGAACACAACATATATATGGGAAACCCTTAAAGTGAAGAAAACCCAATAATTAATAAAATTGAATATATTCATATAATACAAACATCAATATTTATTGAATCACCAACTACACATGGAGTACCAACCCCAACTAGATTAACACCAACTCAACTAGGCTTTAGCAAGCACTCACTTGCAAGGAGGTACCAACCCCCTAAATGACTCAAAACCAACTCAGACACATGATACACTTGATCAAATTAAAAACCCTTATTTATCATACAAAATATGATGATATTCATCTTCAACTCTTTACTCAATTTTATCCCTCTCAAACTAGCTTCTAGCCCTCTTCGCTCAACTAGCCCTCTTCATGGCTTGATTAGGTCTTCTAACCTTGATTATCATATGAAAAACCTATATTATATATTCATGGAATATATATAATGGTGTAAATTACCTTATTATACTCACAAAATATCTATATCATTTGCTTATTCTCTACTCTTTCTTAGCACACCAAATAGTTCTAAAATGTCTACTTCTATACAAGTCACTTGATCATATCTTTATTAGTCAGCCACACATTCTTAATTTATTAGGTCAGACATGAATATATATTATAATATTATAATAACATTCCTTAAACATTAATAAATTAATACATTAGGTCATCCATAGATCAATTAACCCTTACTCTTCTTTTAGGCTTTATGGAGACCTAATAGGCCTTCTTAGAAATGTGTTACCCTTTGATCTTCTTGCATCATATTCAAGCATCTCACATGGTAATAAAACATCACATTACACTCAAATATACTTTATAAAACTTAAATTTATCTCCATAACACCTTATATGTCCAACCACCATTTGATCTCCTTCTCAAATCACTATTCATAACAGGCATGTCCATACACAAAATTTTTGTCTTGAACAACTGAGGTATACACTCAATTTTTCCAAAAAAATATGGAAAAAAATTACATACTCAAAAACCTCATTATGTCAAGGTAATCAATAACTTTATCAGATGCTTCGAATTAGGGTATACATGCTCAAAATCTTTTCTATAAGATGCTTACTCATAATTGCCAATTGACTTCAAAACATAGTAAAAAACCATGAAATTTTGACATCTAATTGAATGTATTATAGGTATTTAAATGAATGAAATATATTTTATAATATCCTTATATCAACCTAAACTAATAATATCATGAGCTTTAATTAAAACTATTTGTCTTATAGACCAATCTATTGATCTTCTCTCTCACAGACTCTACTCATCTAGATAAGAAATTTTGGCTTCAATGTTCCAACCTCTTACACTAACTTTAAAGATTTTTAAAATAATTTATAGATTAATAAAATATAAAACAACATCATCATGAAATTTACTCTATAATTATTACATTAAAACACATTAAGAATCATCTTCTCACTTTTGCCTAATTTTTTTACTATCTACACCATTAGGTCTGTTAATGACTGGCCAAATTGGATCACCAACTTTACACACCTAAGATTTATAACCTGCCCATAATCTTTCATGGAAAAAAACTACATGTATCACACTTTTAACTTCATCCACTTAGAAAATTTAACTCAGTTAACTCTTATCTTCTATAACAAATCTCTAAAAAATAAGGCCTTTATTGTAAGGGATGCTTACTCACTTGAGAAACCTTATCACTCTTGGAGATGCCTCAGAGAGTTGAATTCATCATCCAATTACTTAACTAGACATATAAAAAAAATTGAGTACTTTAGAATAAGATCTTCAACATCAATCATCATTAGGATTTTTAAAGGGTTTATACCAACTTTCAGTCTTAATGATCATTTATAAAACTTAGTTCCTCTTTCTAGAAACCAATTCTTGTAAATTTGAAGTAAAACCTTTCCTAATCTACCATGAATATATTATATTCTCATGTAGATGTTTCACATGCCAATGAGCACTTGAAAAATCTTCTCAAGTAGACAACTCTTCATTTTGTGCACTGGAGAAATCTTGAGACACTTTTTCAAGCCTTTTCTTTCAAACCTTGACTGAAACTTCATGCACATACTTAAAACAACTTGAATCACCTCTATCAATGTTCACCTACTCATTCAGGTCTTGTAAAATAATCTTGATACCTCATCTATCCACCATCTCTCTTTTTGATTTTTAGGCCTTGACCTACAAGTCACAATAGGATTTGAAGCTAACCTTCTAATCACTATCTAAGCTCTCAACACCTCATATATATGTCATAAAATCTCCTATCATCTTAAATACTATCAAATATTCTTCATATGTCTTGTCAATAGCTCATGACTCCTCATTAGGCCAAGCGGGATCTAGAACTAGTCTAGTTGGAGACTTGGACTAAAGTACTTACCCTTGTAAACTTCACCTTGGTACTCTCCTGAGTGCTTCACTGCCTCTTATGTATTCTCAAGTAAATTTATAATATTATTATTCTTCCTATCTTCAATATATCATCTTTGTTTCTCACTCAAAGTATCTTTGAAGTTGATTATAGATCTTCAAAGCTTGACTAAGGATCTTTGTAGCATCTTCATAGCTATATACACATATATTTAGAGATGACCTTTTAATTATTTCAAAGGTTTTAAATACCTCATGTAAAAACTCAAAAAACCTATATCATGATTAAACACTATTATTTATTCTTCAAATCTTGACTATCTTTTTAGCTCATTCAGAGCATCTTTAAAGTCACTTACATAGATCTTCAGATCATACAACTTCTTCTTCAGAGCTCACTCATTTCATCATGATATATGCACATACCTTATCACATAATCTAGAAAAGGATTTGAAAGTATCTTAACACTTGACATACTGATCTAAACTCACTCATGTTGATCTCAATGATATCTCACAAGCTTAAAGCTTACTTAACCATGCACCTTCACAAAAACCTTTAACATCAATGACATTATATTGACATCAATGACAACACTTATTCCAAAAACTTAAAAAATAATATAAATGCTCATCAATATCCCCCTTAATCAATGACAATGTTCAACAATCTCACCCATTGTCATTGATAACAAACACACTCATAAAATTGTGTCAACCACTCTTGATGGTAATCATCTCTTAGACTAGGTTCTTGCTTTTTCTCACCTTTTCTAATATTTCCTTTTCTTTCTCCCTTTCTGATCTTTCTCCCCCTTTAACATTAATGACAAAGGTATTCCAAAAGTATCATTTCTTTTAGAATTAACTCAAATTACAAGATCACTTCAACATAGATTAAGTTCATTCAATGACCTAAAAAGCACCCCCTCAAACCCAGCATCTATCATGCTTTTGTTATTAGTAGACATCAAGAATCACTTTTAACTACTGAAATTATACTTTCTCCCTTTAAGATGATAATATCTATTAAATACACTAGATGATACACAATCTTCATAAATTATTGAAACCACCTATGATAATTATTCTCATAAACTTTTCTCAATCAGGTCACTCTCCCAGTTGATCCACCAAAAAATCAACAAATAAAATATATGAATCATATTATATATAATCTCTCCTTAACTCCATGCATATCAAAAATCAATCACTTTCTTGAAAAATAACTTAGAGCTAACAAGTTTCCCCTTAGACCAAACAAATATTATTTTAAATAACTAGAAACTTGTATCACTTACCTTGCTTGATATGATAGAAGAAGATCAAAATCTTGACCATATACAAGGCTATCACAATCTTGACATCAACTACATAAATAGAGACTCCCCCTTTCTATTCATAGATTAAAATCAATTACTCATATAAACATATATCAAAGGCTTACCTCTCATATACCAATTATCTATACTTTGACTTTAGATACCTAATAATAACCTTATATCTCTCATCATGATGCATTCTATACTTCAAACCATAGATATATCAACACAAGAATGGATAATATCCATCTTCATCTTTTTTCTTACAACATAGATAACCTAAAATCTTCTTAAAAATAAACCTTATTTAACTACATAACCTCATGATTTTTATGATAGAATAATGTCTCTATGAATCTTAATGGATCCACCCCTTTTCATGGGGCATTAAAACAACATGAACTCAATAAATTCTTAGATCTTCATACTCTTACAAGACTGAATATTCTTCAAGATCCTTATGGACTTGATTGACACTATAGGCTTGATCTCATGATCAACCATTTGATCATCAATATGAGATAAAAATAAACATTCCTTACTTGATTTCTCATTTGAGGCATGCTTTATCTCAATAATTAGTCCACTTGATCTTTTATATTGATCATGACTTATATTTGTTACCTTTCGTTTCCATACATTCATTTGCCTTTTTTCTTGAACTCTAGGAGCTCTAAACTTCCTATTTTGACTTGATGATCTTCTAACTTTGTTAGGATAGAATCTTTCAATATGTCTTATGTTATACTAGTTATAACACACCACATTATACATACCATTTTATTGATGTGAATTATGACTCCTTCCATTGTTCTATGAGTACTCATTTTTGGAGGGTCTTTTACACTCTTTTGCTCTATGACCAAACTAACTACATGTAAAATAATAACCATAAAAATAAATATCATACCTTGTAGAATGGGTTTGTATGCTATATCTTTTCATTCTTTTCATGTTGACCTTCTTGTATTCAAAATTCTTCTCCTTGACTTGAGATGCCTCATTTTAATCTTATTTGAAACCAATACCTATCTTGTAACTTATAAACTTTTGACTACTCAATATATCATCTATACCCTAAGTGATCTTTTCAAACTTCACAAAGTTATACACCTTGGTATATGCTTGATCCAACTTGTATTTTAGGAAGTGTACTTTATTTTCATACTTGATGCATTATTCCTCTTTAACCTTTAGGTTTTCATTAACTATCTCCATTTGTGCCTTAACATGATTGATAATCTCATCATACTCCTTACAAGTGTTGCTTAACCTTTACTCAAACAATCCAATCTTATCCTCATAATCCTTAACCAATGACTTTAGTTTCTTGTTCTTCTTCTTCATAATCTTCAACTCTTCTAAGGTAATTATGAGCTTAGCTTTAAGATCCACTTTAGCTTCTCCATCTTCAATATCATAGTATACTTATTCATCTGATTCTACATAAACCATAAGGCCTTTCTCATTTTAACAACCCTCATTATTGGGTTATTTTAGTTAGTTCTATATTAGTGTTGAAGCATCTTCCCAATAAGCTAGCACACTAGCCCTATCACACAAGATATGATTCTCACATGCTCACCCAAATTACATAGTAAAAGATTGGTTGCTAAAGGCTTTGAAGTACAATGTGTGTTTTCTCATCTTTCTTAATCACAAGTTTTAAAATGTTATTCGACACCATAAATATGCTAATATTATCCTCAATGTTCTAGATTTGATTATCAGAATAACTAGGATCATCATTACTAACTAATGATAAAAGAAAAAGGGACCCATGACTTGGAAGTAAAACACATTCATCATTCAATACTTAGAATATTTCATCATCTATAGCACAATATGGCAAACACTAAATTCTCATTAATTGCTTAACAAATTACAATACAATGCTTATATCTAATATCTAAAGGACCATCTATGCGAATAATTTACAATAGGGGTTTTTATACTTGTTTTGCCCTAACCAAGTGTCATCATTCTAACTACCATGAATAGATGGCACATAGACTCTCAAAAAACTAAGAGTTGTGGCTCTTACAATTATTTTTTCCTATAGGCTTGGGTATCTATACCCTTGGATCCTTGTTCTATGATATATTCTAGTGGCCAAGTGTTCCATTCCTCATAGGCTAGTACAAAGCCTCTAAGCAGTGGGGTCTAAGTGTCTATGCTCCACTTACCACATGCTCCCCTAGTCTTACACTTTAGTTTTGAGTCCTCTATTTTTAGTTCCCTCATAACATGTTCTACATTGATTGGGTCCTCTTGTGCTAGGTCTCATATGCCATTGTCCTTCTGTATCCATCACCTTTTGCACCACAACACTTCTACACCTACCAACTACATGCCATGGTCCTTTTATGCCATGCTGATAATTAGATCAAAATGGATAATGGTCCCTCTACATAGCATGCCAAAAATTGAATAATACTTATTCAAATTTTAATGGTCAACATCACCCCACACTAAGCCCTTAGTCCATCTTAGACTAATCTGTGCTAGCATCCATAAAAAAAATTGGCCCCTTTTACTTGAGTTTATTCTTTATCCCATCCTAGTGAGACAATACATCAAAGACTTTGGTATTTATTATTTCAATGGCCTCTTTAACTTCTTTTAACTTATCAAGATAAGTTAGTCTCGATCTTTTTCACCTATTTATCTAGGGCTGCACTAGTTTCCTTCTAGATGTCTTGTAATTTAGAGACCTCCTTGTCAACCTACCCTTAGAGTATTAAAAAACTTGAATTTATTTGTTGATGATGGTTATGAATGGCATCTTCCATCATTTCAACATGTTTGAATGCTTTTGTGTACTTGGCGTAATCTTTTATTAAAAGGGTGGTATCAGTTGCTTGCTACCTTAAGACATCCTCACCATGGATCTAAGCCTCTACTATTTTATTTGAGAAAACTAGTCATGTAAAAATTCCATCTAAAATTAGGATAACCTCCTTGACTCTCTCTAAGGTCCTCTTACAAATGTCTACCACTGTGGTGAATTGTTTAGTTAATTATTTGGCCTCGTCTCTAGGCACAGGGTGTTCCTTTTTTTCTTGAGCAAGAGCTCAACCAATGTCTCTAATTTTTTGATGGCATACCTATCTAATGGTATGTCATCCATAAGTGTTGGTTTTTCTTTAAAAATTGTTTTATAAAGGTTTAAAACCCTTACCTTTTCCTTGGTGGTTTCTTGGATTTGTTTCTTCAAGGAGGCCACTTCCTCAATTAGCACTTTCTTTTCTACAACCACTTTATTATACATTTATACAAATTTACCATGTTTCATTTCTATTGTGCATGCATCTAAATATGAAAAAATGTTTTTGTACATTATTTATATGGCTAGTTTCAAAAATGTGGCACTAGTCATTATTAGAGAGAGCTATTGTGGATCAATATTCATAAGGTCTGGTAGACTAGGAGAATCTAGGCTAGAAAAAATGCAATCCAAGGGACTATCAAATTGGGGTTCCTCACTATACATTTACAAAAGGAAGGACAACTACTTCCTTATTTTATGGGTTGCATCCTTAGGGTAGAATTTCTTCCAAAGATAGAGGTTCTTATCCTTTACACTAAACTAGTAATATTTGTGTGCAGTGGATAACCCTCTCTATTCATGTTTCCCTTCAACTAGCCCCTTCCCCCTTTTAGGTCCCATTCAAGATCATCTTCTTGATGGTTCCCTAATGTCATCTCACTTTCTCTTACTCTATCAATATCAAGTTATTATTTATATGGGGCCTCCAATTTTTGGGATGGAGTCTTTTTGGAGTCTGATCCCAAACTATGAATCTCAACCTAAGATGGGTCTCATTGAGGCACTCACCTTAGAGGCTGGTATGGGGATAACCCTATGTCAATACTTGTATAAGGTGGAGGTGAAGGTGGTTGTAGAGGTGGAGAATGTGGGGGAGTTGGATAAGGAGATGAAGGGTTTGGGGTAGGTGATTTGGAAGGACTAGAATGAGTAGGGGAAAGTGAGGCAAGAGGTGATGAAGTGTGAGGAGGGGATGGAGATGGAAAAAGTGGTGAAGGTGAAGTGTGAGGTGGAGATGGATGTGGTGAGAAGTATTAGGTTAGGAGGGATATGCCTCCAATATCATCTATCACTTTTGTTGGGCCTACTACTCATTTATACTAGTACTTGGCTCTTTTTGCTTCCTCTATTTTTGTGGTGCTTGGGGGACACTTTCCTTAAGGTCTTCATTCTGAGGGCACTAATGGGTGTGTAATATATATAATATTTTATATATTTTATCCCTAACCAAGATATCATTAAACTTGATATCATTTAAATCTATTTATCTCCTCTCCATAAAGGCCTTATTTTCTAAATATACGTACATTTTTCTAAGGGTGTGGTATTCTACATCCACCCATTTTACCTAGAGAATGATTGGCTACACATCATAAATATGATTGATGAAATCAATGTGAGCCCATAAAAAAAAGTCATATGGAAATTTAGACCATGCTGAAAGCTTTCCCAAAGGGATCATATGAATGTGTGTCAAGGAGTAGTTCTACTGTACAGTGAATTCTACTTAATCTATAATTAGGGGGCAAATATTTGGGAATGCACCATTCATTACCGAATGTCACATTCATCCCATCAAGCCAATACCTCATTTTCATCTTGTAATATGGGGTAATGTGCTGGGGGAAAGTGAAGGATTTGAAGTGCTCAATAGGGGACCTATGAGTGGGGGGGTACACCCACTTAAATGAACCTGAGTTGTAGTTAGGCACCCTAATTTCATAAAAAACTAGCAATAAAAATATTTCTCCCCAAATAAACCTATACTTAGGATTTTTGTGTACCTTTTTCACATTTTCAACTATCTTCTAACCAATATATAGTGCCCAGTTATACTATGTGCCCTGAGTGACTTGGTGCATAACATTTAGATGGGCCATGTCCACCTCCATCAGTCGATCCATCTGAACTTGGTATAAATGATATGTGCCATGACTCTAAGGGTGGTATCCTTTAGGTACCTTATGTATATTTCATGTCCTTGTTTTTAGTACATAAGTGTGGTGGTGGTCTTCTAAATCTCCTCCATGTCTGCCAAGTCATCCAACACATTCATTCCCAAGTACTAAAGTCATGTGACTTTACTTATCCTTTCTATGGTGATCTTCATGTTTCACCCCTTGAAATGGATGTAGTATTTATGAATGTGTGAGAGGATGATCTGAACTACCTCAGTAGGCTTACCAAAGTATGGTAGCTCAAAAAGTTGGAAGAGGCTAGCCTTGTCTAGATAGTTTTTAATAGACAAGTCATAGACCACTTGGTTTTATGTGTTGGTGGTTTGGACTTGATATTCATTCTATAATTTCACTTTATTCCCTAGATTGTGGTGTTTGTAATCAAATATTATTGTAGTTGACACATTGGAGACCCAATTTTCTACATGCAATATTGACTCTAGGTATTGCATCTATTTTGTTAGTAAAGATGAAGGGGGAGATGATGGCTAATTATATGATGAAGAGGCATGTGCCTAATTTCCTTTCTTCATATTTACTTCTTCCATGCTCTCTCTCACTTTTACTTTTGTGCTTTCTCTCAAAACTCCCACATATTGCACTTGTTCTAGTCTCTCTTGGTTTTTTGAATCCTCTTCTCTTATAGGGAACCACTCTCTTCCACTCACCTATTCTTCCTATAATATGGTTGGAATATTTTCAAGTATTTTAGTCTTTTTCTTTAGCCACATTACCCTTCATGGCACTCTAAGGTTAACTAATGGTTGTCCCATGTTTCCAAATTAATACGTGGTGGTAGACCAACCTACTTTAGTTCTCAATATTTGCACTTCAATAATGGTGGACCTACAACCTAAAACCTCCAAAATATCTACTCCTATTCACCAATCCCAACTAGTAACCTCTTTTTTTGCCTTGGAACAACCATCATTATCTTGCCAACTCCATAAACACTCTGCTTTGCAAGAAATTTTATTTCATTGATATCTAGTTTTCTAGTTTGATGTTCACGCTTAGCACTCAAAACTTATAGCAAGGTAAAGTGTAAAATGACTTTGGAAAGTTTATTTATATATCCTTAGGGGGGGTTTACCTCTATTAATTCCTTCTTTTTCCTTGTCACCTCTATCCATAAATTTATATATTTTAATGACCTTCGTACTTCAAATCTTATGTTAATCATTTAGTTATTTAACAAATTTTCCCTATCATTCCACTCACATGCTACTCATCATAACTAACCTTGTCACATTTCTAATCCATCCCTTCCCAAACCTTTCTTGGAAGTGGATGACAACTATGTCCCAGCTTTTTAGTGTAGTGGAAGATAGTTGTCACCCTAAATGGTAGGAACCTTTAAAAATGCATTCAAGGTGTATTAAATGACTCACATGCCCTTTATCACTTTTGTGCCATCGATGAATATTAAACCTTATGGTACCTATGCACCCATATGTCTTATGTCTTGTATTCATATGTATTATTCTTTACCCCACACTAAAAGGGTTCATGGTCCTCCATGAAAACAATCTATGTACAAGAACTCAAAATTACATTAAAGTGTCGCATGCCTCAAGGGTAACACTTTTTATTGAAATTAGTAAATTCTAACCTAATGGAATTAAGAATTATTGACTATAAAAGTTACGTTAAACATAATTATAATACAACAAAATCTAACTCCCATTATAGTACCCTAGGAGGAACTATCCATCCATTCATTTTAATCGATAAGCTCTAATAGGTCAAATGTTATGTATAATGAATGGGCCATCCCAATGAATCTAGAGCTTCCCAAGGTGGTGCATGAACTTAGAGTCATATAATAAAACTTTTATACCTAGATAAAATACTTTATGCTTTAGATGGTAATCATGCCATGCTTTTTATTTGCATTTTTTAACATCCTAACTCTAGTGGGCAAAGAACTGAGCCTCATCTAGTTTCATCAAATCATCAAGCTGGGCTTTTAAAGAGGATCCATCATCTAGGTTTCCCACATATAATATCTAGAGAGATGAAACCAAGAACTATATTGGCATGACTACTTATTTTCCATACACTAGGTTGAATGGTGTACTTTGGTTGAGGTGCTTGTATGTAGTTTGGTAGGCCCAAAGTATTATAGATACTCTATCATCCCAATCAGTATGGCTAGTGTTGTAAATTTTTGTCAAAGTAGTACTAAGGATGTTATTTAATACTTCATCTCTTGTATTAGCCTATGCATGGTATGGTGTTGTTTTATGGTGCATGATCATGAACTTGGCCAACAAGATGTAAATCATCTCATTCAAGAAGTGGGTTCCATGATCATTGGTGATGCTTAGTGGACATCCAAACCATGTTATAATGTTATCCTAGATGAATCACATGGTATTTTCTATAGTAAATTATTTTTTTGGTGTTACTTCAACCCAGTGTGTGAGGTAGTTAGTTACTACTATGATGTATTGAGAATTTGTTCATCATCTTGTTAGAGAAATAGACCCACAAAGTTAATAGCCCATTTTTTAAATTTTTTTTAAGAAGGAATAGAGTAAAATGGAATAGAATCTCTCCTATTTAGTTTTCCTATGCATTGGTAGACATCACATTTCCTTATATAATACTTTATATCTTTGAATAAAGTTGGCCACTAGAGTATGGTGAGCAAGACCTTGTATGTAGTAGCCTCTCCAACATAGTGTCCTCTAGTAATACCTTCATGGAATTCTTGTAACACCTCATGGTACTCATGTTACATCACATAGTGGTGAAGTACCTCATCATGGTCCATATTTTATAGATATCCTACTGTGAGCTGATAAGGTGTGGCATGAACTGCAAGTTTATTTTTCTCCTATGAAGTAAGGGAGTCAAGTACATAGCTAGTGTTGATAAATTCCACAATATCTTCTATCCCTTTAGGTACCCAAGTAACTCAAAATATTTTTAGGTTAAAATTATCATCTTCTAATACATGTGGGGGTTCTCTATTTTCAATTTGGGATAAATTATTAGGTCCATAGTTAGTCTTCCCAAGCTTTACTACTAAGGAAAACTAGAATTCTTGGAAGAGAACAATCTAGTGGTAAATCCTTCCATGTAGTACTAGCTTGTTGACAAGATACTTCAAGGCCTCCTAGTTTGTATAGAATATAAATGGAGTAATTATAAGGTACTTCCTAAAATTTTATAGAGTGTAAACCATAGACAATTTCATGATCAGTGGTGGTATAGTTCCTTTCAGTCAGTATCATCTTCCTACTAGCAAAGTAAATTAGGTGATTCAAATTTCCTTCACCTGGTTGTGTAAGTATTGAACTGACTATCATTTCAAATGCATCAAAATGGACATGAAAATGATTTATCCAATCAAGGAATTACATGATAGGAGTGGTAACTAACCTTTCTTTGAGTATTTCAAAAGTGGTTTTATAATATTTCATCCATATAAACTATTCATTATGCTTTAATAGCTCTTCCAAGGGCACTGTAATCTAGGCATAACCCCGAATGAACTTTATATAGTATATTGTATGTCTTAAGAAGGCATACACCTCATATTGAGTCTTGGGCACTATTAGATAGAGGAAAATGGAGACCTTAGCTGGGACCACTAAGAGTCCTTCCTTACAAATGATATGCCTAAAAAGTATGTCAAAAGGTGTTATGAATAAGCACTTGTTCAAATTCAAGGATATTTACAACACTTGATAGTACTCAAACATGAGTCTCAAATTAACACAATGATCCTTGATTAACCCATATACCATCCAATCATCTAGGTAGACTTGGAGAAATTTATAAATGAAATCTTTGAAAGCCTCAGTTGCTATCCTTGAAAACACTTCTAGGGCATTTTTCAACCTAAAAAGCATGATGGTATAGGAAAAATATCCCCATTTAGTAGTGAAATTAGTCTTTTATTGGTCTTCCTTAGATATATTGATGTGGTGGTACCCTAAAACCACATCAATAAAGGATTATACCTCATGACCAATAAAACCATCTAGGATTTCCTCTGTGAAGGGTGTTGGGAAATGATCTATCACACAAGATGCATTTATGAACCTAATAATCCACATAGATATAGATATACTCATATTTATTGATACTAATTACCATGGGACTAACCCATTCAAATTTGGGAATGGGAGTAATTACTTTGGCATGGAGCATGTTATCAATCTCCTCGTTCACTTGCATTTGAAGGTTAGGGTTCATCTTGTATGGTCATTTCTTCATGGGGTGAGCGTCATCAATTAGATTTATGTGAATATTTATTAGGGAAGGATGAACTCATTTCATTTCACTATAATACATCAAAATACATCTTGGTACTCTTTCAATAACTCAAAAATCTGAGAGATTTCTTAGTCCAATAGTTTCTAATTATAACCATCATTGGCTCTTGTTCCATGCAAATGTTACATTGAATAGTTTATATGGGCCCATGATAAGGGTTATATATTAGAGAACTTATGTCCCAAATAGATCATGAACCAATACTTATAGGGACATCTAAGTGGTTAGTCAAGGGGTCAAGTGAAGTTGACCCTTCTCCTTTGTCTACTTGGAAGATGAGTTTTTGCTTTCCCAAGTAGATCTCTTCATGATGTTCTTCATTAGGAATTATTAATGGTGCAAGAAATAATTTAATGGGAGGATCTATGAAGAAATGCAAGGGTTCTTTAGGTTCCTAATGAATATAGTGTAGGTAGTCTTCGATAGGACTTGGGTCTCCAATGATTGTTTCATGCATGGCTTGAAGGGTAAGGTAAAACTTCATCCTTGGTGAAGAGTAAGAAAGTGATAACATCATGTTCTCATTTAGTAACTACCAAAACCTAGTACCCATGTGCCTTTCTTCATGAATGTACCAAGCCCATGCCCAAGTGTACAAAGTCCCATATCATACATGTACCCAAAGGTACTCAAATAAAAAGGTTTCCTTAGTTCACCATATTATCTCACAAGCCTCAAAGTGAGGTTTGATGCTTGCACACTGTTGTAACTTAGTGTCCCCTCAATCTTATTATCATGATTAAATATATGATGTAGATTAGCTTGTACTTGATCCTAGTATAAAAGGTACTCTTTATGAGTATGCCACCATCTAGTAGTAGTACCATCAAAAATGTGATCTAATAACCTCATCCTATCATTCTATGTATCATATGAATCTTAGAGATGTTATACAAAGTCACACACTTCCAGTTATCCTTGGAATTATGGGGCTTCATCAAGTCTTTCAAGCAGTGGTCCCACTAGTGTCCTCTCATTGCTAAACCCATGAGGTGCAAAAACTTGTGACTTTTAGTAAGCTAGTGTGGGATGATTTATCCTATATTTATATTACTACATAACCTTTTGATGAGATCATAGTCACCATGGGCCCAATAGTTGCAAAAATTACTTGTAATATCTAAGATAGACTAGTTGTCCATCCACCAAAGAATACCATCTAGCATTAGATCATGTTATTCATCATTTTGAGTAGTAACATTATACAAGTAGTTTATGTCTTCATCAACATTCATGGGCTTGATATAAGGAAGTCCTTCTACTTGGTCTAAAGGTATTACTATGCACTAATTGGTATTCTCAAAGCTAATGTATCAATATTTAAAGCTCAAATATGCATGGTTATTATAGCACCAAGGCATTCTAATAAGGCTAGATAGTCATTAGCTTCTACTAATTCCAAAACATTAAAATATTCATTAAATGGAACCCTAAGTATGTCAATAATGGCATTCTTAAGGACTCCAATATGATATGTTCAAGTCTTTTTTTCCATGAACAAGACATGAGGAGAAGGCTACAGGAATGGACTCAACATTTTTTGCCAAGCATATTTAGTGATAAAATTTAATTCCACACCAATATCTACTAGAATATCTTGGATTACCCATCTATTAATAACATCATTAACTAATATCTCTCCATCGTCTAGGGGAGTAGAGGAACTAGGAATCTCCTGACATCGAACATGATTTAAAAAGCATTCTTCACTATGTTGGCTTAGGTGAGGGTGGAATTAATTTGGTAAGTATACCTAACTTTTAAACCAAGCACTAAACTAAGGAATAATATCCTCATCCAACATATGTTTGCATAGTTCTTAAAAATTATCTCACACCACTAGTTGAGGTTCAGTGTCCCTTTGCACTGCAGCATGTTGTGTCACATCTTTGTCCTTGAGGTATTGAATCTTACCTTGGAGATCTCACACTATTTATATTTCATCCTAAAGGACATCCTTTTATTTTTTTCATTAGGTTACTTCTTTTCCCATGGTTCTTCTCGATGTATCTTCTCAACTAGGTTGGTTATGGATTGATTCTAACCCCCACTATGAGTGGTGATATTTAATTATTACACTATGCATATGGTTGGGTGTGTGCACCATAGTGGTTTGTCTACTCAAATCGTGTTGTAAAAAAATTTATTATGGTCTTTAGTTATGGCCAAATATAGATCAAGACACTTTTTCATTTGATGGTCCTTTTTGCAAAATGCATAGGTTGGGTACTCTATGCAATCCCTTTGATAGTGGTATGGTGAAACACATTTGTAATAAGTTCTTGGTGGAAACTAACCACTACCTCAGCCTTTCCCTCACCTATGGTAGCTACCATTTTCTTGGGTATTGGTGACTGAGGTTTGGCATGTGCCACGTGCTTGAGCTTCATGTATATCACTAATCAATTATAAATCATTGGTGTCATGGGTGTAGGCATCATAAATCTTACAATACTTAGACATCTTAGTGTTTATATCCCACTAAAAAAGTGGAAAATAATGGACATCATGTTCCTCATGATAGATTTCACAAGTTTGTTTTAGTACCACACAAATTTTTTCATGTGATTAATTATTCCTTGTGTGCCCTTTAGTTTCAATAGTTGATACACTAGACACCACTACATGTCTCATGTGCATTATTTACTATCAACTTTTCAAGTTTTGATGCCATGGATGCTATTTGTGTCTTCATAAAGGGACTAATCCTAGTATCCATGCTTCCAATTTCTTTAGTGTGGAGAGCATCTTCCAGTGCCTTACACATGCTGGTAAAGGTTCTTTATGATAGAGTTAAACAAAAAGGTAAAAATAAGCCTCACATAAACCATTATTCATGTTGATTAGTATTTATTTAAAATGACAATTTAGAAAGCAAGGTTTTAAATCATGCATCATATATATGTACACTCTTTATAAGTCCTTGCTTTATGTCCTTCAACACTACTATACTTTGTTAATCAAGCTTAGGAATATCAAATTCCTATATGAAGGTTACTTTGAGATGGTCATAGTCAACCACACTTGATGAGGTTTGAACTTGTGATACCATTTTTGCATACATTCTAAAATTGTGGTTGCAAATTATGTATCCTTTCATTCAGAAGATGTGATGTCATGTGCTCACCAAATCAATTCTCACTTATGAACATACTCAACTACATTCTCTACCCATCTATATTTAGGAAAATTCAATATCATCTCATACTAAACCATAGTTGGTTAAGTTTGAGTGGTTTATTTTTGGGAAGATCTAGCTCTTGTCCCATGAGGAGGGAGTCTACCTCCTCTATCATCTCATCTTATTCTTCCCCTAGTGCCTCTAGTAGTCATGCTCATGGAAAGAGGTGTGGTAGAGGGTTGGTTACCCAATTTTAGGCTTATATTCTAGCCTTGAGGGCCATTCCACTAGGCATCCCAAGTTGTGCCATATAATTCCCTTAAATAGGGAAAGATAATGGAGATTTTGGATGATCACCTAATGGCCTAGTTTTAGTCGCATGTACCTACTCAATTTCTGACTCCATATTGTTTGTATTCCAATTTTGTATATATATTATATCCTACTCAAAGGCATGAACATGCACTATGGTGGGGGAGCTCAATTGATTCAGGATTGATTTTTCACCTCCTATAGTCTAACTTGTTTCTCCTTTGAAGGATAAAAGTACAAAAGGATGTAGCTTCAAAATGATGGGTTCTTTACATGCGTCCAATTCCTTATGGCTCTTTATAGCACTCCTTAAGGTTTCCCTATCTATTCTTTCACCTCTAACTCCCATGATCCTTTATCAAGATTCATCATACTTTTATTTCCATAACTCTCATTAGCTTTCTACCACGTTAAACTCATAATCTTCAATCAACTGCTAATATCCCCTCCCAAATGTGTGGCTCATGCACAGAAGCTTTTATCCCTTCATGGGTAAAGTTTCCAATCCAAGGTCAAAAATTAGCTTCTTAATTCTCAAAGGCAAATAACAAAATATATTATCCCCTCAACTCTCATATAAATTATAATTTATCTTCCTTAGGACATGAGTAGGTGGTCATGGTGTACTCCAAAATGTAACTATTCTAAACACCTCTCCACCAAAAATTAACTACTCAAATCCAAGAAAATCTAAGTCATGCTAAACTCCTTTGTTATTCAAGTGTCCAAGGTTACCTTTATTCAAGATTTTGGGATCATCCTTGAGAATATACTATAATATAAGAATATAATTGGGACCTTGAAAAAGAAAGTTTCATATAAATAACTGTAGATATTATGCTCTACCCATTGTCATGCAAAAAATCTTGGTTCAAGATATAAAATCACAAAGTTATCTTCAACACTGGTAACCCATTCTTTAATATTATCTAGGATGATGCACTTAAACATTTTCCCATTATTTTGCTCTAATTTATTTGGGTCCCAGTAGTAAAACCAAAATGTTGGGTCCTTTTAGTTAGTTATACATCAGTGTTAAATCTTTTTCCCAACAGGCTAGTGCATTGGCCCTATCATCTAAAGGATGAGTCTCATGCACTCACCCAAAGCATGTAGCAAAAGATTGGTTACCAAATCCTTTGAATTATAATGTGTGTTTGTTAATCTTTCATAATCACAAGTTTTAAAATGTCATTCAACACCATAAATATACTACTATTATCCTTAATGTTCTATATTTGATTATCAAAATAACTAAGATCACCATTACTAACTAATGATAAAATAAAAAGGGACCCATGACTTGGAATTAAAACATAGTCATCATTCAAAACTTAAAATATTTCATCATCCATAATACAATATGGCAAACACTAAATTGTAATTAATCACTTAACAAATTACAAGACAATTCTTATATCTAGTATCCAAAGGACCATCCATGAAAATGATTTATAATATGGGTTTTTATACTTATTTTGCCCTAACCAAGTTTCATAATTCTAAATACCATGAATATATGTCACATGGAATCTCAACAAACTGAGAGCCATGGCTCTTATAATTAGTTATTCCTATAGACTCAGGTATCTAGGCCCATGGATCCTTATTCTATGCTATATTCTAGTGGCTAAGTGTTCCATTTCTTATGAGTTGGTAAAAAACCTCTAATAAATGGGGTCAAAGTTTCCTACTTGAGTTTCTCTTCTAACTGATCCTCCATCCCTTTTGCTCTACTTCTCATCACTCCCTTGGTCTTTTTCTTTGGTTTCAAGTCCTATATTCTTGGGTCCTTCATGACATGTTCTCCTTTGATTGGGTCCTCTTTCATTGGTTTTATATGTTATTATCCTTCCACACCCATCACCTTTTATGCCACAACACTTTTGTGCCTGTCAGTTATGTGCTATGGTCCTCTCATGCTATGGTCCTCTCATGCCATGGTCCTTTTGTGCCATGCTATTACTTGGATCAAAATGGATAATGGTCCCTCTATGTTGTGCACCAAAAATGAAATAATACTTATTCAAATTTTAGGGGTCAACACTCATTCTCTAATTCTATGTCTATGAAAAAAGTTTCACTACTGTCATGTTCAAATTCATTATTGCCATCATCACTGTTAGATGTGTCTAAATCACTTTCATCAGATGAGCTATCTTCTTTGGTATAGAAACTCTTCTTAATTTTGAATGATATTTTCCTTCATCATTATTGAAATCTCTCTTATTATTTTCAATCATATATACTTTTATATCATCTCCATGGTGTTCATCATGTTCTTCATTATGCTCAGATTTATCCTTGTTAGGACACTTGGTTGCAAAGTGACCAATCTTGACATAGTTGAAACATTACAAGATAATTATTATATCTAATATCTAAAGGACCATCCATGAAAATGATTTACAATAGGGTTTTTATATTTATTTTTCCATAACCAAGTGTCATAATTATAACTACCATGAATAGATGGCACATGAACTCTCAACAGACTAAGAGCCATGTCTCTTATAATTAGTTATTCCTATAGACTCAAGTCTCTATACCCTTGGATCACTTGTTATATGCTATATTCTAGTGGCCAAGTGTTTTTTCCTTATATATTGGTACAAAACCTCCAATCAATGGGGTTAAAGTGTCCTACTTGAGTTTCTCTTCTAACTTCTCTCACATCCCTCTCACTCCACTTCTCATGCACTCCCCTAGTATTCCATTTTGGTTTTGAGTCCTCTATTCTTGGGTCCCTCATGACACATTCTCCCTTGACTATGTCTTCTCACACTAGATCTCATATGTTATTATCCTTCCACACCCATCACCTTCCATGCCACAACACTACTACACTTTCCAGCTATGTGTCATGGTCCTCTCTCACCATGGTCCTTTTGTGTCATACTAGTACTTGGATCAAAATAGGCAATGGTCCCTCTGTGTTGTGCACCAAAAATGGAATAATACTTATTCAAATTTTATGGTTAAACACTCATTCTCTAATTATATGCCTATGAACAAAGTTTCACTATTATCATGTTTAGATTCATTACTTCCACATTACTATTAGATGTGTCTAAATCACTTTCATCAGATGAGCTATCTTCTTTGGTATAGAAACTCTTCTTATTTTTTAATGATATTTTCCTTCATTATTCTTGAAATATTTATTATTATTTTCAAACTTATATACTTTTATATCAAATCCATGGTGTTCATCATGTTCTTCATTATGCTCAGATTTATTCTTGTTAGGACACTTGGTTGCAAAGTGACCAATCTTGACATAGTTGAAACATTTTAAGGGTAACTTACCCTTGTACTTACCTAAGCCAAATCTTAATTTTCTATCAAACATATATATGATTTTATAATTATCAATATTTGAACATACCTCATCTTTGACCTTATTAGATTTTGAGTTATTTTTAACTTTGAAAGTTTCTTCCTTCTTGAGAGGTCTTCCTTCATTTTTTCTCATCTCATAGGTAGTCAAGATGCCATGAAGCCCATCTATATCTAGCTTGTCCAAATCTTGAATCTCTTCCACTATAGATAACTTAGATTCAAACTTAGTATTTAGTGATCTCAATACATTTTGGGTAATATTAGACTCTTTTACTTCTACTCTCAATCCTCTAATGATATTAACAACTTTATTAATCCTCAATAGGTAGGATGAAATGGTCTCTTCTTCATTCATCTTCAGGATTTCAAATTGTCTTTTATGGGTATGCAATTTGGACAACTTCATATTGGTGTCTCCTTTATATATGGTCTTCAATTTGTACCATATATATTTGGCTAATACACAATGCATTACCTTTACAAGTTCTACCTCTGATAAGCTACAAAGAATGGCATTCATTACCTTGAAGTTATTTTTACTAGCCTTCTTAACTACTACATATATTGGTGGAATTGGAGGTGTAATATAACCATCCACAATTGACAGCCAAATATCATGTCCTTGTGACATCAGATATATATATTCATTCTAATATTCCAAAAGGCATAGTTTGATCCATTGAACAACAAAGCCTTACTGGTAGATAAACCACCTTGAGCTTGTTGACTAGTCATCCTTGCTTCTTAGGATATCCTTCAAGATTTTAGACCTAAATAAAAGTACCATTATATGATACCAATTATTGGAATAAAAATACCTAAGGGGGTTGTGAATTAGTCTTTATGACTTTTCATTCAATCCATTTAAACAAGTATGATCCAATCTAACAAGCATGTACATATTAGCAAGCATAAACATCAAATCATAAGAGCATGAAACACATGAACATAACATATATGTGGGAAACACTTAAAGATAATAAAAAATATTGATGAATAAAATTTAATATAGTCCTATAATAGAAACATCAATCTTTAGTGAATCACCAACTCCACTTGGAGTACCAACCCCAACTAGCTCAGCACCAACTCAGCTAGGCTTTAACAAGTACCCACTTGCAAGGAGGCACCAAAACCATAGATAAATTAGCACCAAATCATCCACATAATAAATTTTATCACCTTCATAAACCCTTTTTTATCATATAATATATTTTTATATTCACCTTCAGCTCTTCACTTACTTTTATCCCTCTCAAATAGGTTTCTAGCCCTCTTTGCTCAAATAAACCTCTTCATGGCTTGATTAGGTATTTTGACCTTGATTATCATATGTATAACCTATATTATAGATTAATGATATATTTATTATTTTCTTAATTACCTCCTTATTCTCACTAATGATCTTTATCATTTTCTTATTCTCCTCTCTCTCTTCTCACACCAAATAGGCCTAAACTACCTTGCTTTTATATAAGTCACTTGATCATAAATTTATTATTCGGCCACACATTATTAATCTCTTAGGTTATACATGAATAGGTCTTATCATATTATAATAACATTCCTTAAACATGAATCAATCAATATATTAGGTTGGCCACAGCTTCATTAACCCTTACTCCTCTTTTAGGCTTTACGGAGACCTAATATGCCTTCTTAGAAACATGTTATCCTTTGATCTTATTGAATAATATTAAAACACATTAAAAATTAGGAAAAAATCATATTACACTCAATTAGATCTTATAAAACTTATATTTATTTCCATAACAATTTTTAGGTCCAACCACCATTTGAACCCCTTCTCAAATAACTATTCATAAAAGGCATGTGCATACATAGAAAATCTATCTTGAACAACTGAGGTATACACTAAAATTTTTCCAAAAAAATATTTAAAAAATTACATATTAAAAAACTTCATGACCTTAGGGTCATTAAAAACTTAATCAGATGCTTTAACTCAGGGTATACAAGCTCAAAATCTTTTCTACAAGATGCCTACTCATAATTGCCAACTGACTTCAAAACATAGTCAAGAAAACATGAACTTATAACATTTGATTGAATGAATTAAAGGTATTTAATATAATGAAAAATATAATATTATATCCTTAAATTAACCTCAACCAATCATATCATGAGATCTAATGAAAACTATTAGTCTTATAAACCAAACTATTGATCTTCTCTTACACAGACTCTACTCAGCCAGATAAGCCATTTTGGCTTCAATGTTCCAACCTATTACACTGACTTCCAAGATTATACATAACATATATAGATTAATCAAGTAAAAATAAACATCATCATGTACTTTTCTCCATCATTATTACATAAAAACACATCAGAAATCATCTTCTCACTTCTTGATTTTCTTATTATCTGCACTATTATGGTTATTAGTGACTAGCCAACTTAGATCACCAACTTTGCACACTTGAGATATGGAACTTATCCAAAAAAATTCATGGAAAAAAATTATAGGTCTCACACTTTTACCTTCATCCACTTACTAACTTTGACTCATTCAACTCTATCTTTTACAATAAATCTCTTCTAAACAAGGCTTTTCCTATAGGGTTTGTTCACTCACCTAAGATACTAATCACTCATAGAGATGATTTGGAGAGTTCAATACAACCTAAAATTAATTAAATATCCATATAGAACTATTATAATCACTTTATAATAATATCTTCAACATCAGGTCATCGTTAGGGTTCTTAGAGGGTTTAGACCAACTTTCAGTCTTAATGATCATTAATAAAACTTATCTCCTCTTTATAAAAACCAATGCTTGGAACTTTCAGATAAAACCATTTCTCAACTACCATGAAAATATTATATTATTATACAAATACTTCACATGCCAATGAGCACTTGAAAAACCTTATCAGGTAGATAACTCTTCATTCTATGTACTTGAGAAACCTTGAGACACTTTTTCAAGCCTTTTCTTGTAAACCTTGACCTAAAACTTCATGCACATACTTAAAACAACTTGACTCACCTCTATCAATGTTCATCTGATCATTAGTGTTTTGTAAATTGATCTTGGTACCTCATCTAGCCACCATCTCTTTTTTCTTTCTAGGCCTTGACTTACAAGTCACTATAAAACTTGAAGTTGACCTTCTAATCACTATCCAACCTCTTAGAACCTCATATATATGCCATGAAATCTCCTATCAGATTAACTACTATCAAAAATTATTCATATATATAGTCAATAGCTCATGATGCCTCATTAGGACAAGTAGGATCTAGAACTAGTCTAACTATAGACTTGGATTGAATTACTTACCCCTATATATGTCACTTTGGAACCCCCCTAAGTGCTTCAATGCCTCTTATGTATTCTCAAGCAACCTTGTACAATTATTCTTCTTCAGAGCTTTAATAAATCATATTTTTGGATCACTCAAAGAATATTTGGATCTTCTTACAGATCTTTGGAGCTTGAATAAGGATCTTCATAACATCTTTAGAGATGCATACACAGATCTTTAGAGCTAACCTTATAAAATTTTCAAGTTCCTCAATGCCTCATGTACAAACTCAAACAACCTCTCTCATTCTCAAATAATATCAAGTATTCTTTGGAGATTCAAGAAGGATCATCTTAGCTCATTTAGAGCATCTTTAGAGCTACTTAAATATATCTTTAGATCATACAACTTCTTTTTTAGAGCTCATTCATTTCATCATGCTACCTACACATACATTCTCACATAGTCTAGACAAGGCTTTGCAAGTAAATTGACACTTAACACACTAACCTATACTCATTCTTGTTGATCTCAATGATATCTCACAAGCTCAAATCTTACTTGACCATACACCTTCACAAGAACCTTTAACATCAATGACATTAGGTTGACATCAATGACAACACTTATTCTAACAACTCAACAAATAATGATAATGCTCATCAATATACCCCTTAATCAATGAAAATTTTCAACATGAAAACTCCTAGATTCAACTTGGAACATCATATTATCTTCTTATAAATCCTTTTAAGCTTTAAATCATCCCTCAACTATCATTTTTTCCACTTTCTCATTATAGGCCTACCTATGTCCAAATAGGTCTAATGGCCCACTTGATCTCCCTATTTTAGCTCCACTTAATTATTTTTATGATTCGTCTTATTAAATATTAATTTAACTCTATTGAGTATTTAAAAACTCCTAAAACATTTTAAATTAATCATTCTTTTATTTTTTACTTCATGGCCTTAGACTGTCCATTAGGCATAATAAGCCTAATTGGCCTATCTAATCACTTCCTTATTAGCACCTAGGTTTTGGATATATATCTCTACTTGAACACAAACCTATACCTTCCTTGGATTCATTATACCCCCCCTACACACTCTAAGCATTCATTTGTATCCATCTTCCTCATGAGTCTAGCTTTAGGTTCTCTTACATACATGGTTGTAGGTATTGATTTCTAGGCCTAGAGTGAGTTAGGCTCTCCATTATACCTTCTTTACTCTTTTATTTAATCTCAATCTTCCTAATATTATTTAAGATTAAATAAGTATAGTTAATACTTCAACATCATAACTTCATCCTCTATAATTTCTTAGTCCTTTATCATGTTCAATGCTTCCATGATTGTAGGTGCAGCTTTGGGGTACTGGTTATAGGTGGTGGTTTGAAATATTTTTCAAGGGGTGTCCCCATTAAATCACTAAAACTCCTCTTCATATACATATATGAATTCCTTTTACTATTTCAAAGTTACTTTCATTACTTAACAACCAACCTTTCCCAAAAATTCTCAAAGTACCATTTTGGTTGTAAGTGATGGTTTTAGGCTGCCTATAGGTGAAATTAGTAAATGTCTCTCCCCATATCTTCTCATATTTTAACATTTATCATTGTAACTTCATCATATCATAATAAATTTAATTATTCCCAAATACTTTCCTCATGATCTAATGTCTCTCACCCTCTACTCAAACTTAGAACAAACTTCATTGCTCTTCAAGCTTCATTATCCCTTTTAGTCAACTCTTTGCCCTAGGGTTTCTTACAATCATAGCTCAAATAGCCCTTGGTATTATGTTTATCTCTCTATTATATAAATTATATGTTTTCATCACTCTGAAAACACCTTATTTGTCCTTTAAACCCCCTCTCATGAGGTTAAAACTCTCTGTCATACTAATAAAATATCAAATAGGCCTCATGGTCTCAATTATGACTATTAATAGATTATATGAGGTGTGTGACAAAATATTCACCATTTACACTATTATTTTGACCTATAGGATGGAATATGAAGCTTAATGTAGTTATAATGATCATTTTTACCAAAATTTAAGACCTAATTCTAATTGTAGATACTCCAAATTCATAAAATCCCTTAAAATTATCCATGGGCATTGACTGTGACTGCATTTTCCTTGGTTTGAACCATTCAAGTTGTGTTCTCATCCTATAATTATTATAAAAATGTATATGAGTGTTTTAATAGTGTTATAACCATGTATATATCATCCATAAATGAACTCCACTCCCTTCATATGCCAACAGTCCTTTTCTTCTTCCATTGTAATTGAGGGATCTTTGACGATAACAGACTGTAGTTGATATTTTAAAAGTGTTTTTAATTCTCTAGGATTATGAACTTGACTTAACCCTTTTCAAATGATTTAAAATTGATATAATATTCAACAAAATCTTAATACTTTAAACAACCTATAACCTTCTCTCTTCCTTTATACATAGGTTCTTCATGAGTTTTTTTAGGTTCTCACAGTCTTGATTTTGTACATAGGCCTATGTACCTTCATGGGCTTGTCGTAGAGGTCATGTGATTTTTGTGAAGGTATAAATACATAAACTAACTAATTGAATTCAAAAGTGACTTCACATGTTTCCTTATTGAATGAATATATCTTGAATTTCACCTTTAGGGTATGTGGATAGGTCAATATAATTGACCCTAAAACTAGAGTGTGGTCATTTTAAAGTTGACCTTCAAGTGAAACCTGATTATAGAAATCCTCTCCATACCCTAACTTATTCCTCAATTCATTATCTTTTTCAATCCTATATTTGATCATGGGACTCTCCCATAAATTACTTTGATCTTATCTTCTTTGCAACTTTGGAGATAGTTTTAACTTAATAAGGCTATAGATTTTCTTTCATGACGTGAATACCTATGATATTATACAATTTAACTTCATGGCTTAATATAACTCCCCACACCATTCCAAATGATTCTCAAACCTAGGAAAAAACTCATTAAACCTAAAGACATGATAATACCTTCCTCATAGTCTTAACTGTGGTGAAGGATTATCATACTGTAGAAGCCTTCTAACCCATATAGGTGGAGATTATTATGAAAAATATGACCTATTATAATTTTGATCCATCCTTATGGTTTCCTCTAATCCAATTCTAACAACCATCACCTTAAAATACTATGTTTTTTAACTCATCACTGCACCTTTTTGAAAATAGATTTTTATTCATCATAAACTTGATTATGTGTGATAAATTGATCATTGTATGGGTTTTGCATAGTTTTATACCTTTAAACACACCAATAAACCTCCAAAGTCTCTCACCTAGTCTTTAATGCTCTTACCTTTCCTTCAAAATTTCTCATTGAGTTCAACTTTTCCGCTCAAAGATGCAAGTTTTTCCCTTGGTTTGTAACTATGTTTGTCCTCAAAAATGCTTTTAGATGCCTTAAGAATATCTTTACTACATATATTATGTATACCCTTATCACATTACTAACCTATTATGACACTCTTTACCTTAGATAGAGTCTTAATTGAGCTCAAGGTTCCTTTTCAAATAATATCTTTGTTATCTCTTTGCCATTAAAACCAACTTGTTCCATAAGTCACTTGTAGGTGTCTTAGGGTCATAAATTAAACCCTTAGGAATATCTTGACATGAAAAATGGCCTATTATCTCCCTCAATGGTCCTAACATCTTGAATATTTCATGAACTTATTCAGAAATTCTAATCAGGTTCAAACATCTTCATATCTCTATCAACTCTTTAGCTTGAAGAATGGTTGATATTTAAATAGGCCTATAGGTAATCATAGGATGATTTATGGTAGATTCATTAGCTTCCTCCTTAGATTGAGATATGAATGAGGTCTTAAATAGGGATCAAGAACCCTTCACTATTTTATAACTCTCACTTATGCATCTATTCCATGATTATTCCTTCATAATGACAATGTATTATACCTTCATATGATTGTGTGGGGCCCTCATATATGTAAAAAGGTGAAATTAGACCTTGAGAATGTCATAAAACATTTTTTATTAACCTATCATTCATTCTAAGCAATTGAGAGAGATAGTTCAATCTTCTTCATTTAATATATTCATGTTCTCTAGTCTTCTCAAAATAGTATCTTCATGAAGCACATCTTAATTGAGTTTGACCTGGATGTATGTGGATATTTTAAACTATTTGACTGAGTGGTATAATTTGTCTCCTTGACTTCTTATGACCTAGATTTTCAATTTTAAATATTCTTTAAGATTCATCTTGAGTTCTTATCGGTTAGTTGGATGTGTTCTTAAGACTAGACTAAGATTTCTCTCTTGAGGTCATATAAATCTCAAATATATGGTGTAAATGGTGATTATACCTACCCAATACTCATAAAAATATGACCTTTGTCTCAATATATTATCATTTATCAATCTCTATACAAAGTATTACACTCTGGCCTAAGAACCTAAATAGATCTAATTAGCCTAAAGAGGCTTCTCATTATCCAAAATACCCAATCCACTTAGTGAATAGAATTAAAAAATTTAGAAACATTCCAAAAGAAACATATTATCACATTTTCATCTAACTTGATGTTCTTCATCTCTCTTGTATGTAAAACTCCTAGAAAACCTTAAGAAATTGCATACTGGTAACTTTTGGATTACTTCAACATGAAGGTTTTTTGCCTCTTAGGGATAACGTGTGTGAACCAGAGGATAAAAATGATGTGAATTATTTTTTAGGATTTATTCAACACTCTCAAATTTTATTTCATTTCTACTTCTGCTTAGAAGGGCCAAAACCAAGGAAAACCTACCTCTTGGGTTTTGAAGGCACTCAAGAACTAGTCAAAAAAATTTGTGGTGTGTGAGGATAGAGACCTTTATTGAATTGAAATACCTTTAATAAGGTGTTTTGGATACCCATTTATCTACTCCAATATTTGGGAGAGCTAATTCATCAGGATAGAGAAGTACAAGACAAAAACCACCCCCCTTGATGAGTTGTTCAAGACTGCACTAAAATGGTTTTCTCTTAGCATGAAGAACTAGAGGTCTTCCTTAAAAATCCATCACTTTTATAATATTTATCATGATGAAACTGATACTCCCTTCCTTTTGGAAACCTTTTCAAGTGCTTGAATATCCATCATGGTAGGAAACCTAATTCATGCCTAACCTACAACCAATAGGTTTTCCTTACCTTGGTTGGTTCTTATACTTGGATTTGATTATAGAGGACTAAGTGGGGACATTAGGGATACCATGGATGCATTCATATGATATATAATATTTTTTACTGATCAAAACCTTCAAAAACCTATTCAACCATGGCTCTAAAAGGCCCAAAAATGCATCTTCTTGCACCCAAACTCTTCTTCTCCACTCCAAATGACCTGAAATGGTCTTTAAAATGCCTAAATGAGGAAAAAATGCCATGAAGATGTGGAATGAAGTCAAAACCAATTTGACTTCTCTAAAAATCCCCTTTTTCACTTTAAAAATATATTTAAAGCTCTTCAATTCATCTAATGCACTTTTGAGGGTCTTTTACACAAATTAGCTTCATTACACATCATTTTTGACTTAATATAATATTTGACACTTTTTACAAACCTTCTTCATGCCCCTAATTTCTTAAACACTTTGGAAACTAGCTAGATCTTTTACTTATAACTCAAGACCCATTTCTAGGCCTTTACCTTAAAATCCCCAAAAATACCTTAACCTTTGCTAATATTTTTTCAATAAGGTAAATAAAATGAGTGAGGGCCATAAATCTCATCTTATATTTCCACCATTAGTTCATCCACTACACTAAGACTCTATATAACTCCCAACACCACACTAAGACCTTCCAAGGTACTACACTGCATTATCAAGTCAGGACTAGAAAGAGACTAGTCATGAAAGAAAGAGGTCATTGAATTATTTAGGAGAGTGGCCTAATCCATCTAGGTAAAATTTTAATATGTAGGCCAATTTTTTCCAACAAATAATACACCCCTATTTTCCAAATCAAATGAGGAAACACTTCCATAACTAGAATCCCAGCCTATTTCTCATATTTTTATGAAAAAAATTATACCTCATAAACCTCATGTTTGGTTTTCATCCTCTAAATCACATTGGAATTTTTTAGAATAACTTAATTAAATTCCTTGTAAAATTATCCTCATGAAGTTAGTTTTTACTTCTCCATATCATCATAAATTCCTTATGTAAAAATTACAATATATCAAAGAACCACCATGACATGATTTAAAAATTCCTTTTAAAGATCCTTCAATTACATAAAGTCATAAAATTAAAACCATTTCCACATCCTTTAAACAATACATAGAATTTTTTGAAGAGATATCATTAATGATGAAATTCTTTTTCAAGCTAATGATCCACCCCTCTTTATCAAAATTATGATCAATAATACCCTTATAAAAAAATTATTAATAGATCAAAGATCAGGTATTAATGTTACTGTTATCAATTAAGAGTGTTACCCTTGTGAGAATGCGTGATACTTCCCACTCCTAATAAAATAATGGAATCTCTCCTAAGTTTGGGTGAGTTTGAAATGGAAATAATCTTTGGATAGAAGTTTGGTTCCTATTGGCCAATTTTGGCCCACATACCAAGCACCTGGATAGAGAAGCTAAGTAGTGTTTTTGACCCATAAAAGATCAAAAGATGACAAAAATAAGATTTGAAGAGCTAGACCATCATAAAACATAATTTAGAAATGGATAGATCAATCTAGTTACATGTTTAACAAATTCACATAAGAAATCAATCAGGGTCAAATATTACAAGGACATGAAGTTATTTATGCCTAAATTATGCTATACAAATTTTGTATCTTAATGAGCTTGCTATCTAAATATATAGGTATTTAAAGATGATTTAATAGAGTATTGCATGCATGGGGACATCAAGATAAAGCTATGGAAAATATTCATTTGAATTCAAATGTTCTAAGGATGAATGTACAACTAATAATTCGCAAGATCTCAGGTGCTCATATGAAGATCTAACAATGCACGGTGACTGATAAATCTAGTGGATCTATGTAGATAAATGGTGCATGATATATCATATAAAATTATATCAAAGGTGAGTAATAATTCAAAAAGTTATTGAATCTCAAA
This sequence comes from Torreya grandis, assembly GCA_037957365.1. Classification (NCBI taxonomy): domain Eukaryota; kingdom Viridiplantae; phylum Streptophyta; class Pinopsida; order Cupressales; family Taxaceae; genus Torreya; species Torreya grandis. The sequence continues at coordinate 2,261,848 of JARHVA010002936.1, forward strand.
GATAAATGTGTAGTTTCTAAGTGTCATGACCATGGAAAATGTTAGGTAAATTAATGGTACATGCTTAAGCTGTGAAAATGAAGATCAATGGTGCACATAAGGTCAAGAAGTCAACAAGATTAGGATGAATACAAGGTTAACACATGGAACAAGTGTAGGAGAAGATGAAATTGATATTGTATCCTAAGGATAAATGTGTAATTCCAAGTGTCTTAATCTCAAAGGCCCAGATCAATATCAGTATCTAATATTTAAATTCAAAGCTAGGAGGCTTCAAGTAGAGGTCAAATATAGTTTAGGTTGAACCAAGAGAAAATGTTTCAAATGGGATATATCACCATTAGATATCAGTTGAGTAAAATCAAGCCATATAGTTAGGGGTTGTCAATGATAAATTTTGGATGCCATTGAAGCACAGTATGAACCTTTGGTTTGAATATTTGTAACATATGGAGGCCATCTTCTAGGGTAGTAGTATTATTATATGACTATTTTTTCTATCCATTTAAAATAAGATATATGAATACAATGATTTTTTGATTTCCTCAAGGTTTAGAGGCAAAATAGGTTTGTTTAATCCTAATATGGTTTAAAATCAAGACTATATAGCCTATAGGTTTTCATTAACATGATAATTATAAGAAAACTAATAAATGGATTGGTTTTCAATATAGAATATACCTATGCTCAGATATTGAAATGGGGATGGATATGTGATTAATGAAAAAGTGTCTCATCTCCCAAAATAGTCATTTCCTTGACAAACAGGTACTTATGGCTTGTCTAAAGTAAACATGATGATGGCTCTATTAGAATTATATATATGATAATTCTCTTCTCATGAATAGTGAAAGTAATTGGGAGATGGAATATAATATCAAATGAAAGGGATTTAGAGATTGGAGAAAGTAGGTGAAGCATTCAATTAATTTTAGGATCCTTAAGGTTTTCCTTCTTAGTAGGACCATGATTCATCATCTTCAAAATAGATTATTGTCTTCTAGTGTATTGCTCAACCAATGAGAAGATTCAGGGACTATTGGGATAAATGAAGGTTATTTTTTCTATGATGCATTAACCTTGATTTGATAAAAAAAGGTAGATAATTCATTAAAATATGATGGTATTTCATTTAATGATCTTGGATGGTGTGTTCCCTCTTCTCTCTCCCTTTCTCCTACATCACTCCATTCTTTCTCATTTGTAAAACTCTCTCTCTCTCTCTCTCTCTCTCTCTCTCTCTCTCTCTCTCTCTCTCTCTCTCTCTCTCTCTCTCTCTCTCTCTCTCTCTCTCTCTCTCTCTCTCTCTCTCTCTCTCTCTCTCTCTCTCTAATTCTAAAATCTCATAAGTACTCTTTTATCTTGAAGATTAGGGGGACTCTCTAAGATATTATAAGATATTCTCCTCTTGATTAGGCTAAACCCTATCAAACATTTGTAAGAACTACCTCTTGATGCATTAAAAGACTTTTTTGCCTATCGCTTGCCTTGGATCAGTGTTTAGTGAGTTTTACATGAAGGAATAGTGAGAGAGAATATTTCTCATCCATTTTCCTCCTTTATAACCTCATTTAGGGTGTTTTTAAGCTATTTCAAGTCTAAATTAGTGTTATGCCTAAACCTAGTCCATGAAACACTTATGTAATTAGCTAGATTATGATATTGTGTGAGTTAGTATTGTCTTGTACAGATCCAATGTGGGTTCAATATTATGATAATCTCAATTTTTATTTATTTCATCACTTAATTAAATTTATTAAGATCCATTTCCCCCTCTCTAACCCTTTTCCCTGCAGCAACATTAGTTTAGGTGATCCATCAAGAGGAATTTATATTTCTATGGAGGTTCAACCCTATTATAGGATACCCATAGTCTGGGGTTATTCCCATATTATGACTGGGAGTGGGGGAGCCTAAATAAATCCTTCACAAGGGTGCAATCTCATGTCATAATAGTTTTTGGCATGCCTAGTGGGACTTACTATGTTGTTCACTGGTGAAGAGTTTTGGTTTTCTCTTCGTCCAATTAGCCTTTGGAGGCATATGGGAAAACATAAATGGAAACTCCAAGAATATATCATTTGGTTTAAGTAGCCTAATTAAGTGCCTAAAAATCATAAGTTATTATATATAGTCAACCATCTTTTGATCAATATGTTTATTCTCTACCTCAACATCATACTTATCAGGGAAATAATGCTTATGTATTCCCCCTAAGTGCCCCTCAAATAGCCTATCATCCATATCATGGTATTTGACCTCTACCCACCCTTACATATGATAGAGGTTAGCCTCTTGTTTGTTCAAATCAGTCTTCTAATTCCCCTTATCAAGACCAAGCTTATCCTATTACATCCTTGTTAGGATTCAAGCAAGCATTATCACTTTATATTGAGTTAATAAGGGATATTGGTATGGGGTTGAATTTTTCTATAATCATCCCTATCCATTTTATACAAGAGGCAAGGAGTGATATTCAGTTGGTCAAGAATATATGGTTAGATTGTGAGGGTGAACAATGGTCATTTTGTGAGAATGGGGGACATAGTAATGATGATAAGTATAGTCTATGATGTATATAGTGTGTTGATATATTATGAAGATTAACAAGCTCATTTGAATTATTTTTATGTGTCCTCTCCCATCCAAGATCCTTAAGCTTATCCTTTAAGAGTTCTTAATCATCCCCTATTCAACCTTATCAAAGTCCATCCTTGTCAAAATTCATACAGGCAATATTGAACCAAGAGAGAAAAATCATGAAAATTAATGGGGGGTTAATCTTGGATAATAATTTCCCATTCATGCCATGGAGGGGATAGGAATCTTCTTGCAAGAGTTTTGAAATGTGTGGGCACTAATTGAGGAAGTTGACTATCCACAGGCTTAGAAGCAAGAATTGAAAAGGTGGGTATTATCCATTAAAAAAGTGTTTGAGTAGTGGGAAAAAGAGTATTTCAAACCTAAGCCAATCAATTTTCCCTCTCCTATCCCTATGCCCATTCCCACTCAATATCATGAAGTTATTCTATCATGGATTTTATCCAAAACATTCAACCCTAGTTATGTCATTCCCTTACTTATGAGACCACATTCTTCTATAACCATTCAAAAGGAAGAAAAGGTGTTTGTTCCATGCTCATTTACATAATGGAAATTAGTTTAGAAGGGCATAAAGAAAAAGGAGGAGGTGTTGGTTGTGGAGATCCAAGAACAAGTTCAAGATCCACCAAATAACCCATTAAAAGTCCCTAGCTAGAATGACACTCTCATAAGCTACAAGCAAGGTAAACTTATTCACCCTCCCACTATCTCCCTCTTGGAGAAAGAGCCTATTTTACAAAGGATAGAGGAGGAGTTTGCAGTCATAAGTGAGCCACCTGAGGATAATGTAAATGTCTATGATGAATAAATCATGATAAGCATCCTACTTCATAGGGAGGAGCATGTTTTAGCTTTCAAATTATAGGATATTGATGATAAATGAGATGACAGTGTTCATGAACCTATTATGGAGGCCAAGGGAAGCTAAAGTGACATATAACATTAATGGTAGCATTTGTGTTTGGATTTATTGAGAAAAATGGAATAGCTTAATATTACAAACTTTCCTGAATAAGACAATCCTCATATGAACATGGGGCAGACCTTGAATAGACTATTGAAGGTCTATTCTACATAGAAAAAGAAGAGGATTAGAACCAAGTGCCTAAGGTTAGTCCACTTCAAGATGAGGTGTCAGTTTAGGATAGCCCTAATATGTTAGAGCTAGAGGAAAGAAAATTAGATATTGAGAAAGATAGGTGTGATGTTTTGGACCTTGAATGGTCAAATCAACCCTCGTTTGTAGTTGAATAACAAGATGAAATATTGAGTAAGGCTGATGAAGGAGACATCTCAAGTTTTTAAGTGATACAATTTAAGAAGCATACTAGTAAATATCTTGAAGAGGCCATAACCAGAGAATTTGAAGAGGATAAGAGACATGTCCTTCCTCTAAAACACTATGATAATGCTGCTCTAAACATGATCAATACTAATTTACATAAGGATAAGGTGGAATAACATAGTATTTTTGAACCACCAAGTGAACCAAGTGTAGTTTTTCCTAAGAGCCTAAATGAAATCTTCATGTAAGGATTTCTCAAGTGTGACGAGAAACATCAAGCAAGTGCTCCTGTAGTATAATATGAACCAAGCTCGCAACACTTGGACTAGTATGTCTATATTAGATACATTTTTTTTCCATTTCATCCATTGGAGAACACATCAAAAGGATTGGCCATCAAGATGCCTAGTTCACCATTTTTGGTACCTCCAAAGCAAGGTATTTTTCATCTTGGTTTGTTACAAGTGAATGATACTAAAATTTTAACATTTGACCTAGGAGGGAGGTGATTATAAATTATTATAAAATATTGTATATAGTAGAGTATATTTTAGGATTTTCTCTAAGTGCCTATGTACACATTTGTTTAGTAGTTTAGTTACCCTTACTTTGTTTAGGTTAGTTTCATTTCTATTATATGTTTCCTTCAATAAGTGCCATGGTCACTTTGTTTTTTTTTTGTTTTGTTTTTTTTTGGTCCTTTATGATTCAAGAGAGGATTTTAAATAAAGGTAAAAAATTACTCGATTTAGATCAAATTATGACTCCATGCCCAATGGATCAGACAAGGCAACTAGTCTAGGTTCTCAAGCATAGTAGGCATGCTTCCCTATGAGTTTCCAAAGATGTTGGCCAATTTTGGCCCATATACCAAGATTATACTTAGATAGAGAAGATAAATAGAGTTCTTAACCCATAAAATATCAAAAGATGTCAAAACCAAACTTTGAAGAGATAGACTATCATCAAATGTCACGTAAAAATGGATAGGTCAGTCTAGTTACATGTTTAATAAATGTATTTGGGTAATAAATTAGGATCTAATATTGTACAAAAATTAATTTTTTCATACCTAAATTATGATCTACAAATTTCATATCTTTATGAGCTTGATATCTCAAGATATAGGTCTTCAAAGATTAACTATCAAAGTGGGATGTATGTAAGGATGTCAAGCTAAAGTTGTGGTAAATATAAATTTGAATTCAAATGTTCCAAGGATGAATGCATGGATGACAAGTGGTAATATCTTAGGTGGCCTTATAAATATCTAATAGTGTGTGATGACTGACAAAGCTATTGGGTCTAATAAAATTGATGGCACATGATCCATCATATAAAAGTAGATCAACAGCAAGTGAGAATTCAACAAGTTAGCAGATCTCAAATACAAATGTGTAGTTACCAAGTGTCACAACTGAAACAAATATCAGGTAAATCAATGATACAAGTTCAAGTTATGTAAAGGAATATTGATGGTACATGTAAGGTCAAGAAGTTAACAAGCTCAGGATAAATGTGAGGTTGACACATAACACAAATCATAGAGTAGATGAATTGACAATTTATCCTTAGGATAAATTCACAATTTCCAATTGTCTTAATCTCAAAGGCCCAAATCAAGATCAATGGCCAATATTAAAAGTTGAAGCTAGGAGACTTCAAGTAGAGGTCAAATATGGTTTAGGTCAAACTAAGATAAAATATTTCAAATTGGATATATTGCCATTAGATCTTGGTCAAATACCATCAAGTAGATGTAAACATATAGTTAAGGGTTGTCAATGATAAAGTTTTTATGCCACTGAAGCTCAGTATGAACCTCCAATTTGAAGAATTGTAATATGCAATAGCCATCTTTTAGAGTTACAATATTACTATATGACTATGTTTATTATTTATTTAAAATAATATATATAAATATAATGAGTTCTTGATTCCCTCAAGTTTTTGAGGTAGAATAATTTTTTTTTAAACCTAATATGGTTCAAAATCAAGACTATATAGTTTTTGGGTTTTCATTAACATGATAATTATAGGAAAACCAATAAATGCATTTATTTTTAATATATAATAGATTTATGTTCAGATATTAAAAATGGGGATAGATATGTGATTAATGAATAATTGTATTATCTCCAAAAATAGTCATTTATTCAATAAGTAGGTACCTATGGCCACCTAAAGTAGACATGGTGATTTTTCTATTATAATTATAGATATCAAAATTCTTTTCTCATGAATACTGAAAGCAAGTTGGAGATGGCAT